>OY744523.1:67048287-67073287 GCA_963556195.1 Sepiola atlantica
TTGTGACGGTGGCTTCATATACTAGGGAATCGATTTCGCAATTCCCCTCTAGGGGGCAATTGCTTTTGTCTTGGCATGAGCAGCCTGCATTTACTATTGCTTTGGGCTCCACATAGATGATTTTTTTATGGATGGGGTAGTGGAGTAGCTAACCTTTATAGAATTTCTGTTAAAAAGTTTGTGCAGGTTGCGTGTGTGGTGAGGGGGAGTGTTTGTCAAGTAAGTTGAGGAAAAGCTGGTCTACCCATGTCTTGGTATTGATGGAAAAAGGTGGGAAAAACCAGATCACTGACCTCCTTCTATTGCGGCTCCCCCGTGATTGGTGTTGGGTGGGGATGTATGAGATCTCTTCTCTGAACCTGCTGTCGCGGAGCGCTTTATTGTAATAGGGTGCTGCCTGGTTGAAAATTTTGGGACTAGATGAGAGGTTTGAGATTCTTTCGCTAATATTCTTGACTAAATTTTTTTTAAACGGTGGGGGTAGGTGACAAGATCCCTTGTGTATGTATTGGAGTGTCTCATTGGGTTTGTGGAAAGGTGTGTGTGTGTTGTTTGTAAAGTTCAATGTGGTGTCTAGGAAATCTACTTGGTCTAAATTTGTTTTAATGGTGATTTTGAATCCAAGTTTTTGAAAGGTGTTTGTTAAATCTTTTCTAAATCTATCTAGTGTGTTCCTATTGTGGTGGCGTGACAAGCAAAGTCCGTCATCTCTGTAAAGACCGATATATATATTTATAAAGACCTATATATATATATATATATATATATATATATATATATATATATATATACAAATTTGATCAATTAGAAAAATCTCTTTGAGTTATATACAAAGATTAATCAACTTGCAAACGCTGGTAGCTCATTATTTTGTTAAATTTTGCTTAGTATATGTGTGTGTGTGCAGTTTTGACGATACAGAGAAATATGTATTTTTTACCTTTAAAAATACTGTTTCAAGTACAAGTATTCTTACTTGAAATTTTAAAAAATTCTTCATGGATTAAATAGATATTGATCTGGGAAGAATTTCAAATCTATCAATTCCATTGGTTGATTAGAAATGTTTGTTAAATGCACCACAGAAAAACTCATCGAGGTCACCAGATTTTTTTTTAATTTCTTTCTTTTTTTGGCATTTCATTCTTTAAGTTGGCATCTTTGAAGAATGCAAGTCTTCTCCTATTTCCTTTTACAAATGCCTCTGCTTTCTTCTCAAGATATGATCTCATTTCAAAGCAGATTTCTTCCTGTATTTTGTTTTATTTCTTTATCAAAAACACTTTTTTTTATTCTTATTTAATTTTAATTTTAATTTCCTTTCTGTTTGAATGTATTTGATAAAAAAAAACACATTTTTTTTAGTAATCTTTGAAGTGTATATTTTTTAAGGATTTAATTGTATAGATTTTTTGTCAATTTCTATCAGTTTTCTTTTCTCAGGTGTTTCAATCTCTCCTTATAGTTAAATAGATCATCGATATACTTTTTAAATACAGTCAAAGTGAAATAGAAAACGATTTTACTTGTAACATTTGAATAAAACGAATGAAAAATAAAACAAAGAGCCAATTTTTCTGATCTGACAAATAAAATTGAATCATTGATTAGAGATTAAAATTAAATGTTCAGTTAAAAAAAACACATTTACAAAAAACCTTTATTCTTAAATAAAAATCCGTTGCATCACGTCTACAGTTCATTAATTCTTAATTCTTCATAAAATCATTATTAGCTAATTTCCATAAGCATTAAACACATTTTAAAGAATATATAAAGTGATTTTATTTATTACTAGCAGGAAGACTCAACGTTGCTCGGGATTGAATCAGGATCACTACTACATACTTTTTCACTATGTTACTTTCTTTGTTTTTACTGCCCCTTCCCCGTTTTACACTTTAATATAATCAGAAAAAACTTAAATGTTGAAAAACTCTCTGAATTAGAGTCTTATATATATCGTTTAAATTTCATTAAAATCGTATATAAGTATTTGAAATTTTTAAGGTGGTTCTGTCTCCATGGACCACTTAGAGGTTGGGTCATCTAGATATTCAGTACATAGAGGGTAACAAAGATTCAAAACCACTTCCATTGTTTTCCCCGGAGAATTCTACACATATAAATTTCATAAAAAAAATATATTTGAAGTTTTAAAAGAGGTTCGGCTCTCATTGCTCATAGAAGACACTTAGAGATTCGGGGCCATTTCCATTTTTATCCCAAGAAAATGTTATGCATTAAATTTCATTGAAATATTTGAAGTTTTCATGGGATTATGCCGCATATACACCTTAGGGGTGCACTTAAAGATTCGGGAACACTTCTGTTGTCTTCCTCAGTAAATCTTTCATTAGAATACATTTTTAGATTTCATGTAGATTCTCTAACTATTTTTCTATTGGAAATACATAAACATCACGTGCACACACACATAAATATATACATACATACATACATACATTGAGTTTTATCTATATAGATTTCTAGGAGGTATGGTGACTTTGTAGTTTCCTTATCATGTTATTATTACAAATATTCCATATTTGGTTTGCTATTACGTTTCTTCCACATCCCTTTTTCATCTTTTTTATGTTGATTATATATAGCTTTCATAACAAAAGCTAAATACAACATTCTGTTTCGTCAGTGAGCTATTAATATAAATCTATATTATTAAAAACAAAAACTAATATTTCCATCGATTTAATCGATTTTAATATTTAGTCCTGCTCAATATTTGATGTTTTTAGTCATAAATAAAGGATGGGATAGAAGCTTTCACTCTCTAAAGCAGATGTACTCCTTCTTTACCTATAGACACGTTCTACAATCCATCGGACTTCTTTTCAATGGACATTTACCACCCGGACAATCTGCATATCTTTTTTACGGAACTTTTCTTTTCATTTTAATGGTAGTGTGTATGAGATCTAATAAGAATTACAGGGGGATATAAATGGACCCAATTGGAGGGGAAATCAAAGATCATAGTTAAAAAGAGGACAAAAAGAAGTTACAGGGGAAGATGTTGCTATTAGGAGGAGTCCAATATAAGGACGATATAGTGGATGTATGGGAGATAATAAGGAAGTGAGAATAAGAGGCCATGGATGAGTTTGTGGGTAGGTTTACAGACAGAGGAAAAAGTGATAAATATAAGAGGTTAGGAGTAGAGCTGAAGTAAAAGGATAGTAGGAGCTATATTGCAGAGGAGATATAAATGTCTAGATATTAGATATGTTAATGATCGGTGGGTAGTAGGAGGAATAATGTTAGTTCAATCTACTATAGGTGTTACGGGTATATATAGTTATTAGGGGCAATGGGGAGGAAGAACATTTATTGGGAAGGTTAATAGGTGAGATTAGGGGCGTTAAGAATAGAAGTTACAAGATTACCCTGGGATATAGTTTAGAGATTTGTCATATGCTAAAAAGGGGGGGGGGAGTTATTGGCTGGGAGGAGGAGTGTCAGAGGGAGTAATGAAATTAATGTATTTAAATTTACGCTTGTGTCTGCAATTTGAAATAAGTTCATTTTTGGAGTTAATAACATTTAAGTTCTTGGGTGCAGTAACTATCATATAAGTTTCCAAGGTACATAGTTGGCAGAAGGTAGAACCAGGAGTATATGAGTTTGACTTTTTTAATATAGACCAACATAGGGAGTAGGGGATCTTTTTGATGTTAAAGCTTTTTATTAGGTTGGAAAGAGAAGTGCTAGTGGTACTATTATTGTTGTGTTTAAAAGAGTAGATATGGTTAGAGATTCGAGTCTTAATGGGGAAAGCACTGGCACCAATATAGGTATGAATTTTGTGGGGGGTTGTTGTTATATTATTTGTATTGTTTATATTATTGGGGATGCTTACGGTTTGCATGCTCGGATTCTGGTCGAAATTTAAGTTAGGATTATTGGTTGGGGAAAATGTGGTATCTTGGGGGATGAGATCAGATCCATTATTAGTTAGCGGTAGTTGTTGGTCAGTGTGAAGGGTGATATTTAGTGGAGGGAGTTGCTGATGGGGATGGTTGAGGGGAAAGGGGGGAGATTGTATGTTGGTATTATTTTGCATATTGGTATTATTTTGTGTAATGGTGTATTGTTTAACAGTACAGGAATATATAACGTTACTTTGTATGCAATCACCGTTTAATGGGCATTCTCTAGATTTTTGGCAGTTGCAGTTATTAGTGGGGTGTATGGTAGGTGCTGTTTGTTGGGCAGATTTAATTTTTTTGTTGTTAGATGTGATGATGGTTTGTGCTATATTGGGCATTGTGGAGTAAGAAATTTTAATAGAGTTCTTATTTCAAAATAGTGCTGTATTTATGTGGGTGCTTGAACGAGTTATCTAAAATTTTGTAAAAATTCCTTAGCTATGTTAGTTTTTACATAGCAATTATAGGGTGGGTTAAACCAAATATTATTCTTTCTTCTAATTTTTTTATTTTTATTTTCACTGTGTTCTAAAGGGTTAGCCATTTTAACTATATTAATAGTTTTAGTGTGTCTATTTACATATTTCTTGGGTTTCCTGGGTATCGTGGTGCTAGTTCGTTGTCTATCCTGTGTAGCCATTTTGTAGGTAATAACATTTAAAGGTTTATTCCCCTGGAGAGGAGGATTATTTTCATATTTAATTTTATCAGTGTATCCTGAGTTAAGGAGTGCGTTATTATAAAAACTAGAATTTTGTTCGAAGATGGGTTTATTAGCTGAAAGTCTTGAAATTCTATTTGAAATTGAAGGGACTATTGAATTAATGATAGATTTAGGGTGGTTAGAATGCTTATGTACGTAAAATAGGGTTAGATTAGGTTTGTGGTAAGGGCTAAATGATTCGGAGTTATTTATCACTCTTTTTTCTTCTATCTCTATATATCCTATATATATATATATATCCTATATTTCCTATATATATATATATTTCCTATATATATATATATATATATATATATATATATATATATATATATAAATGAATATAAAAAATATCTAAATGTCTATATCTTTTCTCTATTCATTTCTTACTTGTTGACTTATAGGAATGCAAAATGTCTTTAAAAATATTTTTTTTACTAGAAGAATAACATTTTCGGCCGTTCCTTTGGCCTTCTTCAGTGCATTGAGAGGTATGTGTCTGTACCGTTGGTGGTGGTAGCATGGGACAAAGAGTATAGCCACTGAGATGAAGAAATGTTTATATGTGATTCGTGTGTATCCATCCCAGCATCTTCACACTTAAAGGGGTCAGTAACGTGGGTGGCTTTGTGGACTTTCTCCAAGACATAAGTGAGCCATTAAAATGTTAAAATATATACACATGATGATTGCCACTTCTTTACGGAAGAAGGCCATTCCTACAAAGATTGCAATGCCCGATTGTGGTCGGGCATATCGTGAAACAGGTCCGTCTATTTTTACAGGTCTTCATCGCCATGGGTCTTGTAGGGATATCTATATATGTAACTAGCTATGCTCTGCGTTTGTACAACATGCAGAGCACGCTCTCCTTCTACAAAGCCAAAGCAAGATAACTGAGAGACAATGTAGAGCACAGGTTTTATATCGGAGTTTCCGTCTCCTAGATGGATGATCTAACAAAATCTACTGATCCATCTCGCCGAGTAGGGTAGCATCGCCCATGTGTACTATACCAGGTATTTTTACGCCCCCACTAATAATATATATATATTTTTTTCAAATAATAATCGGACGATGATGAATATTTACTGAACATTTATCACAATGAATACAGTTGAAACAAACGCGTATTCAGTACAAAATAATTGTGTTTGTTTGGTTGTGTTTCGCTTCTTTATTTATATATGTATACTTTTGTGTATACATATACATATACATACATATACACACACATACATAAACTTCCATACATACATATACATACATACACACATGGTGTACACCAGCTGTGTGAGGAGTGTTATGCTTTATTGTTCTGAAACATGGGCTCCATCGGCGAGCACTCTCAAGAGACTGCAGCGCAATGAAAGAGCCATGATTAGATGGATCAGTCATCTCAGGCCAGAAGACAACACTTTCTTCGAGACTCTTCTCTCTATGCTTGGTATATGGGAAACAACTGATGTCCTTAAGCTGGGCAGGATGAGATGACTTGGCCATGTCGAGCGAAGCTCCAGCTAAAACTTTCAGGCCATAAACATGTCCATCGTATCAAGTCGACAAGCTGGATGACTGAGACTTTCTTGAGATGAGCTATGAAAACATGACCGTGCAGCTCTATATGTGTGTGTGTGTGTTTGTGGTGCGTGTGTGTGCGTGTGTAATATATAAGTCAGTGCCCCTTATGATGCTGGCGTAAACAGAGCTGAGAGGGTGAAGATAACGAAATACTATGATTGTATGTACGACATGAAAAGAAACTGGAATCTTACGAAGATCTCCATCATTCCAGTAATTATAGGACTAACCGGACTCATGAAAAACTACCTGACGAATATACCTGGTTCACAGGGTATATTCGCTAGGTAGTTTTTGAACTCCAAGTGCTAGAGAGATACAAACAATTGCGTTTAAGGAAACGGTTAGAATCTTTAAAAAGATCTCTCGGTTCGAGTATCTGAAATAGCAAGTAAATGTCTGGCATTCGGTAGGATGCCTCTTCACCAGCAAAAACAAAAAGAAAATTCAAATAAAGTTATATATATCCATGCATATATGAGTATGCATTTATATATAAATATATTTTTTATCAAATATACGTATGCATATGTTTGTATAAATATTTTATTATATTTGTAACTACCTATATGTATCTTTATATTGACGTATAAAAAGTATATATATATATATATATATATATATATATGCATATATGTGTGCTGCGCATGTATACATCAAACATAAATATATGTAACAATTTGTCTTTCGATCAAATATATATATATATATATATATATATATATATATATATATATATATATATATATATATGGCATGTTTGTCCAGTCCTGCTTAATGTATACGTTAGGATATCTTGTGAAGCAGACATGTTTACTTAAAACACACACCAGAAACTGTTTATTGAAGTTTCCTCTAAGAATGAATCATTACAAGTTACTCTGAATTCTGTCTTATATGAAGAAACTTTAAATAAAATTATTCGACACTCGTTTAAACATCCTCCCTATCTGTCTCTTACTCCCAACCTTTCTATCTTTCCTCCCCTTTCTCCTTCTTTCTCCGTCTTTCTAGCTCTCTTTCTCTTTCCTCTGTAAATGAAATATTAACATTATAAGAAAATGTGTTGGCATTGATGAAAAATCGCAATCACTTTCCCCGTGTAATATCTTTCAGCTTCATAAAATCTAGATGAGCTAAACCAGGAATTGAACACACAATCTACAGGCAATCATTGCGACCACCTCCCTCTTTTTCTTCTTATTGCTTCAACATCTTTCTCGTTTTCTTTTGCATCCTTCCATTTTTTTGCTTTCGAAAAGAGTTGGTATGTCGTAAAACAAAAAGAAAAACATCTCTTGCTAAAATAGAAGCATTAGATTTTCTAATAATCTACAGTAAAATTAATAACAGAAAGAAAACTAGTTTTATTCTATACTAGCTCGCTATCGCTTCGCAAAGTTATCTACTTGAAATACTTGAAACCAAAATGTTAAATAATAAACATTTCATTCATAAGACTACAACTTTCGCATAAATAGATAGACATTAACATTTTGGTAATTTTGATACAAATGTATCTTTTCAATAAGTTTAATGAAATAATAAAACGAAAAACGAAATCAATTCGCCTGAGCGATTGTGTGTGGTGGTGGTGGTGGTGGTAGGGGAGTTGACATACAATTTAGTTGTTGAAAATCAAGTCAGTCCCCTTAAAGACCGAAAAAAACATTTTAAATACAAATGTGAAACGTGTTGTCTACGGGATCAAACCAATCATTTAATTTAAAAACAATTTTAAAAATATGGCATAATTAACGGTATTTTAAAGGTTTTTAGTAAGTTATCCATTTTTTTAATTAAATCACTTTAATTATTGTTAATATCAACGAAACTATTTCATATATAGAGACAAAATAGGAAAAATAAAATTACAAATGAATAACGCCAAACATTAATTTATTATGAACTGGTTAAAAAATAGTTATGCAAATTAGGCACTCAAATAACTGTTTTCGGATTGTTCGTCTCAATTATATATATATATATATAGAGAGAGAGTATTTCAAAATACTATGTTGTACTATTGATCGGCCTTTGTTCCGATTGATACTACACCCCATAAACTGGTATCGTCTTGGCCTTCGGGGCTTGATTTACGCCGGTCTATGGGTCTGTCCTGTGCAGTTCTAGGAAGTTCACCCTCGCAGGCTTTGTCTCCCCTCTTTGGGGAGAAGTAAGTTTATTGCTTACTGCCTGAGGCGCCCCTACCAGGGAATGCCGACGGGGATGCCCAGGCAATTTTTAATGGCCAGAGTGCTCACCTTCTCGGGCGCTGGCTTTTCAAGTCCCACTTTCCCGACCCGACCTTGGGTCACATCTTACCTTGTGCGAGTAAGATACAACTGGCCTTGTGCCTAACCTCCTGGGGAGGTAAATAAAATGTTGTACTATTGATTTAAATAACAATAACCCGTTTTGATGGTAACAAAAAACAACCTCATGCTGAAATATTAGATTTTCTAATGATCTGCCTCGAATTTGATAATATAACCAAAAATAGTTTTATTTTATATGACAATTGTTGAAATGGTAATTGTGCTCCTCAGGCTATGTTGTTAACATTGCATCATGTAACTCCTGAAAATAAGATTAGTAATGATGCTATCAATTAAGGGGACTAAATAGATGCTTGCTCATTAATTGGCAAATCAAGATGAAATATTTGAAAGTTGAAAAGAAAAACAAAAACAAGTTGAATGTTTCAGACAAACCTGAAATAAAATAAAATAAAACATTTTTTAAAATTGTAATTAAGGAAAAAAAGTTTTTTTTTATTTCTTAAAAAAAGAAATACACATTGAATGAGCAATAAGACTTTTAAAAGTAAGTTTTATTTTGTTGTAAACAGAAATAAACAAAATTAGTAAATGAAAAAATTGTAATAAGAAAATTGATTTAAAACCAAAAATATTTACCACGTTAATTAAAAGATAATTTTCTCCTGTCATTGGCATCATCGTGACGGATGTAGGGAGTGACTCCCCCTCCTTGTGTGTGTGTGTGTGTGTGTGCATGCTATAGGGAGAAGACACTTCCTACTTCCACCACGGTGCAAATGACAGGAGGAAAAGAGTGCAGCCTTTAGTTAAGATCAAAACTTGCGAAATTGTGACTGTAAAGAGATATGATTAACCGAGGTAATTCTCTTATCTCCCCCCTCTCGCTCTCCCTCCCTCGCTCTCTCTTTCTCTCTCTCATATATCTAAATGCGCTCTCTCTCATATATCTAAATGAATAAATTCGAAAGTTTTTAAAAAATTTATCACTCCTATATTACCGTCAAAACGGCTTATTGTTATTTAAATCAATAATACAATATAGAATTGTGAAATACTATATATATAGTAGAGACGAACGATCTAAAGATGACTCATTTGCATATCTATTTTTTAAACAGTTCATAATAAATTAATGTTTGGTGTTATACATTTGTAATTTTATTGTACTATTTCGTTTATATATGTGCGTTTCGTCGATATTAACAGTAATTAATTAAAGCGACCTAATAGAAAAATTGGATAACTTACTAACACTTTCTTTAAGTCCTTACTGACAGGCACAAGCGAGAAGGAAAACGAGAGGAGGAGTGGGGCTGATTAGATTTCTCTCTCTCTGGTTGTCTCTCTCCCCTTCTCCTTTCCCTCTCCCGTTAACGACGCCATATTATTGTTTTATTGTTTTTAAATTCAATGATAGTTTTGAAGCAATAGTTCCGTCGATAGTAAAACGTCTGATGTCACTTATGTGCTTAGAACAGGTACTACACTTTGATTATAGCCAAAAGGACAAGGAACTATTTAAAAATCTTTTATGACTAGGCATTTTCAAATGAATGAAAAAAAACTGATTTAATCTATTAATGTATTTAGATCTGTATGGCTAGGTTTCCTTCCTCTTATCTACTTGCCTATCTGGTACCAAAGGTACTTAAACTTTTTAATGCAATTTTAACTTTTATTCCTCTATAATTTTATTGCTAGCTACCATATCGCAGAATGGTTCTTGTGTGTAGTGTTTGGAGATTATTATTATTATTATTGTTATAATTAATGTTATTTGATATTCAAATTACCATATCACACTGTAGTCTTAAGGGTAATATATTATTATTATTATTATTATTATTACTATTATGTTATTATTATTATTTATGTATATATTAGTGAAATTAAAGCTGAATTATATCTCTGTTTGATTATTGGGGAAGTGGTCGTTTGATCAGTACCATTGAGAGCCATGAATATTATAACTGTCCTGTTTTTAAACCTCCGAAACAGTTATATGGTAAACAGCTGATGATCCCCGTTTTAATATTTCACGCTATAGTTAAGGTCCCCTGTTTTTGTTTCACTGCAAGATACTTGAATTCCCTTTTTTATTTATGAATTTTCCAACGGTGGGTCAGCTTATACAAGTGCTAAGTCTGTGATATCTTAAATATAGTTAGTTTCTCTGGGAATTTAAACTGCATTTTCTTTCTTTGTTTAAAATGACTCAATAATAAAGTAAAGCCTATTTTAGCCCCTATTTCATTGCCCATTATATAGTCTGAACTAAAACTTTAATATTCTAATCCGTTTCATCAACCACTCGGCCATTTCCTGATGCGTTTTTTTCTAGAAAATATGCATTTGTTTCGTTCCTTTTCAAAATGTCTTACATATTTTCCGGGCAAGTTGCTTCTTCCAACACGGTCATTTACAAAGGGGTCGCAGGCATTTTTACTCTCATGTTAATATTTACTTCCACAGGCTCCATAATCACCGGGGACTGTTGTTCACGGGATTATGTTTTTTGCATAAACACCGTTACTGTTTCATTTTTCACGCTACTATTTTTCTCTTTAATCTACTATATTTTTTCAACCTAAATAACGAATGCTCCCTAGAAATACATTTCTACATGTCTATTCATATACGTTTTTACACATTCCAAATTTGTGCTATAAAGGAATATTTAATTCCATGTCCACAACACGGAACGACATCGGAGTCACCAAAATACTCAGAATTATCATCTTTTTTTACTTAATTTTTTAATCATATTACTTATGTGACATATTAAGTATTTATTCAATCTCATACATGTTATCTTACCTATGTCATTTTTTTATGCATAGTCACTGGAAGCTACATTCCAGAATATCGATAGGATTGTTCGAATAACAATTAATGTACAAATGGCAGCCCATATAAGACGATTTAAAATGGCGACTTTTACCAGACATGTGATGCGTATATTACATATGTCTTAACTTCACGTAAGTAGTTTCTAACATTAGAATAAACAATACATTATTCCAAAGACCATTACCTTTAACAATTTGGGTTTTGAAATCGTTTCATCCATATTGGTAAGTTCTTGAGTTTGACTATTACGATTCTCGTCTTGATTGTTGTATTGACAACATTTCCACCTAAAGTCAGACCGTATTCAGATTTTTTTTTTTGGGGGGGGGGGGGACTTAAACATTGAATTGGCACCTAAATAACCCAACAAAAATGAGATTCTAACCTGGCAACGAAGAAAAAAATTATTATTTTAGAATTTATATTTCGCATATTAATTTAACATAAATGCACCCTCCAAATTCAGGCCATTATAAAAAAATAGAATCTTATTTTATTTTTTTTTTGTGGGGGGGGAGCGAGTTGTTTTAATTTGTTTATTTTATAAAACATAGTTTGATTTGAGTAAAATAAATTGTTTAGGATAAATGACGAAACCCATTTCAATCAAAATAATTTAGGTGACTGAAATAGGAATAATTCAGCCTAATTCTTATATTCTTTCTGTCATCGGTCAGAGACGGGGACATCCTTCAAAAGAAACATTTTGTTTGTAACCAGTACAGAGTCACCCCCATTAGGGACAGCTTTGCCCTCGGGGAGAGGCAAGTAAATAACGAATCTAACTAATAAACATTTATTATTTTCAAGATATACTTTTATTTTTACATTTTTTCTCTCTTTTGGCGGCTTCTTTTGGTCTAATATTTGTGAAAATAAAAATAATTATAAAGTATGCAAACAAAAAATACACCCTTTCGGTTAGGAATAATAAATTTGATATCACCTTGAACCTCGCACCCCCAAAGAAAAGAAAAAGATTTTACTATTTTTAGGTGATTACATATGAACACCCTAAAAAATATTTTACGATTTAGAATTGGAGATCAGTATTACATATATATTCAATATAAGATGAACCCCCATTTCAGGGATATTCTAACATTTTAGGGCATTTAACATTTTTTAACCAGTAGACCTTTTTCTATGTGGAAAGCACGTCATAGAACAATAAGTAATCAGCTAAAAATGTATAATCACGCCACCCCTATAAAACATGCCAAAGCCAAAAAGCTGTTGGTTAACTGCCCAAAAAACGCTTAAAAAGAAACAGAAATAGAGGATCATTTTACATTTAATTTATATACTACACTGATCACCAACTCTAATTTCTCAAATAATTGTTGAGTTTTTTGGAGGGGGGGGACTATTTTTTCTTATTTACGTAAAGTTTTTGAAGGTGCTCACAGAGATTGGCAATTAAACTTCCCCCATAAGTACGGTGGCAAGCCCCAAAATAATTTTACATTAACTTTGTGTGCTCTTCATTTGCGGTGGACAACTACAAGCAGCAAATAATTCAATAGTTCAACGTCAGCACCGGGAATTGCTTAATTGAATATACTTTCCCGAGCAATGCCGAGACACGGGTCCACTCATATATATATATATATATATATATATAT
Organism: Sepiola atlantica; assembly: GCA_963556195.1. NCBI lineage: Eukaryota > Metazoa > Mollusca > Cephalopoda > Sepiida > Sepiolidae > Sepiola > Sepiola atlantica. The sequence continues at coordinate 67,061,276 of OY744523.1, forward strand.
ATATATATATATGCCTGTATGTCTCGCGGCCTTAAATGTGGTAAAATTATCATTGTTTATAAGCTGTTCAGAATTGGCCTATCGGTTAGTGACGTTGGATTGGGGTTAAAAAATACTTGTAATCCAGGGTTTCGAATCGTGTGAATAGTCATACTTCTATGCTGATGAGTCTTGATTGAAAAGAGACGAAACGTATACGTCCATAGATAAATAAACAATAACAAATATTTATATATTTATATATATATTTATAGAGATGAAAGATACAATATTTATTAAGACATCAAAAGTTCAGAGCAAGGAGCTTCATATCCTTAATCCATGGATTTTCAAAGATAAACTCTTCTCATCAGAGGATAGGTAAAAGCCTAATTGTAAATATTATCGGCAACATTTAACTTTGAAAATTTTATAAAATAAAATAAAGGCCAAAAGGTAAAGAGTTGTATGTTGAGATAGAGCGTAAAGTCAGGGTAGATGATGTCCAAAAACATGTCAAAACAAAAAATAAAAACAGCTGTTGAAACAGCTGTTTTTATTTTTGTTTTTATTTTTATTTTTGTTTCTGATGAGAAGTATTTATCTTTGAAAATCCATGCATTTACTATATGAAGCTCTTTGCTCTGAACTTTTAATGTTCTAATAAATATTGTATCTTTACAATTTTTTATTCTCATCTTTCATCCTTAGAATTGATTGCTCTATTTAATATATTGAGCTTTATATTATCACGATAGATTATTATTAAACGATAATTCAATTATCGTTAATTTAATTCAACATTTAAATATTATATATATATATATATATATATATATATATATATTAATTTAATATACTTTCCCGAGCAATGCCGAGACACGGGTCCACTAATATATATATATATATATATATATATATATATATATATACAAGTAGTATAAGGTAGTAACTCTATATTTCAATGGTATAAAAAACAATGTCGATGTTGACTATATCTTTGTGAATATCAAGTAGCTTTATCTGAATCCCACATGTTACCGCATAATCATTTTGGATTTCATTTTCTCTAGCCATCGAGGTAAATGGAAGAACCCAACAGGTGGTTAGTTGTATAATAGACCCCTTGAAAATTTTCATTAATATTTCGATTCCTAGGCAACCCAACCATTGTTATATTCTGGTGGCATTGAAACAAGCCACTCCACCCCTTTTCAGACGTTGATAAAACAGAGACTGTTGGACAATACTGACTGAAACTTGATGGTGGACACGTCAGGCATAGACTGGAGTTTATTTGTATCAAATAAGTTCGGATTGAAAACAAAAATTGTGAATTTTATTAACGATTCCATGGGTGGCAGGTTGTGGTGTCACACTGTATAAGGACCACTTTTATGCTTGGACAACACCGGGTGCTTCTGCTTGTCATTTTGTACAAACAAGAATCTACTAATTGAAATCATGAATAATGGTTGCAATCTCATGAACTTTCTTCTGTATCAAGCAAGTTATACAAACCGACGATTGAGAATAAAACTAAGACTTATTATAGATATGGCTTGAAAATATATAGTTTGCTTTTTTCAAGAGTGTAGGTCATTCGTAATTGAAATTGCTATCATCTCACCTACCACTTGACCCGGGAATAAAGTGTAAAACTTCTTTATTTGAAGAACATTAGAGGAGGCATTAAATTATTGAACCGAAGCCAAAGTGCGCACTCATAATGCCAATGATTGGCCCCAGAGCAAGTTCTGAATATTGGGCAGAGGGGAAATTGGGGGTTTATAGAAGTATACTTCGCCATTTTGAAGTAAGAAGGAGTGCGAAAATAAAGTCCAGAAGAAGTGGGTTGGGTGATATCTTTTGGGTGAAGGGATAAGAGGGAGAGTATTTGAAAGAGAAAGAGATATATTAGGGGTTGGGTGAGATTTTAAAGAGAATAGATATTGAGAGAAAGAGAGAGAGATGGAGAGGGAGGGAGGGAGCGAAGGGGTGAGAGAAAGAGAAATGAAATTTATGGACAATTTCAAATTATTAAAAGGTGTCAAATGAAAATGAAAAAGAGACAAAAACAAAAAGAATAGTAAAAGTGAAAAAGAAACGTAGCAGAAGACTAATGGAGAAAGAGAGATAGAGTGAAGAAATGAAAGAAAGACGGGACAAAGAGATATCGGAAGGTAAATAGAGAGGAATGAGGGAGGAAAAAAGATAGAGTAGAAGAAAAAGAATTTATAATCGGATTCAAGCAATAGAAAGAAAGGGCATACGAAAGAAGTAAACTGTGTGAGAAGAGAATATAATGGCATAATTATCTGAGTTGTCTCCATTGGATTACAACTGAGTTATCTTCCCTGAAGATATGTTAAAGAGAATACTCTTTCCTGTCCAGAAGTCAAAAATCTCATTCCATACACGTGAGAGTTTAGAATAAGGTATTATCCTCTTTTCTGGCTTAGCCTTCAAAGCCATCAGGCATGCTCTAATTGGCTATCCATCTCTGCATAACTTTAACAACCCTTAACGCCACGTTCGTGAGGTTCCAGGACAAGTCGTCCAGAGTCCCACAATTAACAGAAATCGCTTTTACATGGTTCTAGCTTTGTGTTAATCTATTGTCAATTTATCGAATTGAAAAGAAAAGTAATGATAACTTATACAAAGTTCATACATATTCTCTATCTTCGGCCTCTGTAACACATGTCTTTTTCATTGTATTGAGACATCAATGTATTTTCCCTTAGTAATTATGTCTGTGATTTTTACCCCTATTATGTATCATATTAAATACCGTCTTACATGTTTCATTTCCCCCTTTTACATTTGTTATTGACAAACAATTTATCTGAGAATAAAGGTATACGTATTTTAACTCAATGGTTTCTTCACTTTGGCCTTTTTCCTCTTTTTTCCGACCTTCGTGTGTTATTCACGATAAACCAACACACAAAATGACGACCACCTTTGCAGGAAGGATACCCAAACACGTGGTTGCTAAAGATGTCAAAACTCAAATATAAAAGATGCATTAACTCAACAAGAACGTGTGTGAAAAGAAAAGAAGGTGTGTAGGAATAAAAGAAAGAAGAAGATTTGTAAAAAGAGAAGAAATTGATTACGAAGGAAAGAAAAGATGAATGGATGAAAGAAATAAGAATTGGAAACAAGGATAGTTATCGCTTTAATATTTGGGAGTACTGCTTTCACAAAATTCAGAGAATTTTAAACTGTAGCAAGATGAGATATGGTTGCGCAAAATAATGCTAAAAACGGTATTTTCTAGTTAAGGTTAAAGCAAGCAGAGAAGTAGGAAATTCCATTAAAAGTTAAAGATTAGAATTAAGGTTACGTGTGAGGATATGACGTCACATAGAGGAAGTCGCTAGTCACACATAGCAGGTAAGCTGATAAGAGCCTTTCTATTTTTCTTAACTATGAGAGAGAAAGAGAGAGTAGTCGGGTTTAGAATAGTTGTTTTATCCCTATTAGGGGGATGGGTTTGAGAATATGATGTATGTATATTGTATACTAGGATAAAAAATGGAAAAATACAAAAGCACAGTTAAACCCCAAATGATCGTGCGCTTTCATTAGCAATGACTTTTGAACTTCTGTTCTTAAAAAGAAGAAGGCAACAACAAAGAAAAAGGAAATAACAAACTACTGCAACGTGTCATCTACTCAACAAGACTCCAACTGCGTATGTTACTCTGCTGTGATCGAATAATTGTTCCAGAATTAGTGTTTATTTACCTACTTTCCAGGAGGTTAAACATAAGGTCATGTGTGGTTTAAAAAAACCAGTACACTAGAGGAAGCGCACTCTGGCCTGCAAAAATACCTGAGCAGCCCCGTCAGCATTCTCCGGTAGCAATAAACTAACCTCTTCTCAAAGAGAAGGTAAAGCCTGGGAAGGTAGACCTCCTAGGACTGAACAAAACCATACATTAGTCTGACAGCAACAAGGTCACTGTCAGACTGATTGTCAAGGACGTATCTTTGACTGGTATGAAAAACCAGCCCTGGGTTGAGTATTGGAAACTTTTTTTAATGTATTTACTAATGTGTTACAATCACCAAGTGTTGTATTTTAAAGTGACCTTGGGGAGGACGAAGACATGATGTAAGTTATTAAGAGTTCAAGGGTTCACATTTGATGCATGCAAATGGAAGAGACAAAAAACGTAAAGTATAAATTAGCATGCTGGGCACAGGGATAACATTCGTTGAGGAGCTAAGTGAACACACGTGTTAGCATGTAGTCCCTATTTACTTGCTTCCCCACGGGGGGGGATTTAGACAGAAGGTCAGTTCTTATAGTGGAGGATATCCAGTTCCCCAAAAAGAGGCACTCTGGGAGGGATGAAAATTAAAGTTGCTCCATTCGAGAAGGATTTGTCCTACTCTGACGAAGACAGAACAGATACAACACTTTGATCCTAGCCTGAAGGCAGAGAAGTAATTACTTAAAAAATAGTCAGTAGCAGATGCTCTCTTTCTTTATTATCTCCTCTCTCTATCTCTCTATCTCTCTCTCTCTCTCCTCGAATAATGTACATGAGATAATGAAATAAACAACATGGTAATTTAAAACGAACTGGGAAGACAAACGAATTCTGAAGAATCTCAATCAGACGTGTCCAGACTCACACATAGTACAACCCGGCCAAGCAAGTTATCCCCTTATTTCATACTCTCTTCATCTTATGAGATGATGATGATGATGATGATTTAAGGAGAGTAGAAAATGGACTTTTGGCTTACTTTCGGCAGCTTTGTAACTCTCTCTTCCCTTATTTTGTCCTTTAGTCCTCACATTCCATATGCGATGTTTCTGACAAAGGGGGGAGAATTGCTTTTTTCTGGGTCGGAATCTATCAATCTAGCACTTATCGTTGGATGTCTTTTTTTATCTTAAAGTAATATTTTTAGCTCCTTATATCAAGTGGCGTCATACCTTGTCTGAAACAATTTCCATAAAAAATTTTTTTTAATGATGATGATACTAAATATGATCATGATCTTTAAATAAACCTGTTTTAAAACTTTTTTAGCTTATTTTAATATTTTCACTTAAAAAAAAAATTTGATTAATAAGACAAAAATTAACTTTGAAAAAAGTTTAATTATTCCACTTTTCAGTTTTTATTCAAATAATGAGACGGTTATTGAAAGTATAATTAATCATAGTGTAACATTTATTGTATAAGTATAAATAAGAAAATTGTCCTGAGACGTTAAAAAAAATGATTTCTGTTTTTTAAAAAGTGTAAAAGAAAGAAAGAAAAACATTAAAGGAAGAAAAAGAGAACAAAAATGGGAGTAGAAAGAAAGAGCGAAGGATGAGGAGAGAGAAGAAAAAGTGAAGGTAAAGAGAGTGCATAAAAGGTTAAGGAAAAAGAGAAAGTAAAAGTATAAATAACAAAGAGTGAAAGAAAAAGAGAATGTAGAAAGAAAATTCGAAGGAAGAAAAAGAAGACAGATAAATAAATGGGAAAGAAGGAAATAAAGGAGAAACGATAGAGAGTCATAAATAAGTTTTACAAAAAAAGAGTATAAAAATAAAGGGAAGGAAGAGTTTAGTACCAAAAGAGAGAAAGTGTGAGGGACAAACCTAAATTAAAAAAAAACAGTAGAAAGAGTGAAGGAAAAGAAGAGTATAGAAAAAAAGAGTAAAGAAAAGGAGAGTGTAGTGAGAAAAAGTGAAGGAAAAGGGGAGTGTAGAAATTAAGCGTGAAGGAAAAAGTTGGGTTTAGAAAGAAAGAGTGAATGAAAAGGAGAGTGTAGAAAGAAAGAGTGAAAGAAAAGGGAAGTGTAGAAAGTAAGAGTGAAAGAAAAAGTGGAGTTCAAAAGAAAGAGTGAAGGAAAAGGAGAGTATAGAAAGAAAGAGTGAAGGAAAATGAATGGTGTAGAAAGAAAGAGTGAAGGAAAAGGAGAGTGTAGAAAGAAAAAGTGAAGGAAAAGGAGAGTGTAGAAAGAAAGTGTGAAGGAAAAGGTAAGTGTAGAAAGAAAGAGTGAAGGAAAAGTGGAGTTTCGAATGAAAGAGTGAAGGAAAAGGAGAGTATACAAATGAAGAGTGAAGGAAAAGGAATGGTGTAGAAAGAAAGAGTGAAGGAAAAGGAGAGTGTAGAAAGAAAGAGTGAAGGAAAAGAAGAGTGTAGAAAGAAAGAGTGAAGGAAAATGAGAGTGTAGAAAGAAAGAGTGAAGGAAAAGGAGAGCGTAGAAAGGCACAGTGAAGGAAAATGAGAGTGTAGAAAGAAAGAGTAAAGAAAAATGGGAGTGTAGAAAGAAAGAGTGAAGAAAAAGAAGAGTGTAGATAGAAGAGTGAATGAAAAGAAGAGTGTAGAAAGAAAGAGTGAAAGAAAAGAAGAGTGTAGAAAAAAAGAGTGAAGGACAATAAGAGTGTAGAAAGAAAGAGTGAAGGACAAGGCGAGTGTAGAAAGAAAGAGTGAAGGCAAAGGAGAGCGTAGAAAGAAAGAGTGAAGGAAAAAGGGAGTGTAGAAAGAAAGAGTGAAGGAAAAATAGAGTGTAGAAAGAAAGAGTAAAGGAAAAGGAGAGTGTAGAAAGAAAGATTAAAGGAAAAGGAGAGTGTAGAAAGAAAGAGTGAAGGAAAAAGAGAATGTAGAAAGAAAGAGTGAAGGAAAAGGAGAGTGTAAAAAAGAGTGAAGGGAAAAGGGAGTGTAGAAAGAAAGAGTGAAGGAAAAGAAGAGTGTAGAAAGAAAAAGTGAAGCACAAGGAGAGTGTAGAAAGAAAGAGTGAAGGAAAAGGAGAGTGTAGAAAGAAAGAGTTAAGGACAAGGAGAGTGTAAAAAGAAAGAGTGAAGGAAAAGGAGAGTGTAGAAAGAAAGGGTGAAGGAAAAGAAGAGTATAGAAAGAAAGAGTGAAAGAAAAGGAGAGTGTAGAAAGAAAAAGTGAATGGCAATAAGAGTGTAGAAAGAAAGAGTGAAGGACAAGGGGATTGTAGAAAGAGTGAAGGAAAAGAAGAGTGTAGAAAGAGAGAATGAAGGAAAAAAAGGGTGTAGAAAAAAAGAGTGAAGGAAAAGTAGAGTGTAAAAAAAAAGAGTGAAGGGAAATGGGAGTCTAGAAAGAAAGAGTGAAGGAAAAGAAGAGTGTAGAAAGAAAGAGTGAAGGAAAAGAAATGGTGTAGAAAGAAAGAGTGAAGGAAATTGGGAGTGTCAGAAGAAAGAGTGAAGGAAAAGGAGAGTGTAGAAAGAAAGAGTGAAAGAAAAAGGTAGGTGTATAAAGAAAGAGTGAAGGACGATAAGAGTGTAGAAAGAAAGAGTGAAGGACAATAAGAGTGTAGAAAGAAAGAGTGAAGGACAAGGAGAGTGTAGAAAGAAAGAGTGAAGGACAAGGGGAGTGTAGAAAGAGTGAAGGAAAAGGCGAGTGTAGAAAGAAAGAGTGAAGGAAAAGGAGGGTGTAAAAAAGAGTGAAGGAAAAGGAGAGTGTAAAAAGAAAGAGTGAAGGAAAAGAAGAGTGTAGAAAGAAAGAGTGAAGGGAAAAGAGAGTGTAAAAAGAAAGAGTGAAGGAAAAGAAGTGTGTAGAAAGAAAGAGTGAAGGAAAAGAAGAGTGTAGAAAGAAAGAGTGAAGGAAAAGGGGAGTGTAGAAAGAAAGAGTGAAGGAAAAGAAGAGTGTAGAAAGAAAGAGTGAAGGAAAAGGAGAGTGTAGAAAGAAAGAGTGAAGAAAAAGAAGAGTGTAGAAAGAAAGAGTGAAGGAAAAGGGGAGTGTAGAAAGAAAGAGTGAAGGAAAAGAAGAGTGTAGAAAGAAAGAGTGAAGGAAAAGGGGAGTGTAGAAAGAAAGAGTGAAGGAAAATAAGAGTGTAGAAAGAAAGAGTGAAGGAAAAGAAGAGTGTAGAAAGAAAGAGTGAAGGAAAAGAAGAGTGTAGAAAGAAAGAGTGAAGGAAAAGGAGAGTGTAAAAAGAAAGAGTGAAGGAAAAGAAGTGTGTAGAAAGAAAGAGTGAAGGAAAATAAGAGTGTAGAAAGAAAGAGTGAAGGAAAAGGAGAGTGTAGAAAGAAAGAGTGAAGGAAAAAGAGAGTGTAGAAAGAAAGAGTGAAGGAAAAGGGGAGTGTAGAAAAAAGAGTGAAGCAGAAGACAGAGAAGAAATAAGAAAGGTAGAAATGGGAGGTTAATGGCTTTTGGGTTCAATGATTAAATTGAATAAATGACTCGGCTTGCAAAGAAAGATATTAATTCTTGAAAGCTGTAACTTTTCTCCATGCCAAATGTTGGCATTGTGACACCAAATACAATCCATCATCATCTCAGTCTAAGAAAAATTTTAATCAATACGACATTATTTCTCTAGACTAGGGGGATAAGAGAGCTGGAGAAAAGGAGACAACTCTGCCAGTTTAAAAAAATAATGTTTAGTTTTTTCCTTTTAAATCAGTATTGTTAAACAGAAAAAAATGTAAGAGACAAAAATTTGAGGTTAAACAGAAAAAGAATTAGATTTTCTTACAAATTTAAAAAGGAGAATAATGAAATAGATACCAATGCATGCAACAGTGTGTGAGGTTAAAGGTGTATTTATGTACCCACTTCCCGCTGCAAGGTTAGTCATGAAGTCAGTTTAATGGGGAAGGGGGTCCAGCGCCCCTGAGTGACACTCTGGAAAGTTATAAAAATAACTTGGATTGAACCCGTCGACATTTCCCGGTAATCGCTCTCAGGCGACCGGCAATAAATTAATATCAAGTCCTGAAGGAGAAGGTGTAGGGACGTGGTTCCTTGAATTCTTGTAAAAATGTTAGAAGCAGAGTAATACAAAGAAAAACATGAAAGCTGAATGAAAGAATAAAGCATTATTTAAAGAACACAATATTTATATATATATATATATATATATATATATATATACAAATTTTCAAGGCATTAATTGTTCATTAATAAAATAATAATATGCAGGTTTTTATACCTGTAATTTATTAGTGTGCGTATATGTGTGACGGTATAAGTATTTGTGTGATGCTTTGCGCTTGACCGTGTAAGTGTATGCATGTGTATATCGCCTTTGTCATGGTGCATAGTTGTACGAATGTATGTGTGTGCCATGTAAGTTGAGAATTGATAGGGCATGTAGGCATTTGTGTGTGTGTGTCACTTTTTGTCAGAGTGTTTTAGCATGTGTGTGCGAGTTGAAAATGAATAGTAGTCGCTCAAGCCCCAAAGGGCGAGGGAGGTCGAAACATTGTCCTCTAGTTCCGTGTGCTGATTTTTTCCGACTTGACTTCGCTACAAAAACCTCAGCTTAAATAACATTTTACCGGCTCCCAGTGCATGGTTTTATTTTAGCACGAAAATGGATTTTAATAGCAGAGGTGTGGCGGACGTAGTAGAAAGCATACCGTGTGACAGCCATTTTTGGAATTTTCGCTCAGGTTTCGAAATTACATTATCGAAGTTATCAAGCACAGAAGAATGAACTGGTTTGGCCACGTCGTCAGAAGACGTCCTGACAGCAATGTATACTGAGCATTCAAGGAATAATTTTCCGGTAAATGACCTTGCAGTAGAACTGGACTGATCAGATCCGCAGCGATGTAGGGCTTCATTTGCTATTGGTAAAAAGATTATCAAAGTACCGAACAATATTGAAGGATTGTCTACCTAGAAAATGTGCAAAAATCCTGAGGATTATGCAATAAAGTACACTAAATGCCGGTAATGGCAACTTTCTGTGCATTGCTACCTCTATGTTCCTTTCTGTAAACAGAAACTGGGTGAAAAGTACAAACCTTACAAGCATTTACTTATGACTAACGAGATTCGTGCACCGGCATTGTCCGGAAAATTGAACAACCCAAGAAACTCCTGTTCCCACTCCTGAATCCGATATAATTATTTTACTCGAATTTTTAACTTTCTATATGTATTAATTATTGTGTTCTTTAATATTACATTTAAACATAAAACTAATGAACATTTAAACGTGTGTATTGTTTGATAAATAAGAAAGCATACTAACAGCAATGTATGTACGTATAAGTAAGGAGTGTTTTGTAGAGTTTTTAATTTTTTGGTGTGTGGGAGGGTAAATAATAGTGTCTATAGACAAACACTGGAAGAAAGGGACTATTTTACATGATATAATATATTTGTGAATAAAGTCATTTTTCTTAGTATTAATTTTAAGAAAATACGCATTTAAACCAGAATGTCTGCATGAAAACGCTCTACCCAATTGCTATTAAAACGGACTTCTTTGATATACTGCTTTTAGATGCTATTTAGATCAAATAATTGTATAAATAAAATAACACTGTGGTGTGAAAGCTTGAACAGTATATTGCTTATATTCTGATTTCCACGATAATGAAAAAGTCTTGAAATATCGTGCCTAAAAGTACTAAGAGTTACATGGTTCCAATGGACACCACCTCAAACAAACACCTCTTATTTAGAATAACTGCTTGGCAATAAATGGCGTGGCCACTAGAAACATTCCTACTTTGCTCACGAAAAGGCAAACCATCCACTTTATATGGAGCTCTAAATGATGAATCATTTGTAACCCGGAGGTCGACAGTTCGAATCAGCTTCACTGCATTTCATATTTTAATATTTAAAAGTACAGTGCATTACACCTCTTACTGCTTGAGATTTTTATGTATGTCACGTGAGGTTCTTTGTCGTTTATGTCGGTGGTGGGGCGATAATTTAATGACAAAACGATACAATTATAATAAAATTTAACTTTCGAAATCCGATTAAAAAATATTATTTTGTTAAAATAAACAGAGATAAATAAAATGAAAGTTAAAAGACACACAAGCACTGCTGGGTAGGTACAATTATACCAGACTTGAACCTTATTTTAAATATTTTTGTGGTTCAACCAAACAACTAACGGGCAACGCCGGATAAGGACAGCTAGTAACTCTTGTACAATAATCCAACTCTCCTTAAAACCAGCCAAGTCTAATAATTCTAAACCATGTTAAGAATTTTATTATCAACACCAGAAGAAACTAGAAAATAACTATAAGAGTTTAACTAGGAGCAAAGTGTAGTATCTGTTCTCGTACTATACTTCATCTCTTCTGTCCTCGGTCAGTGAAGAGGAAATCCTTCTAAGCTTAGGCAATTTTAATTTTTTGTTCCTATCCACATTAAAAACTGAACTTGTGTCTAACTTTGAACTCGTGTCGAGGCAAGCAAATAGGAACTATAATAAGCTTAGTCAGACCGTAAAAAAGCAATAGCAATTATTTTGAAAAACAAAACAATGATTCCTTGGCTTTTGTGAAAAATAAATTGCCAATTTTTTGATCTGTAATAGGTCTAATATCTCTGTAACAACAACGTTCAATCAGCAACTCCCAACAGTACAGTAGGAAGAATATAAACAAGTCTAATTAGGTACACATAACCTCTTTGAATAAGTAATTAAAGTTTGCGGCTACATTGCACTTTCGGTGCAAGATCACTGATCACAGCAGCATTATAAAGAGCAGTAAACACAAATACGAGTGTGTAGATCAGAGTTATCTCCCTTGAAGAGATAGTTGTTAATTCTAGATACACGTGGGGGCTACTAAGAATCGTTGGCAATACCATACGTGTTAGAAAGTAAAAGAAAGTTTTGAAAAATTGTGGGGAACTGAAAGTACAAAAAAGGGGGAGAAATGGTCACTATAGACAGAAACATCGTGCACACCACTGGAACTTTGTTATGTAGTATACTTTTCTCAAGTGAAACTGTATTCAACACAACAACATGTTTGCCACTAGACCTTTATCCCCCCTCCACCTTTTCCCATTTTAACGTCTCTCTGCACGCATTTTATTATTCTTCCTTTTTTCAAATAGTAAAACATGTGCCAATGCCGTCTCTTTGTGCGTTTTTCTTTTTCCTATGTAATTACCGTTATCGAATAAATGTAAAAATTTCAGACGTTTGTTGATCCGAAAGAAACCTGTAAAATCTCTCGTTCTTTGATGTTTTTTTTCCTGTATTTAAATTTGTTTTTTCCGTTTGTCTTTTTCATACATCTTGTCTTTCACAGCATCTCATTTTATGATATATCGT
>OY744523.1:67078287-67095787 GCA_963556195.1 Sepiola atlantica
TTCATCAAAATTCATGTTATATTTAAAAAGTTATGTTATTTTTTTAATATTCAAGAAATTTTCACCGTCCATCGCTTTATTGCAAGTCTTCTAAGATAATGTTTTAGCTCAATAAAACAATACCAAAGCATCATAAATTTATATTGAACACATTTTCTGGGGAAAATTAACAAAAACAAAGGCACATCCCGAGGGCTAAGTGTCAAACAAACGAATTATTTGTCCACATATCCCCCATGTTTTGAAATTACATTAAACAACCTTTTGTCCACCGAGGAGGTCAATTGTTTGATCTGAGATGGAGTAATGGTTCTGGCAACGTCGACTATTTTGTTCCAAAGGGCATCCTTCGAAGAAAACTTCTCTCCTCCCTCATAAACTCCTCGTTTCAATATTGACCATAGGTGTTCGATGGGGTTAAGGTCCGGATAACACGGTGGCCAGGACATGAGGGTTTCTCCAACAAAGCCCTGAGATCCAAGGAAGGATGTAGTTGCCCTAGCAGCATGAGATGGGGCATTGTCATGCATAAAAATAATCTTAAAACGACGTGACAAGGGAAGATCATCTAGCCATGGTAACAAATTCTCATTTAGAAAGGCAGTGTAGGCATTGCTGGTGAGCTTGACACCTTCTGGCACTCGGAATGGTCCACATAGCTTATCCCCAATAATTCCCGCCCAAAACATTATGCCTCCACCTCCCTGTTGGCGACGAAATCTATAAGGCGTTGGAGTTCCATTTGGATTACAAACTTTGGCCCATCCGTCCGGTCCATCAAGGGTAGCACGAGCCTCATCTGTAAACAGAACATTTTGGCAATACATTTTCATATATTTTTGTGCCCAAGCCAATCGTTTTTCTTTGTGGGTTTGGCTCAATGGAGGCCTTGGAATAGGTTTGATGTTCCTTGCCATTTCATTCAGTACATTGCATCGGGCTTGTCTGGACCTTGGTATGACTCCAGCCCTCGCAAAAATTGTTGCACTGGTGCTGTTTGGGATACGCACAATCTCTCTACGAATTTTTCGAAGATCCCGATCAGAAAGGTTCCTCCTTGTGCCCTTATCTTTCCTGGACTTGATGTTGGGGTTCTTGACGAATGTAGCTAAAGTTCGGGGATCCCTTTTTAGTTCTGTGGCTAAATTTATGATCGAGAGTCCTTCTGCTAGTCCTGCAATAATCCTCTGCTTCTCGGTAGCTGTTAAACGTCCTTTTTTTGGCATTTTATGAGACCTGCAATAAAGCAATGGACGGTGAAAATTCCTTGAATATTAAAAAAATAACATAACTTTTTAAATATAACATGAATTTTGATGAAATTTTAGGATTTATCTCACCTTAATACAGTCCTTGGATGGTGTAATTTTCAGCTTTTTATAACTTATATTTACTGAAATATTAATTATTTTTTAATCTGCAATAAAGCGATGGACACAGTTTATATAATGACAATTTCGGAACAAAACTTATACACATGTTTCTGGAAAAGTCAGAAGCAATCGCAAGTAACCCATTCTTTTTTATCGCCATTCAATTATATGGGGGCACTATCGTAGAAAGTGTAATCCTAAATTGGCTTCACACTCATTTAACTGTACCCTCCTCTCCGATTTTCATCTGTGGGGTTCTATCAAAGTTAATGTCGGTATAAACTCTCCCCAGACTATTTCTTAACTGAAGAGGGCTATCAGAGGCTAAATCAGTCATATCTAAGTATGTTTATAATGCAGAGGATCATATCGTTGATCGGTCATAAAAGTAAGACCGTTGGTATTCATGACTGAAATTTGGTGGACAAATAAGGTAAACACTGAAGATTATTTGTATCAAATATGGTTAGATTGTAGAAGGATTGTGAATATTACTAACGATTCCATGGGTGGCATATTTTCGAGGTCACCCGGTATAAAGGATTGTAATAACATTAACAGCTTCTACTAAACAATAACATAATTAAAAAAAAATCCTAATGCATTAAAAAATCAAATTATATCTAATTAAAACAATTAGTTATAATTTTATTTTTTTACACTCTTAAATTTTATAATTAACCACAATACTTTCACCTTTGACTGCTGAGAGAGAGAAAGGGAGTGACAGAAGCAAGAGTGATAGAAATTGTATAAAATAAGAGAGGGGGAAAGGGATCAAACATACAGTGAGAGAGGATGAGAGTAATAGACAGAAACTTAGTAAGACATGGGTCACTTGATTAGTAAATTACAAATAACAGCTAATTAGAATAATTAAAATGAATTTGTTTTTAAACATAACTCACACCCCAAAGTAAAGAATATTTTAGCATGATTTTGTGTGATTAAAATGTATAGGAAAAAAACCTTATGGAAATAGACGTCGATTAACTCATCTTACATATAATTATAGATAAACAGCATCTAGTTAAACAATATCATAATTTTGAGAAAATCTTAATGCATTAAAAGATTTTAAAAATTTAAATCAATTTATATCCAATTAAAACAAACTTTCTTTAAATAAATTTGTTATAATTTTAGTTTTTGCACTCTAAAATGTTTAAAATTAACCACAATACTTTTAGACTATGTGATTATTACTTAAAATACAAACAAAGTCGGTATTATGACTTTTACTAGCCAAAATATACGACCTATGGTCGCATATGTTGGCTCTTATATCACTACACCCTCCCTATGAAAAGGAGATGGTATCATAACCACAAAACAAATACTACCCCTCAAAGGAGGAGGGAAGGCCTGGGAGGATGATATCATGACAAGCGAACATATACTGCCCTGCCCTCTCCCAAAAGGCAGAAGTAATGCCTGGGAGGATGGTATCATAACTAATGAACATATACTACACTACTCTTCCAAAAGAGGATGATCTCATGACAACAGAATGGATACTACACTATCCCCACACACACTAAAGAAGTGGTAATGCCGAGGAGAATGGTCTCATGACGACAAAACATATACTTCACTAACAAATAAAAATAAGGTGATGCCTGGGAGGATGTTATCATGACAACAGAGCAGATAATACATTATCCCCCCCCAACTTAATTGAGCATTGAAAGATTGTACATTAGTCTGAAATAGTATAGTAAACAGACTGAATTGACTATTAAAATATCGTACAATAGTACAATTAATAGAAGTAATAGTATAGTTTAAGTTGTTGAACAGACATATACCAAATCTCCAATAGTAATAGATTTATCGAATCTTAAACTAGCAGGCAAATATTTCCATGAGACTCTCTCTCTTTCTCTCTCTTTTAATTTCTCACAAAATAATAAAGCGATCTAAGACATACTAATGTCTGGTGATTCCACTAACTGATTTCTGAGGCGACCGCAAATTGATGAAAAGAAAACAATGAACCTGAAAATCCTGCCATTAAAAACAAGAGGGTGGGAGGTGATGCGCGAGTGGAATGATGTCTAAAATTTCAATTAATAGAATAAATGAAGCAGAAATTAATCAAATTGATTTTATTTTTACTTTCGTTTTCTAATGTGTTATCTCGGCCTCATCACTTCTTTTAATCAATGGATGGATGACTGTTCTCATTGTGAAAGTTATCAATTTCCAATCAATAAGCTGATTGTTGAAGATTATAGAAGACATAGTCACATACGCGCATACACATGTGTTAATGGATGTATATAATTCTTAATGCTACAATTCGACGCATGTATTCTAACATTACTGGAAAACGTTTGAAACTTGATCAGGAACGCGTTTACACTTTGACTTCAATAGGGACCGTAAAAGCTCAATTTCGCTGGATTAAATGGAAATAATAATCGAATTGTTGCCTCAGGTGAAGATAATGCGGTCCACAAATCATTAGTCGTTTTTTCTCACTTCTCTCTTTTTTCCTTCTTTTCTTCCACGGGTAAGCCAGAAGATTTGAGACTTTAAATAATCTCAGTTAATTATTTTTAACCAATGAAAATACAAATAATTCGTTTGTTCATTTTTTTTCTTATTAAGGTGAATCTGCTTATTGCAGTGTAATAACCGGTATTTTGTTTCTCCTAAGTCGTGAGTATAGAGTTGCATAGTCTTGTTTAAAGGGAAGTGTCTTCGTCATACTAAGCTTCGATGGAGGGTTCGGTCATAGTGATATTCCTAGAGTTCTTGTAGATTTTTTACCAATATCAGACAGTGGAGACAGCTGCCACCAAAAGCACCATATTGACAAGGCTATAGACAGGGGGTTCATAATCAAAGTCAGATTTTCTGGGGGTAATTGGTTATAGGAATTGTTGTGGATGGACCGGCCACGACCTTCTCAGCAGAACCCTCATACTCTTTCACAAATGGACCGTTGTAATCTGCCATCTTCAAAACTTTCATTGAAACCAGATCCACCACAATTACACCAGTTCCATGCTATTAAGAGACAATCGTCAAATGTTGTTTCTGTTGTGGTTTCAGTAACATATGGCGATTGGGTCTTAGAAAGACGAAACCCGGTGTAATGTTGAGATCTGTGGAGTGAATTGTAATTTGCAAAAATTGCATCAGCTTTGTTATATAGTCATTTAATTCATAATATTAAGCACTCGATTAAATAACATTTCAATGAATACAATATCATCTGTTTGTATAGCGACAGATGGAACGATGCACTGGCCAGAGTATCATATCATGTTGTCTCCTCATCGATAAGTCTTTACGAAACACGACAACGAAGAAGGCGGAACGAAGATTTATGGAAACCAAAATGCTCTGCTGGATCTCGGGAATTATACTATTCGACCACATCTGCAATGAAGACATCCAAAGGTGCTAGAGTATCACACCGATGAGGGAATGACGACTCAGATGGTTTGGATATGAGGGCCGATGATAACACCATCGCAAAACTTGCTTTTACATTCGAAGTTGGTGGAAACGACCGATAGGAAAGGTTCATGATACGATGGGTAGACGCCCATCACAATGATATCTGTAAAACCGGCCTTCACCCAGATCAAGCCTGGGATCGTTTTCGTGTAGAAAAAAATTCTATAATTGCCTATCCCCAAATAGCACAGGATGCATGTAAAACAAAAGAAGAATTTCATCGTTTTATAAAATTTGATGTTTTTATTCTTATTTAAAATAATTTTTTCTATTTTGTTTAGTAAGAGCTCATCAGTATGAATGATCATAGTAAGCTTGTGTAACTTGCCGTACGCATATATTTTACAACTAAAAATATGGCTGCACTCATTCTCAATATAGAGATATTTTCGTCAATAGCACAAAAACAACACACTATGATAGCAACATAAAAAGATTAAAAATTCTTGAAACCATCTACATTAAAACGAAACACCTTACAATTAATAACATTAATTACGAAACCACTCACAACATTTTAAACTGTCTAGCATTGTATTTAATACTAACAAATTATTAGCCATTAGACATTATCTCTTTGAATTCTGTATTTGCATTTCATGTTATCACGTTCGCATGCCACCATTTCGTCACTATAGATGCTCCTTTTACAGTTGGTAAATACTAGTCATTAGAAAAAACTCCAGGATTAACCTAGCCATTAAACACTGAGAGAAAATAGATGAAAATGCATTAAGACTAACCCCTAACGAAAGTACTCACAGAAATAAGGAACAAGAAACACACGGAACTTATATATAGCAATTTGATCGGAATACCAAATGGACTATTTGGAAAATTGAAAACTTAAAAGAAACCTCATAAAACAAAAACAAATATAAGATTTGCTTTAATAAAAACATGCTGTCTAAATACACAAACACACACACATTTATATATATATATATATATATATATATATATATATAATTACATATACTAATAGCCTTATGTCTATCAACCAACGTTTCGACACGCTACCACATCTTGTCAAAGGCAGAATGAAAATAAAATCAAAATCGTAAGTGAGAATTCAGAGCCTCGCATTGGAAAACACCAGCTGAAGCCAGATTTTAAGAGAGAAGAAAAAGGGCTAAGAAGTGTGGTAGAAGAGGTGGGGAAGCCGACCAGATTCCATTTTGGTAAGGTCTAGGTCAGCTCGCCCATTAAGTTTGCACTTACGAACCCCAGCCACCTAGCATATCTTTAGTTTGGGTAGTCATTAATTCCATGTCTGCTAGGCCAAAAAAGCATGTGGGGGGGGGGCACAAAATCAAAAGGTCAAGAGACAATAAAAGCGAAAGATGATATATATATTTCTATGAAAGAACGCTATGGAGGGCCTAGACAATTTAACATCTCCAATATTTAAAATTCTCTTTGTAGTATTCTGGATAAGTGTGGGTTCGATAGATAAATAACTATATTTTCCATTCCTGTTGTTATTAAATATTTAGTATTATTTCTATGCAGCCTATGCTTACTTCCACCCCACCGCTGTTACTATAATCATTATTATTATTATCATTTATTCTTATTACTATTATTATAATAAGCATTGCAGCTATTATTCCTACTATTACCGTTATTTTTGTTATAAGTACTACTATTATTAACACTATTATTATTACTATAGCTATTATTATTATTATTATTATTATTATTATTATTATTATTATTATTATTATAGTCATTATTTATGTTACTATTGTTATTTTTGCTATTTTAATCTCTGTCAATTCCTTTTTATTGTTACTACATTTCACTATTCCTATTATTATTATTATTTATTTGATAATTATAATTATTATTATCATCACTGTTGCTATTATTGTTATTATCGTCACTATTACTGTAATTATTAAAGAGGCTTTATCAGTGCATTGCACACCACAGTGAAGCTGAATAAACAAGGTGTGTTCAATATTCATTTAATTAATACATACTTAATTTTTAAATTCTTTTTTTCCTTCTTTTCATCGCTGCAATCAAAGGCTCACTAGACTCTTGAACTATTAAATTTAAAAAACAAAGTCTAAGGAATGCTGATAATAATTTGCTAGTGAGTAAATGATAATAACTTGTTACTAATGGAGATTTGGTATCTGCCTGTCTGAAGGCGAAACGGTACTATTACTAGCTATTAATGCTCAGTGCAGTTTACTATACTATTTCAGACTAATGTACTATCTTTCAAGGCTCAATTAAGTGAGTAGTATATTATTTGTTCTGTTGTCATGAGAATATCCACCCAGGCATTGTCTCATCCTTTTTGGGGAAACGTAGTGTAGTATATGTTCTGTCGCTATGAGAACATCCTCTCAGGCATTACCTCCTCCTTTATGGAGGGATAGTGTAGCATATGTTCGTTATAAAAAATCTGTGTATGTTTTAATCAGAGACGATTAAGATCTGGTCACGAAACTTTGAGTAACAAAAAGAATCTACGGTAAAATAGAAAGTATCCACTTCATCATGGCGGCCGTATCTGGAATCGGAAATTGCGGACCGGTGTCAATCGCCAAATAGTAATTTGTTTTAACCATTTGTTTAATTATTAACAAAAAAAAATTGTTTTATAATTGGAAATTTTTAAATTTAAAAAATTTAAAAAAATATTTTTTAACAAATAATCAAATCAAACTTTCCTTTAAAATTGGAATGATTTTTGTTATTTTGAAAATAGTCTTTAAGTAGTTTAATTATTAATTATTAACCTAATATACTTATATTACAGGGTAACAAACAATTATTAACAAATAATAAGCTCAAACTGCTTTGTATAAATTATAAAAATAAAAATTCTGCTAAAGGCTATACGGCTTAAAATAATTAGTGATTTTTTTGGATTAACACCGTTCGCATTTTCTGGTTTAAATAAGGCGGCTATGATAAAATAGATATTTTCTATTTTACCGAATCTACACTCGAAAACAAAACGATGAAGCTCCAACGAGCAGAAGCAGAAATCATCTTCTCAACAAAATGAAACGTTATGCAACACGACCTATACACACACACACACACATCATCTATATATGTATATATATATAGAAAGAGAGAGAAAGAGAAAGAAGGAGAGAAAATAGAAACAAATGAATAAACAGGGTTAAAAGGAGAGATAGATATGAAGAGATAGGAAATGGTGATTATCAAACTTTAATCTCATATTGCTCGAAGTCGATATTTCTTCCCATTGCAATCAACTTCTGTCAGTGAAGACAGTATTCAAACAAACAAACAAACAAAACTTGGCTCATTCCAGATGTTGCTCTGGAAATATTTCCAATGTCTTCATTGCCAACAGCAGAAATTGGAAGACAGTACATTTCCATCATGACAAATAATGGTGGCTTGCAATTTGAGATTTTTCTATCGAATGCTTCATTTTGGAGTCATTGCAGAATACCAATATGTCTGCTATGATTATATATATATATATATATATATATATATATATATATATATATATAATAAAATCAACGATATGTCATGAAAATAAAATGCCGTTATTGTATATATATATATATATATATATATATATATATATATATCCTATCTGGCTTTCCTAGCTTGCTATCGGTTCGCAGAGTTCGCTACTTCATTTATCTTTTAAATGAGACCATAAAGAAGAAAAAGAGGATGAAGAAGAAAGAGAGAAATAGAGAGAAGTCAGTCACCCTCTCCCCTTTTTGAATTATTTCTCATGCCTGGTCAATATATCTTACTTTCCTGTAAGTTTAATTTAAATTGCCCCCTTGAAAATTAGTCAGAAAATATTTTAAGAAAGATTTTAATAATTGATCCATTTTCTTAAACTTTAATTACTGTGAATATCGACAAAACTATTACATATATATGGGAAAGATAGGGGCAATAATATTACAAATAAATAACACTAAACATTAACTTATTATGAACTGTTTAAAAATAGTTATGCAAATTAGGCATTCAAATAACGGTTTTAGGGTCTTTTATCTAGACTATATATAGTGCATTTAAAAGTAGTATGTTGTATTATAGATTTAAATAAGAGTAACCCGTTTTGATGGTAAACTGTAAACCTTGTTAGCTTGTCCATTTAGGAGACGGAAACTCTTATATAAAACCTGCGCTGTACATCGTCTCCCAGTTATCTTGCCCCGGCTTATAACTGAAACATATATATATATATGTTTCAGGGAAAAGTATATATATATATATATATATATATATATATAGTTATTTAACACCTACCCACAATAGATGTATGTGACACAAGGTCGGAAAGTGGGATTTGAAAAGCCAGCGCTCGAGAAGGTGAGCATTCTGGCCATTCAAAATTGCCTGGGCAGCCCCATCGGCATTCCCTGGCAGGGGCGCCTCAGGCAGTAAGCGATAAACTTACTCCACCCCAAAGAGGGGAGGCAAAGCCTGTGAGGGTGGACCTCCTAGAACTGCACAGGACAACCCCACAGACCGGCGAAATCAAGACCCGAAGGTAAAGACGAAACCGGTCTATAGGGTGTAGTATCCATGGGAACAGATACCACACAGTAATGTTTGCAACACACACACACACACACATATATATATATATATATATATATATATATATATATATATATATATATATATATATATATATATATGTGTGTGTGTGTGTGTGTGTGTGTGTGTGTGTGTGTGTATTTTTTATTTATGTTTCTAATTCTTTATATAAATTCAAATATAAATTGTATCACATAAATTAATTATAATAGCTTAATAGTGTAAGACCAGAGCTATGCTATATTCAATATTTTTAATGTAAGTTTATACCATATCAATGTTATAAAGGACAGATCCACGTCATTTCATAAAACTTATCTTTATTAAGCATACAATTGCTTCGGCTAACACCAAGATATTTGTAAAATAAATAAACAATCGTAGTAAATGGAAAATGATAGCAAAGGTACCTATTCTCCTATAAGATGAAAAGATTGTGTATTTAGCATATATCAAATAAAGTTAGTATTAAATAAAACAAATTGCATAAATATAATATTTTAATACAATTAAAAAAGCGTTGAAGAATATCCAAGTCATAGACAATGCAATTAACTACGGCGAAAATAAAAATATGTAATGAACGGAGTCAATGCTAAGTATGATATCTAATTTTATTGAATATAGAAAAAGTGTTTATAATTAAATATAAAAATATTTTCTAAAAATATTTTAAATACTACCTTACTGAGTTATTAATGGGCTAGACAATAGATAAGTCTGCGAACTTCCGGTGATTCTGGGAAAAGCGGAAGTCACCTAAATTTACGGTGATAAAAGTATAATGTAACAAAATAAAATAAAGAATAAGATGATGAAAAAAACAGAAGAAAAAAGGAAATAACTGGACGAAACAACAAAGGACGATCAGTGAAAATATGTTTTAATTCAGGAATATTTAGATTAATAATTATAGCTGATGATGAATGATTAGAAATACAAATAGATAAAAGGATATGATACATATACGTTACCACCTGGATATAACGAGACCATAGCTCCATGTGAATATATATATATATATATATATATATATATATATATAATGTTGATAATGATTACTGATTGTAATTTAGGTGCTGCTCGCCTAGTTTTTCACATTTTTTTGTGTTTGTGCTTTGTTTTGTACAATTAGCACTGAAGATAGCCACACCAAGAAATAAATACACAGGAGCATTTCACAAATATCTTGGCGTCAGCCGAAACAATTGTATGTTGAATAAAAAATAAGTTTTATGTAATGACCTAATCTGTCTTTTATAACATTGATATGGTATAAAATTACATAAAAAATATTGTATGTATATATATATATATATATATATATATATATATATATATATATATGTCATGTATTTGTTTATTTTGTTTGTAATACTTTCGAATGAACAGCATTCTACCTAAATGTTAGTTGGGAACAATTTTCCATTTTACATTTTTTAATATAAGCATGGCTGAACCTAGCGATACTCGAAACCAGGAAATCGGTCTGAAGCCTGAAGCTCTACAACTGAGCCAACTACCTCTAGTAATGAATGTATTACTTTTTTTTATAGTAGTCATGTATTTGTTTATTTTGTTTGCGATACTTTTGAACGAACAGCACTCTACATAAATGCTAGTTGGGAACAATCTTTCCTTCACCAATGTGATGCCCCCAGATGGAGAGAGGCATATATGTCTATTTTTTTTTTAAATATTATTATCCACGGACACATGTTTCGTCGTTATATACATCATCAGCGTGGCTGAACATAGCGAGACAGAAAACCATTATCCAGACTCTGAAGCCTGATGAATATAAACAGATAACCGTAATTGATAATAAACACAGAATGTTGAATTACTATAGCAGTTCAATCATGTTTCTATCACAAATGTTTGAAGAAATCAAAGATAGAAACATATGTCCATATTTGTAAACATTCAAAACGTTATGTTTATTATTGTAAAGCTTTAATTTGTATTGAGAACTTTCGAAATATTCAAATAATATATTATTATGTAATCTTATATATGAATTAAAGTCAGATTCCCTCATTTAATTGTAACTGTATTTCTCCCTTAACAAAAGCTGCATATGGATTGCTGCTCTGTATGCATTTTAGTGCGATGATTGGTACACACACACACACACACATATATATATATATATATATATATATATATATATATATATATATATATATATATATATATATATATATATATATAAAATATGAAACTAAAGGTATACTTTTAGAGCAATTATAAAGATAAATAAAAGAAGAGAGATAAATACGACGAATCTATTTCAACTTCGATTGTTCAATGCAAGGTGTACTCGGTGAAAACATGTTTATTTTTCTTTCCTTAAGCCACGGCTTTTCAAAGATTAAAATCTTATCATCAGAGGAATTACATAGATAGATAAGTTGACAGTGGAAAAGCCAAAATTTAAAATTTGAAAAAATATAAAGTAATGGAGAGTAAGAGTGTGCATGTAAAAATATGGAGTCTGTCCAGTTTGCGAATGTCCGTAGATAAAGTGTCCGGTGAAAGGAGATTTAAAGATGGAAAAAAGGGTTTCGTGAAGGCTGCGTTAAAAATGTTCTATATTTTTCAGAGACATGGACAACGTTTTATAGACATGGACAACGTTTTACAGACACGTCAAGGTACTGGAGAGGTTCCACCAAACGTGTCTCAAGAAGACCCTAAATATCAAGTGGCAATCATATACACCAGGCACCAATGTTCTAGAACAAGCTATATGCTGAGCATAGAAGTGTGTATTATACATAGTCATATGCACTGCACAGGATATTTAGTTAGGGTGGTAAATTATAGACACCCTAAGTAACTGTTATATGGGTAACTGTTGCATGGAAAACGTCCGAGACACAAACCTAAGTTACGTTTTATAGGTGTAATAAAAAACAACCTAAAATCCCTTGATATGAACGTGGAGAACTGGGAGAGGATGTCTCTGGAGCGATCGGTCTGGCGCAAGTGTATCTATGATGGCTGTGGCATATTTGAGGCAAAGCGTATAGAGTACTTCATCTTTATATGTACTTTGTGGAAGCAATCAGATGTATTTTTGAAGATTTAAATAATTCTAAATCATGTTCTTAATAAAGAGTATACACAAAAGTACTATAGATTTTTACAAGTGGTTCAAGACAATTTAATTTAAGTCTAGTAATTATATATATTTTTTCAATATCAGATCATTTTCAGAACAGAATTTCTAAAACAATGTCCAAAAGTGCAATTTCCATCAAAAACAGAACAAACATCAGAAGAATAGATTGATTGTCAAATATCTCGGTATATTATTAATAAATTCAACATCACAATGTAACACCACATATAACCACTACACCATGCTACTATATATATATATATATATATATATATATATATTTAAAGAATTGTGGTTACCAACGCTAGTAAAAAACTTTTTCAATAATTATTTATTATCTTATCATTTTAACATTTTAAGTTTTTTAAATATAATTTCATAACGCGTTTTGAGCATTTATCGTTTATCCATTATGCTCTCTTCAGATGTAAATTCCATTTGATAAAAGTGTTTCATTTGAGAAAACGTTTCATCTTTCTTTCATTTAAAAGTGTCTGTTCCATTTGACAGAAAAAATGTTTGTTCCGTTTGACAGAAAAAAATGCTATCTTGTTGAGATAAAAATATATTCAGTTTGGCCACTGTATGGTCATTTAAGTTCATTTGTGTATTAGGTTTTATTGCTTTAATTGCTGTCGGTCGAATCTGTATGGTATGTGTGGGTGTGGTCATTCCCGGTCATTCATGACGGCGTCCCTGCTGGGTTCACACATGAATGTGGATGTGTGGGTGGTTGGGGGTGAGGATGTTTGCTTGGGTTTGGAGAGAGAGATTAGTAGAAAAGAGGATGGGTGAGTAGATAGATAGGTAGGGGGGGGAGAAAAAGTAAGAGAGGGGGAAGGAAGATTGAGGGTAGATAGAAATATAAATAGAATTATAGAAAGATATATATATAGATAGATAGATAGATAGATAGATAGATAGATAGATAGATAGATAGATAGATAGATACACACATTCATATTATTTTCTGCATGTGTGTATGAATACACTCACATGGGGTATGTATTCGTTCTATGTGTGAGGGTGTGCAAATGCACACGTGTCTAAGTGCAGATGGGTTCCTGTTTATACATGTGTTCGTACTTGTTTTTATATGTCTGTGGTGTGATTTGTCTTATGATTTATTTAATGGTGGGTTGAATTTGTGTATGAAGATTTTTTCTTGCGTTAGGAGGTATGAATAGTCCTGAGTTTGGAAAATGGGCATTATCTGGAATTTTCCACTGCTGCATGAGTGTACATGTTTGGAGACAGGCAATTTTCTATTTTCTTGAATTTTAATATTGCTCTTATGGAGGGCCACTCTATTATTGAATGTTTTTGTGGCACCTATATAGTATTTTTTACATGTTATGCATTCAAGTACATATATGACATTTTTAGAGGTGCAGTTTAGATCCTTCTTTATTTTGAAGGTTTGTGTTGGATTTTTGAATGTGTATGTGTTACCCTCTATTATTATGTCGCAAACTCCACATCTTTCTTTGTTGCATTTTGTGACCCCTTGTGATACGTGTTGGTTGAATTTTGATGAGGTTAGAATTTGTTTGAGGTTTTTCGGTTGGCGTTTGCTTTTGATTATCTTCATTGTTTTAAGTATGTTGCTTAGTTTGCTATTTTGATTGAGTAAGGTTAGGTTTCTTGTTATCTCTGTGAATAATCCTGGGTTGTTTTTGTTATGTGTAGATACGTATGCTAATATGTGTTCTTTGTTCCGTTTTTTGGGAATTCGTAGTTGTTCTAATGGTATTTGTTCTGCTAATTCTATACCTTTGTGTATTATTTGTGTGGGGTATCCTCTTTTTGCTAATGTCTTGCATAGTTCCTCCAGTCGGACAATCCGGAGGTCTTTGTCACTGACTATAGTGCATATTCTGCGTGCTAGAGAATAGGGTATAGATTTTAGGCAGCTTTTGGGGTGATGGCTTTTAAAGTGGAGGTATTGTTGGGTGTCCGTGGGTTTGTGGTAGATGTCTGTGATAATATGATTGTTCTTAATTTTAACTAGTATATCTAGGAAGGGTAGCTCTGTGTGATTGTGTTCTAGTGTGAATTTGATTTTGGGGTGTAGATTTTGTAGTGTGTTGTGTAATTCGTTGATGTCTCCCCATGTGGGATCCCAAAGAATGAAACAGTCATCCAGATATCTTTTCCAAGATTTTATGAATAGGGATTTTGTATTTGTTCCATAAATTGATTCTATCTTTGTGTATAATATTTCTTCTAGGTAGGCTATTGTCAGGGTAGCATATGTCGGTGGCATTTTGGTTCCCATTGCTGTACCTAAGGTCTGGATGAAGTTCTCGTTGTTAAATTCGAAGGAGTTATTGTTGAGGATAATGTTTATACTGTCGATAATAAATTGTTTAGTAAACCTTGGGTGTAGAATTTGCGGATGTTTGTTAATCCAGTATGAGATTGCTTCTTTACCTAGGTCATGGGGTATGTTGCTATACAAGCTGCTAACGTCAAATGTCACTAGTTCAGTTCCTGGGTTTACTGTTTGTGGTAAGGAGCTTAGAAAGTGTATGTTGTCTCTTATGTAGCTTCTTACTTGTCCGGTGAAAGGTTGTAGTAAAATGTCAATTAGGTTGCTAAGTCTGCTTGTTGGGCATGTTGGTCCTGCTACTATGGGTCTGAATGTAAGGTCACTTGGATTTGGGGTACTAATGTATTCTGATTTTTGTGTGTTGATAGCATTTTTAATCTCATTTGATTTGTGTATTTTGGGTAGTCCGTAAAAGTAGTTTGTTTTTGACATAAAGTTGGTTATGAAATCTCTTTCTTTCTTTGTAAGAATATTATTGTATGTTGTGCAAAGTTTTGTGATTTTTGAAATGGTGTTGTTGTCAATGTTGGTGCTAATTTGTTTATAGTGATCTTTGTTCCCTAGTGCTTCTATAATTTTCGATTTATAGTAGTTTTTGTCCATGATGACTACAGCGCTGCCTTTGTCTGCTTCTTTTATGATTATGTTATTGTTATTAAGGAGGTTATCTAGTGTCTGGTTTTGTTTAGATGTTAGGTTACTGGTAGGTTTAGTTTTTCTCTGGGTGTTGATGTTCCAGAGGTTTTCGAAGAAGGTGTTTAGTTTTTTTGTATTGTTGTGTTTGTTAGGAAAATATGTTGATTTGTTTTTTACTAATGAATCATCTGTTTTGTTTTCGTTATTATTTAGAGTTTCTATTAGTCTAAGTTTACGTTCAAATTCTGTAAGGTCCTTCTTTAATTCGATATATTGCTTTTGGGAGTCGGGCAGAATTTGAGGCCTAATTTAAGTATTTTGATTTCTT
Source organism: Sepiola atlantica (assembly GCA_963556195.1). Classification (NCBI taxonomy): domain Eukaryota; kingdom Metazoa; phylum Mollusca; class Cephalopoda; order Sepiida; family Sepiolidae; genus Sepiola; species Sepiola atlantica. Next base: position 67,094,124 of record OY744523.1, read on the forward strand.
CCTTTGTTAATGAGTGTGTGGATGAATTGACTATTTTCGGTTTTGTGTTGTCTAGTCTGGGATTGTTGTTTTGGGAGGGATTCCTAAAAAATGATGATGATGGGTACTGTTTGTTTCGTTCGGGGTTCCCAAAGGGTGATTGTTTTCTATACGTTTTGTGTGTTTTAGAGGGTAGTGCTGTTTTTGGGAAGGATTGGTGATATATTTGTATGTGTGGTAATTGTGGATTGGTTGTTTCGGGTTGGGGAATCTTGGTGAAGTTTGTTGAAAGTGGTGACGAGGTTTGTAATACTGTATGGGGTTGTGTAGGTAGCTACTATTGTATGATGGTTTTGTTTGATGATGTGTGAAGTGTTTGGGGTATTTTGATTGTATCGATTGGTGTGTGGAATGGTTGTAGGGTCTGTTATATTGTGTGTAGTGGGGTAGAAAGTTATTGTATGTGCAATAAATTTGTTGGTGCGGTGGGCGTGGGTAGTTGTTGTAAGGTTTATTTTGGTCTGGGAGGTGATTATAAGTGTTATTTTGTAGTGTGGGGTTATTTTGGTAGGGATTGTTGAGTAATGGCATTTTGTGGTGGTTTGTTTGTGAGAAGTTAAGTGTATGATAGGGAATTTTTGGTTGCGTTAGTTGGTGTTGGTGGGGGTATGTAGGTTTGTGCCGCGGTGTTAAGCTATATGGTGGAGTTGTGCAAGTGTGTTGTATGTAGTTTAGTCTGTTTGGGTAGTTGTGTTTTTTGTGTGTATGTGTGGTTGTGTGGTGTGCTTAGTGGTGATTTGGTTTGGATTTGTGGATAGGAGCGGGTGTGAGGTGTGGGAATATTTTTGTTTTTTCTTTGTGAGTATTTGGATTTGTTGTGTATGAGAGTTTGTGTGTGGTATGTGTTTTGCCTCTTACCTCCGTTTCGTGAACTGTTGTCTTGGTTTCTGTATGATGCTTGTTCTGTTTTTTCTTTCTCGGGTAAGTTCCTTAGCCATGTGATTTTTCTTTTAACGATGTTCCGGGATTTTTCCTCCTCCTCTTTACGTTCGGATTCCCAGAGTTCCGATAGGAATTGGTGAGTTTCCGTGGGGCATAGTTCTTTTATTGCTGTTGATGTTTCGTTGTCGAATTCCGTGTATTTTTTTGTGAAGTGTATCTTGTTGTCTTCTTGTATGTCGATTTGGGCTTGCAGTTTTGAGATGTTAAGGGCTTTTTTAATTCTTTTTTGTTCTTCCGTGTCCTGTGGGGTAATCTTTTCACGGAATTTTCTTGGGGTGAATTGTTCCTCCATCTCAAGAAATGTTCTGTATGTGGATGCAGTGTCGCTACTCTTGATTGCGTGGTAAAAAGCAATCTTCCTTTGTTTTAAGAGCGTATCCCATGTCTGGAAGTTTTGTTTTTTCGTTTTTAGTGCTGCATCCTGTGTATATGAGATCCTGCATTTTTCTATGAATTCCTGTTGAGGTCTGAACAATTCTATAATTGTCTCTCTGATGTTGTTTCGTTCTTTGTTCTGTTGGTCGGATATAATATGGAGTAATGTATCTACTTTTCCATTAACTTTCCGTAATTCTTCCTCGAGAAGTGATTGTTTGTTGAGTAGATCTTCCATAGTTTTTTTACTGGTTGGTGGCATTCTTTCGTTGTAGATATATATATAGAGAAGGGGGTTGTGTAGCATC
>OY744523.1:67098287-67208287 GCA_963556195.1 Sepiola atlantica
TGAAATAAAATACTGTTTTGTTTTTAAATTCCCGAAACAGTTTTTCATGGTAAACAACTGATTATCCCTTAAATAATGTTAAGACTAGTGTAAATTCTTGGAAGCAAACTAATATAGTAACTACAAAAAATAAATTGACTTACATGAATGATTTTCTACTGAACGACTTGGGACTAAAATATCTTTTTTTTCTTTTTTTTTCCTTATATAGTTTTAATGGTTAAGAAACTTCTGAGACTATATATATATATATATATATATATATTGTAATTATTTTCTCTGATTTTACTAATCTTTTAGCCAATATGACAGTTGTATGTGATTTTTGATCTTCATTCCAGATTCATTATGTATTTTGGTGTAGAATTGAGTTTTTAATTGATGATAAATACTGAGGTATTTATGTAGAAGACTTTTTTGTGATTTGGTTGTGTATTTGGTGGAATTCTCAACTGTTTTGAATATGTATATCGAATGTATTAGCTTTGTATTACACTGACGATATTTCTGATTTGAAAAACTTATTGTTTTGTTTTGAGGATAATCAGCATTTATAAATTTATGATTCATTGTATAACTTTAGATAAATGTTGCTTTGAAACAGCTGTAAACAACGACAATAATAACTTGATGTAAGCTCTTCATTTGCAAACTGTTTTGAATTGCCAAAATCTCTCTCTATATATATATATTGAGCTCTATTCCATTAAAGATTGAGCTGCTGATATTTGCAAGTTGTTGATTGATCTTTATAGTTATCCCATAAGAGATTGTCTACATAATCAAGATTGAGGCTTTATATGTGTATATTTATGCATATAAATATATATGTACATGTGTGTGTATTGAAGGTTTATATAAATCTGACCTTTTCTTAAAATGTTACATATATATATATATGTATATATATGTTCTCCCTATCATCAACAAGAAAAACCTATTTTTCTTTACAGAACAATACATATTCCTACACGTCAAAATATATATTAAAAAATAAATAAATAAAAAATAAAAAATAAAAAGTTATAACACAATATAAACTTTTTTTCACATCATTTTTTATATACATTCACATACTTATATATATATATATATATATATATATATATATATATATATATATATAGTCATCTCTTTTGAATACTGTCCTTTTAGATAAATTCTGATGTAAGTAATAAAAAAACACAAAACTGTTGGAAGAACACTCAGGGGGTCGGGATGGGATAGAAAGTTAGCCTTTGATGTCACAGAGTGCAGCTTTTGGCAAATATTCAAATTTTCAAATAGGCGACACTCACAAAAGTATGTTGTCATATTTTAGAAACGTCAAGCAAAGACGGCTTATACAAACCAAGAAGATAGGAAGTTAGTTACAGGAAGCCATAATTTTGACCACAAAAGATACGTTGATAACTTCTTACGAATTTGATAAGTAGACATCTTATATATAATATATACTTACAATATCATACAATTATGCACTGATTAGCTATCCGTACCGGCGGTTTCGAGGGCAGAAGGCCTTTTAAAGGATTTCTGCCCAGGAAAATGTTTGTATGGATGACTAATCAGCGTATAATTGTATATTAGAAGTATAAAAATATATTATGCTCTTATTAACTTAATTGAACACTGATTTGTGTGATGGGTTAGATTTTTGTGATTTTATGAAGTGGTAGAATGTGGGAGTCTGCTCTTTCTTGTAGTGAGGTTTCGTTTGTCTTCTCTTCCATGTGAGGGCCGGAGTAGTGTTGATATGGTTTTCTATTTCTGTGAGGGGAGATGTTTGTGGTGGATGTATAAACAAGAGAGATAAATGCGGATTAAAAATATATAAATTTTATAAATATTATTACATTTCTATTGCATCATTATATTTACAAAATCATTCAAAATACTCAATATAGGTACGAATCTACATGCATGCGTATATATATATATATATATATATATATTGTATGTGAATTTAGGCAGCATTCCTTCATTTAGGCAGAAATTGTTAAACACCACAGCATTTTTCTGTTCAACTATAATTTTTAAAATCTTTTCAATATTTGTGCTAATCTCTTTTTTTTCAGTCAAAAATGTTTAAGTTGTCTCTAAGTCACTTTCTTTATATAGGGTGAAGCATTGAGAGTGACTTTCCTTAGTTGTTGTTGGAAGACTAGATGGCGTCGTGCACGAACGGTCAAGAGTTTCCAGTTGGAAAGAAGAAGTGACACAGATCAACATTGGTAGCAGAAGCTGTCTTCTTTGTGTGAAACACAATTAAAAGAAAGATGGCCTCGTTTAGTAAAAACCAACCCATTTGAATAAATCAGGATTGTTATGCAGAATGGAAGCAAGATATCGGCATATGGTTTGTATTTACGGATTTGTCTAAAGTGAAACAGGGCTCAGCAGTATTTTTGTCACTGCCACAAAATATAAGAGAATGTGTTCGACATTTGGCAACAACGGATATCGGTGGAACAAATGGACTGACTATAATTATGGACAAATTGGACGAAATTTACTTACTGGATGAAAACACAATGGCATATTTGTCATTTAAGGAATTTTATTCATGCAAAAGGGCATCGGAGTTAATATAAATGAATTTCTGGTACGATATGAATTTTTATACTAAAAATTAAGGAAATTTGGAATTACTTTGCCAGAAGGAGTCCAGGCCTTTTTTTGTTTTGAATGCAGCAAATGTATCGGAGGAAAATGAAAAATTAGCAAGGACCACATGTTCTAGCTTGACATATGCAATGATGAAAGATACATTAAAGAAAGTGTTTTCTGATATTTCATCAACACAATGTAAAACTGTCTCTGCTATCAAAGAAGAAATTAAAACAGTCTATTGCAATAGATACATAAGTATTATAATACAAATCCAACGGACAGACAAGGTAAGATAATGCCTTGTTTTGAAATGTAATTCGATTACGCATTTTGCCCGAAATTGTACAAGCTTCAATTCTAGAAACAATATCAACACTGTCGTGGATTCAGACCAGGTGAACCTTACTTTGTTTAATGTTGATTCATGTTATAATTATTATTCTAATGTAAAAATGTCCAATCTTGTGAAAGAGACATTGGGTATGACAGTGTTGGACTCTGCTTTATACATTAAATGACTGAGATGAGCTTTTAGTGGAAACTGTTAGGTCTAACAGAACATTTTGTTTTGGAGATGGAGTGAAAGTGAAAGCCATTAAAACAGTTAAATTTCCTGTAACAATAAGCGGTATAAAAGGTGTCAGAGGTTGTATTGAGACTGACATTGTAAAAAATGATTTACCCCTGTTATTAAGTTATAAATCTATGAAAACTGCAGGAATTCTATTAAATTTAAAAAATGACAGCTGTCGAATTTTTGGCAGATATATAAAATTGCAAATCACAACTTCTGGATATTATAGTCTTCCGCTAACTGATATGCTTTTGGAGGTTAATAATGCACCTGGCATAGTGTTGCATTGTGAGACTTTATAAGGATGCTCTAGAGTGGAAAAAAGTAGAAAGGCTGATAAATTACACAGACAGTTTGCTCATGCATCTAAGGAGAAATTAATAGCTTTGGTTAAAGGCAGTAAGGCATTTCCTGATAAGGAATTTCTGAATCAGATCAAAGATGTTTGTGATTCTTGTTCAGTTTGTCAGAGGTTTAGAAGAATCCCTCCTCGACCAGTTGTAGGATTGGCTCTTGGTAAAAGGTTTAATGACACTGTATGTTTGGATTTAAAAGAACATCAACATTACCAATGTTGGATTCTGCACCTAATTGATACATCCACTAGGTACTCTGCTGCCAGATTGATTAAAACCAAAAAGAGCAAAGAAATTATTTGCAACATATTTTTATTGTGGATATCTTATCTTGGAGCTCCTAAGCGATTTTTGAATGACAATGGAGGAGAGTTTAATAATGAGGTCTACCGACAGATGAACGAAATGCTAAATGTTGAAACTTGCATGACAGCTGCAGAAAGTCCATTCAGCAATGGTACCATTGAGCGTCACAATCTAATAATTGCTGAAGCAATGAACAAAACATTAGATGATGAAAAATGTGAGCCAGAAATAGCTCTGTTAGTACCAAAAATGCACTTCAGAATCATTCTGGATATAGTCCAAATGAGCTTGTATTTGGATCAAACCTTAACATCCCCTCAGTTTTGAATGATCGATTACCTGCATTGGAAACTGCAACCAGTCACATGGTTAGAATAAATTTAAATGCCCTACATGCAGCGAGGAAAAGCGTCATGGAAGCTAAATCAAGCGAAAATATTCAGATAGCTTTGAGATCCAATATAAGGACTTATGCGGATGAAGGTTTTGTGACAGGTGTCCGTGTCTACTATAGAAGACAACACTATAAAGTATGGTGTGATCCTGCGAAAATGTTGAGTAGAGAAGGTCAATGTGTATTGATCAGACATGGAGGAGCATTTTTCAGGATGCATCCATGTCACTTGATAAAGGTAGACAAGGAATTGCGAAGTGCAAGGAATGAAGAAAATAAAAATTCTTCAAATCAGATGAATGAAGTCTTGGAGGAGGAAGATGAAGGACAATATAATAACAATTAAAATAGCGATGGAATCGAAATGAAAAATAACAATATAAAACCAAGTAGAAACGAAAGTGTAGAGTATAAATTGAAAGGGGTGATGAATGTAAAAAAGGAATGGTTATGAACAGACAACCAAAGTCAACGGGAAAATATAGCCATTGGCTAAATATAAAACCTGAAACCGAAGATGAAAATCCTCTATGTATCAATTGGGATCATGTTGATCAATGGAGAGAATTTCCTAACCAATAGAGGGAGTAGGTTATCAGGAATATGCAGTTTTGCTTTCTTCTGAACAAAAACAAGGAGATGTGATTGATGCAAAGAAAAGAGAATTGGGAAATATGGAAATTCATGAAGTATATGAATATGTGGCTGATATGGGACAAAAATATATATTAACAAGATGGGTGATAACAGAAAAATTTGTGAAAGACAAAAAGATAATGAAGGCTCTTCTTGTTGCACGCGGTTATAAAGAAGATTCCCATAACCTAAAAACAGATTCTCTAATGTGCAGCTGTGAGGCTATGCGTCTCGTATTGTTAACAGCCTCGGTTATGATGTGGCAGGTGGAGACTTGATTTTACCTCAGCATTTCTGCAAGGTAATATGCAGAAGAGAGAAGTATTTTTTAGACCACCATCTGATGTGTGTCCAGAATCACAGGTGTTGAAACTGAAAAGATGTATTTATGGATTAAACGATGCACTTCGTTCATGGTATAAGCGAGTTAATCATAAGTTAACGCACTTAAAAGGAATGGTGAGTGCATATGACAATACACTGTTGCTTTGTCATGATGCCACTCGTTACTTGATAGGCATTCTGGCAATATATGTTGATGATTTCATATTCTGAGGAATTGATCGCAAAATTGGAAATTGACTAGTTATCTCTACACTGAAGATTCAATTAGGATAAAACGTATACGTATGTGGATAATAATTTAATGTTATTATTAAATAATTATACATATATACATAAATGTATATGTATTTATAAAATATAATTATCCACAGATACGTGTTTTGCTATTTTATGGCTCATAAGTGTGATTGAATCTAGTGAGATTGAAACCAGGACTACTGAAGATCTGCACCCTTACCCCTGGGCCACGAAAACCTGCTAGTTTAAGAGGACGAAATATAAGTCTGTGGATAATCATATTTTATAAATATTTCCACTCACCATATAGGAATATCTCACTGGAGAAAGGGAACAATGCTTCCCCATTAGCATTTAGGTAATGTTTCCCTGTCAAAAAATATGTGAATACGTTCATTTGTCAATATTAAAAAAACCAACAATGAACAAAATGATAACATATATGTGCCATATATCTTCTTCTGCCTCTTGAACTAGCAAGTTTTCATTGTCCAGGGGTAAGGGTGCCGGACTTCAGAAACCGTGGTTTAGTTTTGAATCGAGCTAGATTCAGCCACTCTGATGAGCCGTAAATCGGCGGAACACGTGTCCGTGGATAATTATATTTCATAAATATATACGCTCCCCATATTTGAGAATCACACTAATGAAAGGGAACAATGTTCCCCCACCTTTAGCATTTAGGGAATGCTTCTCTGTAAAACGATATTTGAATATGTTCATTTGTCAATATCGTAATAACAACAACAAACAAAATGCTAACACACACACACACACACATATATATATATATATATATATATATATTAATTCATCAAGTTAAAAATGTGTTAATAATGTGAACATAAAACCAAGTTTTTCAAGAGTGCTCAATACCAAGTAGACCATTTATAAACACTAAATGACACCATATATATATATATATATATATATATATATGAAATTAAAAATGGAACAGTGGAAGACCCATAAGCTCAACGTTTCGCCCGATGTGATGTGGGCTTTTTCAAGAGCGAATAACAAGTGTGCTAAAAATTCTAAAAGACAGGTTTTCGTCAGTGCATTTTTGCAAAAAAAATACTCCTGTTGTTATGGGAGTGGGCTGCGAATAGGATATTGGTGTATTTGTGCAGCTTCTTCTTGTAAGTATGGTCTTCCATTCCGACAATATGGGTAAGTAAAAGGATAAAACAATCCGACGGGATGAAATTAAAAATGGAACAATGGAAGAGCCATAAGCTCAACGTTTCGCCCGATGTGATGTGGGCTTTTTCAAGAGCGGATAACAAGTGTGCTAAAAATGTTATTTGTTATCCGCTCTTGAAAAATCCCACATCACATCGGGCGAAACGTTGAGCTTATGGGTCTTCCACTGTTCCATTTTTTATTTCATCCCATCGGATTGTTTTATCCTTTTATCTACCCATATATATTTTGCGTAATTTAGTGTTAGCAGAGAACTTTTTGTACAAGAGCATATGCATTTTTTTTTTATTTCAATGGACACTGTAAATAAATTTGAGTTTCCATCGATACTTTCGGTTTTACAGCAACACTGAAAACTCAGCCGTCAGTGCTAAAGATATCAAATGTCACCAATTCTTCAGTCGATGTTGGAATAGTGTTAACTATAAGTTGCATTTGGTAACTTTAGCCCTGCAAGCTGAGTTTTCAGTGTTTCCATGAAACTGAAGGTATCGGAAGGAAGATCAAACTAATGTATAGTGTCCATTGATATATATATATATTTATATATATATATATATATAATCGGAGTATGGTATAGATCCACAGGGTATAAATCCAGGGGAGTTAAACCGGGTTTATTTTATGAGAGTGCTCAATAAAAATATAGAGCTGAAATATAAATGATCATTTATTTCATTTTGACTACAAAATTGATTTTATTTCACGAGAGCAGTTTGAGGGACTCCCGATCATCAGGCCTCAAAATTTTATTTCGAGGCCTGATGATCGCGTGTCCCTCAAACTGCTCTCGTGAAATAAAATCAATTTTGTAGTCAAAATAAAATAAATTATCATTTATATATATATATAATATTTATAGATAAATATTAAATTATTAACACCTATGACGGCAAAGACATCAGAATTTGATATTGAAATATAACTTGTGTTCCGGGGTTCGAGCCCAGTGACCGGTGTGAATAATTCTTCTCTACACTGACGATTCTCGCAAAGATGAAACGTATACGTTTGTAGTTAAAAACAAATATTTATAATTAATTATATATATATATAACAAATATTTATAATTAATTAATTAATTAATTATATATATATATATATATATATATATATATATATATATATATATATTGTTGAATATGAGAAACAACTCGTGTCTAGATATCCTTTGGTAGAGCCTTTCTATAGTCCGAATTAGGATCTTAGTTTCGGAGGGGAATCGGCTGATGAATTTGCCAAAATTTGCATTTGTCTCCCAAGTACTTTCGGACCCATCTGGGTCCATCTTCGGGGGAATGAGGTTAATCAGGTCTAGACCATGCAACTTATGGCAAATTCATCAGCCAATTCCCCTCCGAAACTAAGATCCTAATTTGGACTATTGAAAGGTTCTACCAAAGGATATCTAGACATGAGTTGTCTCTCATATTCAACAATACTTGCCTGCAAGAGAAGATGCTGCCTAGATATACATATATATATATATATATATATATATATATATATATATATATATATGTGTGTGTGTGTGAAGTTAAAAAAGAAAAACTCAAACCAACATCTACTTAAGATCCTTCATGGATCCAACATATATATATATATATATATATATATATATATATATATATATATATAGTATCTGTGTGTGGTATTTATATCATTGATTAATATAAAATATTTAAGTAGGAAGTTTGAGAAAATGTAATAAACAAAATATGATGTGAAATAATGCTATTTTCTCTCTTTTCTGAGCAGCAAAAGTGAACTCAGATTATAAATCACACATGCAATGTTTATGTGAAAAGGGTCATAAAATCGTGCCAGGCAGCGTCCATTATGTTAAAGATGAAAGGATCAAATGTGCCCATCGTCAAATAAAACAGAAAATGAAATTGATAAAATTTACTGTTTTACATTTGAAATCACAATAATAAATGCTAAAACAATCGTAAGCACACACATACATACATGCATACACACACACACATATATATATATATATATATATATATATATATATATATATATATATATATATATATATGTATGTGTGTGTGTGTGATTATATAAAAACAATTCTTTTATATAGTGCAGATCGATTCGTCTGGGAATCACTTTTCAAAGCAAAATAAAGCTCAATATTCAAACCTTCAAATAGTTTTTTTCAAAATTTGCAATAGAGCTATAAATAAATGAGATTAGAGTTATATCATACTGTGATTGATTTTTAATTTTTGAGCAAAGCAAACTTACACATGTTTCTGGAAAAATTCAGAGTATACTTTAACAAATTCAAGTAGGTACACAAAAATCAAATCTTCAGAGTCTCTTGCCAATTAATATATATATATATATATATATATGATTGCCACTACTTTACAGAAGAAGGCTATCGGTACAAGGTTGCAATGCATGGTTGTGGGCACGCAGATGGCTCAACACTGCTGACTTATTTTTACAAGTCTTGCTGCAGATATGACATACAAAGCTATTGGTTTCCGTTTGTATATAACTATATTAAACTCCTGCTTTTACTATGGGATCTCATGTTACTCAGTAGACCAGCCGTTGACTAAAATACTCTGCTACATAAATCACACACATGATCAGGTAAGAATGTGGCTGGGACGTTTTGGACTGATTGCTTCCGCAAAGTACGTTTCAGGATGGAGTACACTATATGCTTTGCCCAAAATCTGCCACACCGATCGCTCCAGAGACATCCTCTTCACGTTCATATCAAGGGTTTTAATATTGGTTTTTATCACATCTTTAAAACGTAACTTAGGTTTGTGTCATGGATGTTTGTCATGCTGCAGTTTCCCATATAACATTTTCTCAGAGAGCCTATGATCTCTCATCTTAACTAAGTGCTCTACCCAGCACACCTGACTATGCATTTCTATGCTCGGCATCCAGCTTGCTTTAGAACATTGGTTTTTTATGTATATGATTTCCACTTAATATTTAGGGTCGTCCTTAAATACGTTTGGTGGAACTTCTTCAGAATTTTGATGTGTCTGTGATACGTAGTCCATGTCTCCGACAGATACAATAGAACAGACAAGATGCATGACTCGTACACACAGAGTTTTATTTTGATGATAATGGCTCTGTCTGACCACACACGTTTTTCAAGCCTACCAAAAGCTTTGTTAGCTTTTTCAATTCTAAGAAGTATCTCAGAGTTGAGGTATTAATCTCGAGAGGGAGTGCGACCAAGATATACAAATGAGTCAACTACACTTAATCTAGTTTCCTTGACGTAAATGTTGGGCTTTACATACTGGAATCCTGGTTACATAGTGAATATTACCATAATTTTCTCCAGATGGATGGTGATTCCAAAGGTGCTACATGCTAAAGAGAAGAGGTTCATTATCATCTACATATCCTCCTTAGTGTGGACAACGAACACCGCATCATTAGCATGGAGGAGCTTCCCTACAAGAGTTTGGAAAGTCTTGGAATGCGCATTAAATCGATCTAGGTTGAAGACTCTACCAGTGGTTCAGAAACGTATGAGAACACCGACCCTACAGTTCTTAAAGGCGTGGGAAAGAGCCATTGCAAAATATATAGAGAACATTGTCGGTGCAAGAATGTCACCCTGTTAAACATCGTTCTCAATAAGCATTGGTTCAGCGAGTGCACCACCGAAATGCATGCGTATCTTCATATCCTGGTGAAGTTTTTAAAGAATTTTTACGAATCCTTGTGGGCATCTAATTTTACTGAGTATTGTCCATATTGCTGCTTTATTAACAGTTTCGAAATCCTTTATCAGGTCCACAAAATCTTGATAGACTGCTACCCATTTTTCGATGAACTTTTTCTGAAGTTGTCGGGCAGAGAAGATCATATCCATCATGCCACGACCCAATTTAAAGCCGCATTAACATTCTGGAATAACGTATCGACACACCCACATAGTAAGCCGGTTAAGCAAGATCATTATAAATACCTTATCTCACGAAGCATTTTCAAAACAGTTAATTTGTTTAGCATTTTTCTCAAAACTTCGTTTCGGGGACAAAAACTTAACAAAAACATTTTACTACTAACCCTAACCCCTCAAAAAAAATGCAGCGGATTTAATTCCCATAACAAAAAAGAATTTAGTTTACTGCCCTAAAACTGCCCCATGAATTGAATTTATGTGTGAAAATTTTCCCCACTATAAATTATAAAATAATACTGTTTTTTTCTTTTCTTCTTTCCATCAAGTTAAAAAAGTTAGAACATCTTTTTTTAGGGGGGGGGGGGGGGTAGCGGAGGATGTTAATCTACAATCATACCAAAATATGAATCTCTCTTTTTTTGTAATCTGGACAGATCACAGTGCTACTAAACTTTTGTTTTCATTTGTAAATTAGAATAGTGAAAATGTCTTTGTAAACATTAAAAAATAAGTTTGTTGTTTAAATTTATAGATTAGGCACAGAAAGGGAGCAGAGAGAGAGGGAGAGCGAGTCAAACAACCATACTCTCCCTCCCACTCCCCCTTTTTTTCTCTCTTCTGCCTCGCTCGTAGCAAACCAGGACAACCACACTCTTCCTCCCACTCCGTCTTTCTCTTCTTGCTTCTGCCTCACTCGTAGCAAGCCACCATCTTCGGTAAGGTTGTCAGTGAGCGCATGGAGTTAAAATTTAAGGTGTTTCAGTTATTTTTCCCATTAATTTTTTAAATAAGTTTAATTAATTACTGTTAATATAGACGAAACTATTGCATATACCTAACCAACATAAGCCAATGCAATTCGAAGTTAATAATACCAAACATTAATTAATTATGCACGGTTTAAAAAATAGTTATGTTAATTAGACAGTCAAAAGGTTCCTTCTTAATCTTTTATCTTCACTATATATACAGAATATAAAGATTTTATATTGTCTTATTGATTTAAATAACAGTAACCAGTTTTTATTATAATATAGTAGTGATAAATGAAAAAAAACTATCGCATTTATTCATTTAGATGAACGGTGATTTTCCAGGTTTACACCTATATGGAATATTGCTCTTAAAAAGAAAATCGGACAAAAATTTGATTATTTACTTACCTGTTAGAGTAAATAAGACAGTACACCAGAATTTACGGAAATTCATCCAGTATTTTTGTTTCAAAAATTAAATTAAATTTTTATCAGTAAATACTTTCTAGCCGACATTACTACGATGTTTAAGTCAATTAATTCTGAATTATCTCCATTGACTTCAATAATGCCGAAATGGCGGCGCGAAAGCGTTTACCGATAAAACTTGAATTTATTTTTAAAAAACAAAAATACTGGATGAATTCGGCCGAAACGTTCTGAGAATAACACTCAATATGAGAACAGTAGTCCGAATAATCAATTCTCATATAAAAAATTCAGAAAACAAATTTATTTATCTTTAATAAGACACTGTCACAAAATTAAAAGAAGAAGGAAATAAATTCACCTGTGCGATCGTGTGTGTGCAATGTTTTTTAACTTACAATTTTTTCATTGAATTTAAAAACAAAAGAAATGTTGACTACTAGCGGGTTGAGACGTTGCCGTCGTAAAGTAAACTACTTACTTTTGTGACAGAGATAGAGAGAAGGCGTATGTCAGTCAGTCAATCAGCTTTTTCTCTTTCTGAACACTTATCTCGTATATCATTCTTTGTAGTTTAATTTAAATTACCTCCCCTGAAAGTTAATCAGCAAATATTTAAAGAAAGGTTTCATAATTTATTATTTTATTAAATCACTTGAATTAATTATTAATAGCGATAAAAATATTGCATATACATATAACAAATGTAACACTAATATTTCGAATGACTAACACCAAACATGAATTAATTATGAACTTTTTTAAAAAGTAGTTATGCTAATTTGACAGATCGATGAATGTTGATGGGTCTGTCCTCTGTACTTTATATACAGTATTACAAAAAACTAATTTGTAATATTGATTTTAATAACATCAATCCGTTTTGATGGAAATAAGAAAAACTTTCGCATTTATTCATTTATATATATATATATATATATATATATATATATATATATATATATATATATATATATATATATTATATATATTTATATAAATAAACTAGACTGTTTTGATATCGAGATCTGTAAATTTATATATTGAGATTACACTCACTGTAGTATGCTGGTGCTGATAGCGTAATAGATAAGATGCCTGCCTTTTGTAAAACTTCAGGTTTCGATTTCCTTGTCTGGCTACACTGATGAGTTGTGATATAGCGAAAAAATCTGTCTGAAAATGACTATATATATATATATATATATATATATAAGGAGAAATCGGTCGGATTTTCAAAGTCAGACACAAATAGCATTTAAGCTGACATATGGAAACTCGATTCGGAATGGCCTATTTTTTCCGTACACTAACAAAAGGTTTTTAATTTAATAATTAACTATGTTATATGCACGGCATATGTACATGTATGTGAGAATATGTACAGGGATATATAATTCTGCTTGTGTGGGTGTGTTTTAGCACGTGTATATAGATATATTCTTTTATGCATTTATGTTGCGTGCATTTGTGTGTTCGTTTTGTTTCTTGTGTGGGTATGCACATTGATAATAGTTAAATTGATGTGTTAGTTTTCAGGTCGGAAATTTTGAAAGAAGTAAATAAATAAATCAAAGGAGAAAAGTTAAAGGTAGAAATGATGGTGACAGGTTTTGGTACCTGACTCCCTTTTCCTTATTCTGGATTTAAGTCGAGAAACTGAGTCGTCTGGGCGACGGCTACTGCTGATTGTAGAATATGATTATTTGAAATTTCTAATTCTGACTCTTTTAGATGATTTTTTTTAATTACCATCTTTCGACCTAGATGCGGTACAAGTAGTACTGAAATGTAATTGCATTTATGAAAGCCATTTTAAATGTGTATATATAATGTATATTTATAAAGCTTTACCCTGTATTGAGCACTTTTGAAAAAATATTGTGTTAATTTCATTTTATCAATATACGTTAACTTGCTTAATTATGTTATGACCCTGTTTAGGAGCCGGAATGAGACACGGGGTTTAGGTAAAACAAATATATTGGAGAAAAGTATATACAACAGAGGAACAAAAGAAGAAGTACGTCAGTACTGACTGCCAGTGTAATGAGAAGTGTAATGCGTCCAGTATTTGTTGAGAATGGAGGAGTCCAAATCTTCGTTATAAGTACAACACCATAACACCCCCCTCCCAAGCCTTACCTCCCCAGGAGTATTAATATCGTTTCCTTTTTGGATTGATTCCAATAAGATCCGGAGACTTCCGTTTCCTTTTGGACTGCCGCTTTTCTGGGGCTGCCTGGGGTACTGGTATGTCAAAAGTATCGAATATTATGTCCATAACTTCTTCTACCTCTGGAGAGCTGTCAGTGTCATCCGACAGTCGTTTCCTAATTTAATTTAGGTGTCTCTTATGAGAGAATTGAGGTCCTTGGATTATGTAAATCATATTTCCAATTCTCTTTTCTATCATACCAGGTTCCCAGAAAGACGTATTATTTTTAAACATCTTGAAATATACTCTGTCCCCTGAGATGTATCGCTTTTTTGGTACAATAGAGGTTCAACCTTGTTTGGTCTGTTTTGGCAGTAATTTGTAGAAAACGGATCTCATTTTTCGCATAAACATCATCTCTGTGAAAAGTAATGAGAATTGTATGTTAACGTTTGGTGTGATTCTGTACACTTGTAAAAACTGCTGCAGGGCCGTTTCCGTAGGAGTGCCGCAAGCTTTTTTCAGGGCTCTTTTTAGAGTGTTCACAAAACGTTCCGCCTGGCCGTTTGACCAAGGATGATACGGGGGAGTCGTGATGTGTCTGATCTGAAAGATCTCACAGAACTCTTTGAGGTCGGAGGACGTAAACTGCGTTCTGTTGTCACTGATCAAACAATCGACCACTCTAAACGGGCGAACAATTCGTGCAGAAAGTTGATTGTTACCTCAGTGGTTGGGTTTTACATCGTGGAAAAACTATCGGCTACAATTAGATAGTAAAATCCCTCCAATAGGCCCGAAAGATCCATGTGTATCCTTGACCAAGGTCCGTCTGTCTTTGGCCACTGACTATGTTTGATATGAGGTGTCTTTGCTGCCAAGGCACAGCCTTTGCACGTATTTACGACGTCCTCAATAAACTAATCGATTCCAGGCCAGTACACGAAGCAGCGCATCAAACTCTTCATTCTGTTTTTCGCCGAATGTCAAACGTGAACATTCTTCTTTTTGTAACCTTTTTGGAATGACGACTCTTTCGTTTTACATGAGTACATCGTTGCATAATGCAAGGCTGTCTACAAACTGTAGGCCTTTATCAGCCATTTTAGCTTTTGTACTAATGACGAATTCATCATTAGAGGCTTCCTTTTTAAATTCATGTAGAGTCACCGAGAGCTCTCTTACCGCGTTGCACAATATAGCTTTTATATCCGCTTCCGCTTGCAGGGAAGCAATCACTGTGTCTTCTAGTGGCTAGCTCTGTCTTGCCACCAGTATAGACAATCCATCAGCATGATAGATCTTTTCTGATGGTAAAAACTGCATTTTTAAATTATAGTTAAATAAAATAGTTCCCCATCTCTGTAATCTATTCGCCGTATACACCGGCAAGCCTTTTTATCGAACCGAAAATAGTGATTAACGGTTTATGGCCCGTCTGTAATGTGAACAGTCTACCGTGTATATAGCGACGGAACTTAGTTACAGCAAAGAATATTCTTAAAGCCTCGTTCTCAATTTGGGGTAATGCTTCTTGGCCGGGAGCAGGGTCCTTGATGCATGCGCGATGGGTTTATGCGTTCCATTCGGCATTACATGAAAAATGCATGCTCCTAATCCATATGAACTAGCGTCGCTAGCTACTATTATGTCTAAGTCTGTGTTGTAATGTGTAAGTAAGGAATACATCCGATGTCAACATTTCAATAGTTTTGTCGAATGCCACCTGGTATTCGAGCGTTCACTACCAAACCTTATCCTTTTTCAATAGTTGATTCAGTGGAGCGCATAGATTATGCATCTCTGGAATGAAAGCTTGGTAGTAATTTGCCAATCCCAGAAAGCTCTATAGTGGTGTGACGTTTTTCTGGTGCCGGCATGTTCTTAATTGCAGTTACCCGTTCTGGGTCCGACCTTCTGTCGTCCTTATCTATTACATGACCCAGATATTTGTTTTTTCTAAAAAAAAAATAATCACATTTTTCCTCTTTAACTTTAAACCCATAGTTCTGAATTCGCGAAAACACTTGGTTGACATGTGTTGTGTCCGGTGTTCTTCTATGTCTCTACTGTTGATTAGAATGTCGTCATGGTATGCAATAGCAAACTCTATTTCACCCAACATGGTATCCATCACTTGCTGAAAAATTGCAACTTTGACTCCGAAAGCTAGCCTTTCGAATTTGTATAAACCGCGATACGTATTTATACACAACAGCTTAGAACTCTCTTCTTCCACGGGTATTTGGAGGTACGCTTCATTCAGATCTATTTTCGAAAAAAAAATCTGCCTCCATTTAATTTTGAGAAAACTTCATTGGGGCTATGTAGATGATCTTTTAGTGCTGCATTTAATCCCGTTGAAAAATCTGCACACACGCGAATATCTTTTGATTTCTTTTTCTCATAGACCGTGGGTCCACTTTGGATAAGATACCGATCGTCACTAGTCGATCCAATTCCTCATTTATTTTGTCTACCGAAGCAAAAGGCACATTCCTTTCTTTCTTAAATACGGGCTGAACGTTTTCGTTCAGTTGAAATTTGGCCGCCATTTTTGTTGATCGACAAAGGCCGCCAGAAAAACTTTGGGGAAAATATTCTTTCAAATCCAGTTTTACTTTTTCTGATTTCGTTGTCCGACTATCTTTTTTTTGGCAAAATGTATTTGGTGGTAACTCCCATTAATTGAACGCTTCCACCCAATCAGTACACAAAAGGTTATTAGTGTCTTTTAATACAAGCATTTTTAACTTTATGATATTTCCCATTAGAGTCACATTATTAATTATTTCACTCTCAAATTTAATTATTTTACCAGTCACTGTACTGGCTATCCTGTTAGTTCGTAACAGGGTGGGTCTATTCAACCTCTTCCACGTATGTAGATTTATTATTGACACATCTGAGCCCGAATCCAATTGTAATTTAATATTTTTATCCAGGATTCTTACGTTCACATATTTCCTTATGCATTCCTGATTATTTTTTATTTGTGGGTTGTACCCGCGTTTAATTTCCTTTATTCATTCTACAGTGTGAACTTTTGTGTCCTACCCTGTTAAAAAGTAAGGCAGGTCTTAAAACGAAATGGGCATTATGTTACCCAATGCAGTATTCTTCACCGATAACAAGGGCTCGGCGGTAATTTATTTTTATAAGGCTGGCTTGTTTTTGAGGCGTGAACATCCCGTTTTTTTGCTTTGAATTGTTTTTGAATGAGAGTTGAATTTTGATTTTTTTACCTACTTTTCGTATGTGTGCAATGCCCGGTTCTTCGATGTCTTTTGAATCCTGCTTAACACTCACACATATTTGGAAATCCTCAGCTAATTTCTGCAGTGTTAAGTTCGGTTAATTTTCTAATCTATTTAAAACTCTATTATACAGTTTTTTCTCCGTCCCACCTTTCCCCAAAAAAATCCCTCGATACAGCTCTTGTTAGGTGAGGGCGACACCGGTCGGCTGAATTTTTAAAAACTTTCAATCATGAATAATAAAATATGTCTTCCCTTCATTATTGCAGTAGTAAAATTCTGTACTACTGAAAAATTATCATATATATATATATATATATATATATATATATATATATATATATATATATAATTATTATTATTAATAAATATTGTTATATCCATAAACATATATATGTTTCGCGTTTTTATTTTTACACTCGTATGCACGTATTATAGACCCTGGGTTCGTAACCAATTGGCCAGCGATCCGAACACATTTTTAACACGAGAGAAATGCCTTGTATCATTAATGTAAACACAAGTAGTGCCATTCTAAATAGGATTCAATCTCCCAAACGGAGAGAATCATGCAACGTTGCTAATTTTTATGAATCATCAGTTTACTCTCGAAAAGGCTCAACGTAATTTGAGCTTTATAATTATTATTAATGAATAACTATTTTTATATCCATAGACATGTATATGTGTCGCGTTTTTATTTTTACGCTCGTCAGTATGGAATTACGTAACCGCGTCGCCGGTCGAACGAAACGAACCCCGAATCCGCGTATTATGGACTCTGGATTGGTAACTAATAGGCCACTGACCCAATATATATATAAATAAATAAAAAACTAGGCCTAAGAGTAGAAGTACTGGTTAACATAAAAACAACTCACTTTCTAGATGTCACGTTAAACTTAAATAAAAAATACTTACAAACCATACCTAAAAGATAACGCCAATCGAATATACGTAAACCCAAAGTCTAATCACCCCCATCAATAATAAAACATATTCCGAATTCTATCGAACGTAGGCTTATCAATAATTCTAGCAACGAAAATGTTTTTTAAAAATCAAGCAACATTTACAATACAGCTCTAAAAAATAATGGTTACCATAATACCGAAATGAAATATAAGAAACAGGACACCAATAATTATAGTAAAATTAAAAATAAAAGAAAAAGAAATATAATCTATTATACACCGCCCTATAACCAGATGCTAAAAGCTAAACTGAGAAAAATGTCTAAATCTGATTGAAAAACACTTCTTCGTAACCAATCACCTGCATAAAATACTCAATAAAAAAAACTAAAACTGTCCTACAGCTGTTGCGAAAATCTAGAAATGATAATTAAGGCACACAATAACAAAATACTAAAAGAGAAGAGCATAAAAACGTGACAAATATTGCAAAAATAACACTAAAATATAAACATTACAAATAGAAATAAAAAAAAACATAATAGTAATAACCCAAATAGAAATGTAAAAGTTAGCAATCAAGAGAAAAGATGTAACTGCATAAATCGTACACTTTGTCCACTACAAAATAAATTCCTAACCAAAAGTATTGTTTACCAAGCCACAATATTTGCCAAGGAAAGACCGAATAACAAGAAGTACTACGTGGGTATGACCTCCCTAGATTTTAAAACCAGATATTATGACCACAAAAGTACATTTAAAAACAGAGAACGTCGAATTAAAACAGTACTAGCAAACTACTATTGGGAGCTCAAAGAAAATGGACGCTCACCAATAATTGAATGGAAAATAATACGACACGCCAGCACATGTAGAAATTTAGACGACCTGTGTAGATTATGTCTGAATGAGAAATTTGAAATCCTAAACTTTAAAGACCCCAAAATCTATCAAACTGTAGAAGTGAGATAGCAAACAGCTGCCTGCACGTAATAAAATTCACCTTAGGCTAATTATACATAAATAAATAAACAAACAAATAAGTAAAAAAAAATTAAACTAAAACCGAATAACTTAAAAAACTAAAACCTAAAATAAAAAATACAAGGAACCACGTGTTAAAATAAGTTCACCCATTATATTGACACAACAAAGAAACAGGATATAGGATTGGTTAACTAGCTAGCCGTGTATATAAAAACACCTGGCAAAACAAACTCCATGCATTTTAGCCTAAAGATTCCCCTGAGGATGAAACGCGGGAGCATCTGTGTAGCTTAATTGCCATGAATATATTTGCATAACTTACTATTTATATATATATATATATATATATATATATATATATATATATATATATATATATATATATATATATATATATATATATATATATATATATATATGGGGATAAAATGCACGATATATCATAAAATAAAATGCCGTGAAGGAGAAGATGTGTGAAAAAGACAAACATATAAAACAAATTTAAATACAGGAAAAATAATTAAGAAACGAGAGATATTACTGGTTTTGTTCGGATTAACGAACGTCTTCGGAAAAAGTGAACATTTTAAATTCATTCGATAACAGTAAAACAATAATATATCTCGTTTCTTGATGATTTTTTCTATATTTAGATTTGTTTTCTCCGTTTGTCTTCTCACACACACACATTATATATATATATATATATATATATATATATATATATATATATATATATATATATATATATATATATATATATAATCATAGCAGATCCGAGTTGAATGCATTGTCCTTGACAGGAATACATTTCGTTAGAAAGCTCAATTTCTGTAGAGCAAACCGCCACGTCATTCTAGCGAAATCTGAGGAGCCAGGTTGAAAGCTAAATAAATTATCATGGTGTTTTCTTTTTAGTTATTTCAATTCTAACTTATATATATATATCTATCTATCTATATATATATATATATATATATATATATATATATAAAAATATATGAGAGATGTTAGAGATAAACTAAAGTAAGACGTATGTATATCTAAGTATAAAACTGTGACACATTAATTGGGGGAAGGGGAGGAAGGGAGGGTTTTGCATGCAAATCTAATTCATGTTTGTATAACATTATAATGACAGATCGGAAAGGGGAAAAATCAGTCGATCCAGGCAAATGTCTATGGAAGCGCAAAGATATGATATCATGGATAATCTACGCATGTATCATTTCCTGATTCTCTCTCCAATCGGGAGATAAAGAATATAGAATTTCATAAAGAGATTCGATGCTCACAGCCATTGTTATAAACTGTGACAAAGTTTACTGAGACAAAAAATAAATAAATAAATAAAAAGAATCCTCCAATCAGAATAGAGATTAATTGACAGTTTCGCTATCGGAAGATATATTGACAAAATATGTTAAAAGTTTATAACATTTTTTACTTTCTTTAGCTCCTTCCTGCTCTTGTCTCAGAATCTTATTTTGAAGATGAAGATTTAGATATTTTACTTCAGAAGTTTTTAGATGAGGATTGATAAATTGTATTATTTAGATTATTCGGACTACTGTTCTCGTCTTGATTGTTATTCTCACAATATTTACGTCTATGTAACCTTTGCAAGGGCCCGTGGCGCAATGGATAAAAGTGCTAAGTAATTATCAGTTCTAAGTGACAGTCTTCTTGAGGTTGAAGATTCAATCCTCAGTACTGATGACACTAAGAATACAATTACGAATGGCAGAATGAGAGCATGCTACCACCGTTGATTAAATAACAAGTTATGTCTTAAATTCCATACAGATTCAGACGCACCTGAAAAAGGTCGGGGGTTACACAGGTTGAAACATTGTGAGACTAATATACAAGATGAAAACAGTAGTCTGAATAATCCAAGTAATACCTTTACCTGCAGATTTAGATATTATATCATCACACTCCTTCTTAAGAGATTTAGGCATTTTTGTTCATTAACTTCGTCAACGAGAAAAGGTTGTTTGAAACAAAATCTCGGAAGTTATTATATTTGCAGCTCTAGTATTATCGACACTATTGAGCTTACAACCCACTTTCTGTCTGGCTTAAAAAATGAATTATATATATAACTATTTCATGTATCCACATCAAATTTTATAAGGAGATATAATTTTTTATGTATCAATTTTCAGTATTTACTTCAACAGTGCTCGATAGTAAGTAGAGCTAGGTAGTAAGCTATGAAAATATATTCATGGCAATTAAGCTACACAGAGGCTCCCGCGTTTCATCTCCGGGGCCAATCTTCAGGCTAAACATATATGGAGAGAGAGTGAGATAGATGATTACCTCAAATTGGTAGTAACATCCATGTGTTTTCCCCAAATAAAGGTATATTCAATGTAAGTTTCTTGTTTTTGCAAGGTTTTTTTTTGTTTGCTGACTTACAATTTTTTTTCTGAGGGCGATCTTCAAATTTCTGGAGAGCTTACGGTTGACAGATCCGGAATTTTTATTTTGGCTGTTCGTCTATAAGCGAATCGGTCCTTCAAAATGTACAGAAGTCTTAACATAATATATATATATATATATATATATATATATATATATATATATATATATATATATATAAACAAATTTGGGAAAGTTCATTTTTTAAGCATCTTTTGAATTTTAACAAAGATAGAGGCAAAATGCCTTCATAAGAAACCATGTGTTAGATGCAGATATTTTTTATTAAATCAACATAAAAATGAAAACATTTTTTTTTCATCTTTACTGTTTTAATCTAATATTTCGCTTGATACAAGCCTCGACAGAGCTTAGACAAATAAAAGGTATACACTTTTTTTTCGTAATAATCCTTCTTGGTCTTGTAGAAGTGTCTCGTCCGATGTTGTGGACTAACGGTGCAAATGTCTGTTTTAAATAGAACTTAAATCGCGCATTTATAACTACCAGCAACCATGCGCAATTGACACCGAATCCCTAGATAATATAAAAAAACTCCAACAAACCCTAGAAACCCACTCAGTACTCACCTTCACACATGAACAAAATCACCTTCCTAGATGTAATGATTGACTCTAACAACCTCAAGCAATACACAACATCCACATATAAAAAAACCACGAACAATAACCCCAATCTTCTCAACTACCATAGCGAATGCCCCTCAACATATAAAATCGCTTTAATAAAAAACCTCGTCCACCACGCACACATATCTTCATTCAAAAAACATTCTACAAAGAACTAACCAACATCAAACAAAACCTAGTAAATAACAATTTACCCAATATAATTGTCGACCAACAAATTAAACTATATCTAACCTCCTTACACCAAAAGAATCAGACAAAAAGGCACAATAAAAATTACACTTTTCTTAAACTATAAAAACCAAATGCACTCTAACTACAAACTCGACAAAAAAGCTATAACTAACATAATAAACCGATACACTAAACCCACCGACCAACAACAAAAAATAAAACTTATAATTTGCTACACAAAATTCAAAACCTCTAACTTAATAGTAAAAAATAATAACACTACTAACTCCCCCTAAACCAAACAAACGTACTGTATTTGTTCCAATGCTTATTCGAGGAACGTTTCCCCATGACCCAAACAGACAAACACAGTACTTATATTGGCCACACGACTACAACCCTCTCCCGACGCCTTACGCACCACCTAAATGATACTAGTGTCATACAACGACCCATTCCCACACACAAAAAAACTATAGAATCAACAGAACTAAGAAAAATATTTACAACCAACACCAGGATCACACATAGGAACAATTGCACAAACCGACTCAAAATCTTCGAAGCCTTACACATAAAAAATACAACCAATGATCAATAAAATAATATTCACCACCGCTACTAATGCCCTATCTGTATTTAAAAATTGATTATATATATATATATATATATATATATATGATTAAAATATAAATAAAATTAAAAAATTAAAAAATTCATAAATAAATATATAAATAAATAAAAATGTGTATATATATATATATATATATTAGTATTTCATGTATCCACATAAAACTTTATAAGGAGATATAATTTTTTTATGTATCAATTTTCAGTATTTACTTCAACAGTGCTCGATACGTAAGTAGAGCTAGGTAGTAAGATATGAAAATATATTTATGGCAATTAAGCTACACAGAGGCTCCGGCGTTTCATCCCTGGTGGGGAATCTTCAGGCTAAAATGCATTTTACCATGAAGATTCCCCCCGGGGATGAAACGCGGGAGCCTCTGTGTAGCTTAATTGTCATAAATATATTTTCATAGCTTACTACCTATATATATATATATATATATATATATATATATATATATATATATATATATATATATATATATATATGTATGTAAATGAATAAGTATATGGATGAATAAATAAAAAAAACTATAAAAAGGCTAATACTAACAATAAGACACAACCTCCTGAAGATGGTCGAGAAACTGAAAGCGCTTGAGGGATGGCCCATGACACAACGCTAGGTGCCACATTATACCAATTAACACCCGAGAACTGCAAAATTGCTCGCCGTGTCGAGAGATTAACGAAAAAGATTGCAAAACGAGAGAGCTCTGTGGTCTTTAACGAAGCTTGTATATAAAACGACTTGTTGCCTTACTATATATATATATATATAATCCGTTTTTTTTGCTAAAATAATAAATTTCGTCACATTTTTAAAATAAAAATAGCCTTATGGAAAATGTAATAGCATGTAAAATTGTAAGTGTAATCATAATTTTAATATTTCGACCAGTCCTTCGCTTTTTGTTAAAAAAAAGATTTTAAAAATGAATGAAAACGAACGCATGAGATAAACTGTATTTTTTAACTTTGTGTCACGTTTCTTCTTTGCCTTAATATGCAAGTCAGTCTATGCGAAATCTCTCTACCGATTGGTAAAGAAAACCGCTGTCTTTTTTAGAAATGCACGTGCGTACGTTCATCTCGTCGTGAATTACAGTTCAAACAATTGATTCCTTCAGTGAACAAAGTTGAATTCCACAGCAGAAATTCATCTAATTTTTTAGCATATTTATACATATTCAAAACTTTCACATCACATTTTGGGCTCGATACCAGCAGGTGTATTTCACCTATTCAGTCAGTTAGGTCATCGAATAGCCTGACGCTCAGTTATTGTCGGTTTCCATTGTAAGCTTGCTCCTATTTGTAATATTTTATACACCTCCCCTCTTAGGGGAGGTTTAAGGCTCCAAAAGTCACACTCAATTAAAATGTTGGTTTATAAGCATAATTTGTTAGCCGTTCGTTCTGCATGCGTCCCTTATTATGATCTTGTTTGGCTGAGGAAACGCCACCTGCAACCAAGTTCGTTAATACCCCGAAAATAATGGCCAAGAAGAGACCACGGTTGCAGACAAGGAGAGGTTTATTCGTCTGGCATTGTATGTTCTCAATCACTGAGCAGTTAAGGCGGTAAAGGAACAAATAGAGGTCTATAATTACTGCTTAATATTATCTTAACCGGACATTTCTAAAAGCACAAGTTCACATGTGTGTGCTTCCTAGCGAATTAACGACTTTTCTCTTTGGGCCATGTGACGTCACATCTATTTCTAACACACAAGAGGTCGAGTTGACATCCAAGTACACTAAGCTGCCCCTGAATGAACTCTATTTCCTATTATTCTCAACTAACAAAATTATACTCGCTCAATATTTAACAATAATAACCAGGGTTTGTTGAACGCGGTGTTTATTGAAGACTTGGAATTTGTTTGGATTAGAATCACTGAAAAAACCTATTAAAACATATCTTGATTTCATAATATTTACCTCCTCTCAAGTGGAGCTGAGACATAAGGTCAGGTGTGGTTCTAAGAAGCCAGTGCACTAGGATAAACGCACTCTAGCCTACAAAACCTGCATGAGCAGCCCCGTCGGCATTCCCTTGTATGGGTGCCTCAGACGATTAGCAATAAACTAATCTCTTCTCAAAGTAAAGGTAAAGCCTGGGAGCGTAGACCTCTTAGGACTAAGCAGAACCATACATCAACTGGATAGCAAGAAAGCCACTGTTGCACTGATTTGTATCATAATTCTATGAAAGCAAGAAAAATGTATAATTTAATACGGTGGAAACGATCGTATTTATAAAAAACATGGAAATTATTACCTCATTATATATATATATATATATATATATATATATATATATATATATATATATATATATATTTCCTAAACATATCACACATTTTAAATTCGAACGGCTTATTTCTGTTCGAAAAAAGAACAAAACTATTCCTTTCACGTCATAGTCACACCGAATTTTCTGAATTCTAACGACTATTTTTTCGTTTGAAAAAAGAAAACACTCACTCTATTTCATAAAGGCAGTACACATATTTAATTTTAACGGCTACGTTTTGGTGCCCCAAAAAAACAAAAACATTGTCTTTACGTCACAAACTTTTTACAAATATTTGTACTTGTGTGTTATTTCTTCATATCAAGCATCCCGAGGAGGTCTTTGAATAAAGGTTGATGAATGCATAAATAATTTTGGTTTTTCTTTTTTCATTTTCCATATTGCTGTGAAACGCGTGTAAGATATAGAAAAGATATTAAATTTTTGAAAAAATCTATAAAAAAATGTTTGTTTGTGACACAAAAAAGAAATACTGATATTCACTGAAATATGAAAATAAAGAAATTGTAAGAATAATAAACATTATGGTTTTGGATTGAGTTTTTACCTGTGGTCATTGGAATGCCACTATAATGTATATATACATACATATATATACATACATATATATACATACATACATATATATACATACATACATATATATACATACATATATATATACATACATATATATATATACATACATATATACATACATATATATATATACATACATATATATATATATATATATTAATCTACATAAGTTTACACCCACACATTAAGGATTTTGTGAATCTTTACTTTGTTTATATAAAAGTACTCAATAATAAACAGATCTGTTTATTAGGTATACATTTTTTATTTTATAAAAACATTATTTGACTACACATTTGCAGACATATTTCGGTCAGAGACAGACGTTTTGAGGATAACACCTATTCTGTATTCCTGCATTAGGTGAAATTAGACAACATTTCCTTCTGAAACGTAACAGTTGATCAACTAATAAAAAAAACAATTAAAACTGTGTAAGATGTTCTATCCGTTAGATTTGAAATTACTATATGTTTTAAATTAAAAATGTATTTATTTAATGATTTTTTTCTTTTTTGATGGAAATTTTGTCTCATTCCACCGAATGCATCTCTAAAAAAAGGTGTTGGCTAAAAACCAGTCTGGCTATGCCTTGCTCTTACCGAAATATGTCTGCAAATGTGTAGCCAAATAATATTCGTATAAATACAAAATGTTATATATATATATATATATATATATATATATATCATTCATTTTGAAATCATAAAGTTGATAAATTGAGTTATTCATGAGGTTAGTCGTCGATATCGAAGATATAAAATGCAAAGCTAATCAGTA
This sequence comes from Sepiola atlantica, assembly GCA_963556195.1. Classification (NCBI taxonomy): domain Eukaryota; kingdom Metazoa; phylum Mollusca; class Cephalopoda; order Sepiida; family Sepiolidae; genus Sepiola; species Sepiola atlantica. The sequence continues at coordinate 67,124,928 of OY744523.1, forward strand.
AATATCGATGTTGACTGTCAGTTTAATACCCAAACCAATCATCAGAAATAGTTTTGCATAGCAATTTAATCCCGTGTCTCCGATCACATGAATGGGAGAACAAGACAATATCTATGCAGCAAACTTCAAAAGGAATCTGACGACATTAGATAAAATTTTGAATGATAAAGAAAAAACTGGAATAAAAAATTATTTACACACGAAAACACATTTCTTCTGAAATGTCAAAACTGATGACGAAGTAGCAAAAATAAAATTGGGTCGGCAAAAAAGAGTTTAAAATGAAAGAATATGATGAGAAAGAAACCACCCACATTTTAATAAATGAGTATAATTTAACTAATGACAGGAATTAAATGAGTTTTTAAAAAAACACTGTAGAGTGCAGACTTCAAACAACATAAAATCTGAATATATATATATATATATATATATATATATATATATATATATATATATATATATATATATATATATAGATAGATAGATAGATAGGTGTGTGCGTATAAATTTGTTTGTTATTCCATGTATGCTCTCGAGAAGTATTTTAAGGATGGCTAGAGATGTATGAAGCATAAAAACAGTATTATTTTGATATTTCGAGCAGTCTTCTGCTCTTTGTCAAAAAATGATGCGAAATGAATAAAATTGAAACCGTTGAAAACACTGGAATTTTTAACTGTGTGCAGCGTTCATTTTTTGTCTTAGTGTGCAAATTAGTCCACACACACACATATATATATATATACTAGCAGGAAGACTTGACGTTGTTCGGGATTGAATGAGGATGACTACTGTTGTGACAATAAAGAAGAATACTCACAAGCAGATAAAAGAATAAGGTTTTTCGCATGTCGTGTCTGCAGAGCGAAAAGGTTCAAACTTTAATATTGGAGTCTAATTTGCATATATGGGGGGATCAGCTGATATAAATGAAGGAAGCAAGAGGTGATTTACAGTGTGCAGAGTAAAGGGCAGAGAAAAAGTGATGGTACTGAAAATCGGTTGGAAGATGGATTGGAGGTAAAACCTTTTTCATTATTATGTTCTCATACGGTTAGGTAACAAGCTATCTCGGTCTAAAATGGACAGCCGTTTTGACCTAAAGATAATTCATGAGTTTGATGGGACTGAAGAAGTCATTGAATGGACTGAGAAAGTGGAAAGAGTGTGCGACTTATCTGGACTGAAGTAGCTTGAAAATATAATCCCACTTCGTCTAACTGGGGGAGCATTCGAAGTTTACCAGCAACTAACTGAAGAAGAGAAATCTAATGCAGCACGAATTAAGGGAGCTCTATTCACTGCCTTTGCCGATGACAGATTTACAGCGTATGAGAAGTTTGAGGCACGTGTGTTGCATCCGGGTGAGACTGTAGACGTGTATTTGGCAGATTTACGGAAGCTGTCAGTGCAATTTGCAGGAATATCAGATCATGTGCTGGTGTTTGTGTTTGTACGGGGGCTTCCCAACCCTGTGAAAAGGCTATTGCAGTGCTCCTCTAGGGTGTATGATATGACTTTAGAAGAGCTGCTGGCTCGAGCTCGAACATTGATGAAAGACAATGATGAAGTGGGGGAACCAATCATAGCTGCGACACAGCCTGCTCGAATCACTCAACCACCTGTGGGCAAGGAGCGATCTGATTATACATGTTACAAATGCAAGGGCCCTAATCATTTAAGAGAGACTGCATGCAAAGGTGGCAAACCACCCGTCAACGATGTTATGCAACAAAACTGGTCATCTGGTAAGAGATTGTTTGGAAAACGAAGTTGGGGATGAGACATCAGTGCCAGTCTATTCCCCAGTCAAAATGTGAACTCGGCGCTACCTGTCATTACCATCTATGTTGATTATGCACCTTGCTAGGCTCTCCTCAACACTGGGTGCTCAGGTTCTATCTTGAGTGCAAAGCTATGTCAGTCTTGATCAAAGCAGAAGATGGTGATAACTACATTCACCGGCGCTACACAGGCCTTTTGCAGAAAATTGCATTATTAGGATTCATACGTTGCCACAATCTATGTGCTGATTATGCAAGGAAAACCTCTTGATTTCGATATGTTACTTGGCATCGACGCCATTAAAGCACTCAGTGGCGTTCGCATCACACAGTTTGGAAGTGTGGAGTTTGGGATGGCACAACCCATTTGTGCAGCGCTTTGTATTAACAAAGCTGATTTTATTGAAACATTTGACGAGCGGAAGGATCTGTGGGTTGCAGCATGGAAATGGTCAGCGGGTCATGCACCAGAGAAACTGGAAAGTCGGATTTCTTAATATCCAATGTCTAATGAATTAAGGGAGGATTATGAATGCAAGTTGCAGACCTGGATAAACAACGGTTGGTTGCTGCCATATAATCAGGAGTTTAGCCCAACCAAAGGACAAATACCACTGATGGCTGTGCTGTTGGCCAATAAAAATAAGGTGCGTCCTGTGATGGACTATTGTGAATTAAACACATATGCTGATGCATTCACTTGCTATGCAGATGTCTGTGCAGAGAAAATGCGAGAATGAATGTATCCATTCTGGATCTCAGGAAGGCATACCTACAGATCCATGTTGAGAGATCTCTCTGGACGTACCAGACAGTGATATTTAAAGGACAAAGATATTGTCTAACCAGGTTAGGGCTTGACTTTATTGTGGCGCCTCTTGTAATGCGGACTGTGCTCGAGGCTGTGTTAGCCAAGGAGAGCAACGTCGGCGTATATTTATGACATGTATATTACTGAGGACATGGCATCGGAAGAATCCGTAAGGAAGCATCTAGGCCTGTACGGACCCACTAGTAAAGACCCAGAAAAACTGCAAAATGATGCACGAGTGCTGGAATTAGAAGTTTGGGCAGTGTTGGCGGCAACAAAGCAGTAGTGTGTATGCTCCTATAACATTGACACAAAGATGTATCTTCTCCACGTGTGGCAAACTGGTGGGGCACTTTCCCATGTGTAGATGGCTTCGAGTGGCAACAGGCTTTATTAAACGTTGCGCTACAACTGTCACACAGGACTGGGATGACAAGGTTAACGATGTTCTTCTGGAGTGTATGATAGCAGGTATACTTGCCCGGGTACAACAATCAGATCCCGTCCGAGGAAAGTGCTTCGTGAGCACAAAGGAACTAGATGTATTGGTAGACGCAATCTTGCTAGCTATGGCCGTGGCTCTTGATACCGCTGGAGCCATCATAAAGGATGCATGCTGGTTGCGACCAACAAAGGATACCCAACATATAAATGTAGCAGAGCTGGATACCGTACTAAAAGGATTAAACCTTGAACTCAAATGGAAGGCCAATGTGTTATACATAAAGACAGACTCTCTGTGTGTACCACTGAATGACTAATATCATCACGGAAAAGTCTCAGTTGAGCACCAAGGCCGCAAGTGAGATGCTCATAAGGCGGAGACTGGGCACAATAATCTCACTTCTGAAAGTGTACAACATTTCAGTTGAGATAGCACTAGTTAGATCTGACCAGAACCGAGCACACTGCTTTACAAGAGTTTCACAGCGGTGGCTCAATGATATTAAGAGAGAGATTGAACCAACACAGCCAGTGTGTGCTCTTGCCATAGGGAACCTGGACCCAACACAGTTGGACGAAATTCATCGACATAGTTGACATCCTGGAATCAGGGGCACATCTTATTTCGTGCGTAGAATCGACCCGTTCATATCTACAGCAGCAGTAAAGGTAGTTGTTCAGAATTGTGAGGAATGTCAGACAATAGACTCAGCTCCAGTGCAATAGAAAAAGTGAGGGGTCAGTGTGCATGGAACCGGCTAGGCATGGGCATCTGCAGTCAACAATTTAGGCAATTCATGAACGAGTTGGGTGTCAACTTCCAACCACGCTGTGCATACAGGCCATCAGGAAATGGAATCATAGAAAGGTGTCATAGGACAGTGAAGTAGATTGCTGCACGAAAGAGCTGCCCTGTTATCGAAGCTGTGTATTGATACACTTGCCAATTTGCTGCACTCATACCAGATCAGAGTGAAAGGGGTCAATGTTGCATCCCATCCGGATCACTATAGGATCTCTACACTTTATAAATAGGGGGACACAGTTGCATGTCGAAATTCAGACCAGGTTGTATCACCAGAGTGATAAGTCCACAGTCGGTGATCGTCAATGGCACAGCTCGACATGTACGAGACATGCGCCCACGTCTCAGGTTAGCACTAGTAGTGGACAACAGTGATGACACATCATCAGAGAGTACTGAATGAAGAGAACAAGATTCAGATGCAAGTAGTAGTGGTGGTTCTACGTCTGAAAGTGAGGTAGAAGACGGATGTTCCTTGGTTGAGCTGCCTTATTCCACTGTCAATTCAGGTCCTAGTACAAGAGAGAAAGAAATAACTGTCCCACTATTTGAGGAGTACTAAAATGAAGTGACCAACCACCATCTGTCACTTGTGTGATCATATGATCAGGGTGGAGTGTTACAAAAAAGAGGAACACTCACCAGCAGGAAAAAGAATGAGGTGCTTCGCATGTCGTGTTTGCAGAGTAAAAAAGGGCTTCTCTTCATAAGTGTAAACTTTTATAGTGGAGTCTGATTTGCATATGTGGAGATCAGCTGATATAAATGAAGAGGACAGCTGGGAAGCAGGGAGTGATTTTCATTGTGCAGAGAAAAGGGCAGAGAGAAACTGGTGGTACTGAAAATCGGTTGGAAGTTGGATTGCCGTCAAACCTTTTTTTTTCTCGCACTGTTATGTAATAACTATGCACTTTTGCACACCATATTATTATTATCTCTCCCTAAGTTTCACCTTCCCTAATATAATTGGAAGCAGCTGAAATGTTGGAACACTTCCTGAATTGGATATAGTACTAAGTATAATTTAGTTCTAAGTGACAGTCATCTGAAGGTTGAAGGTTCAATCCTCATTGCGGGTGATATGAAGAATTGCGAATTACTGAAGACTTCTTCCCAGTCATGGCAGATGGAACAAGAGCATGCTATCCCCGTGGATTAAATTAAGGGTTCCATTTGAAATTCCGTCCAGATTCCAGAGTTCGACAGAAACATTCCCAAGTTCGACAAAGTACACCTGAAGAAGGTCGGAGATTACATCGGCCGAAACGTTATGATAAAAACACCCAAGATGAGAACAGTAGTCCAACTTCTACGAATTATGAACCCTCATCTAAAAAATTCTGAAGCATATATATTATTGTTACTTACTATTATTACTATTATTGTTATTATTAGTAGTAGTAGTAATAATAATAATAATGATAATAATAATATTATTTTTTACTAACTCAGAGTTTACACACAAGTCATTATATGTGATGGCTTACTGATAACAACAGATTTAAAGTCCACAGACAAGCTTGTTCCTATTTACTTGCTGCCTACGAGAGCAAAGTTAGACACAAGGTCGGGTTTAATGTGAAGAAAATTCAGTTCCCCAAAAAGGGGCATTCTGCATTGGAAAAAAGATAACAATTGCTTCAATCTAGAAGGATGTATCTTTAACTGACCGAGGACAGAATTGACTAAGTGTAACATCAGAACAGATACTACACTTTGTTCCTTACCAAAACAAGCTTGTTTCGTCTTTGCTTAGAAAGATTCATAATCTGGAATATAAAGAAGTCCTGAGATGGAGTACTGCTCCCATATCTGGGGAGGTGCCGCTCATATGACTCTTTCTTGCCTTGACAGAGTGCAAAATCGACTTTGCAATCTAGAGGAGGATAATCTCTTCTCTTCCCTACAGCCCATTTTTCACAGTAGAGACGTTGCTAGTCTCTCTCTATTCTATCGTTATGTTCATGGTAGCTATCTGACTTAGTTCCATCTCTAGCTCATCCCCTGTAAAACATCCACAACAAGAACTCGTCTAGCTACAATAACAGCAAAGTAAACTTTCTTTTCTCTCTTGGAGTACCTAAAACCAAACAGAACTTCCATGAAGGAAGTTTCTTTCCTAGAACATCCCATTTGTGAAACAAAATACCACAGGGCTGCTTACCAACTGACTACAACATAGTCGTCTTCAGGTACAAATTGTTTACAAATACTTATTGAGAGGTCCTCTAAGAAAATCAAATTCTTCTCATTACACCCATCGTTTCCAGTGTTGTTCATTGTCCAACTGACAATCTCTATAATTCTTAATAAGCGGTGACCCATTAGTATATAAAAAAATAAAACTTCTCCAAAATCCAGGATTACCAGACACATAAAACCAGGGTGTATATATATATATATATATATATATATATATATATATATATTGGTTGTACACTGTCTTTCAATCCCTCGCTAAAATATTGTAAATTTAGCATCCCCACCCTTATATATATATATATATATATATATATGTATATTTATGTATAGAAATAATTATATGTATTCATATATATAAATATGCATAAATATATATATACATATATACGCAGATGTATATATATATATACATGTTTATGTACATATAGAAATAATTATATGTATTCATATATGTATATATATATACATATAATTATTTCTATACATACATATAGAAATAATTATATGTATATATATATATACATATAATTATTTCTATACATACATATACATGTATATAGATGTATATATATACATGTATATGTACGTATAGAAATAATTATATGTATATATACATATATGAATACATATAATTATTTCTGTATGTACATAAACATGTATATATATATATATACAACTGTGTATATATATATATATATGCATATGTATATATATGAATACATATAATTATTTCTATACATACATATACATATATTTATATATATATATATATATATATATATGCATATGTATATATATATATATATGTATATATATATATATATATATATGTATATATATATATATATATATGTATATATATATATATATATATATGAATACATATAATTATTTCTATACATACATATATATATATATATATATATATATATATATATATATATATATATATATAAGGGTGGGGATGCTAAATTTACAATATTTTAGCCAGGGATTGAAAGACAGTGTACAACCAATATATATATATATATATAAAATCACTAGAAAAATACACGTACCTACCCGAAGAGAACCGTTTGGCATTACTTTTTCACCCCCTTAGGAAATATAATGCTACTAAAACTCACATCTATTACACGTTTTCTATTTAGATCCAAATCTATTATATGCTTTTGATTCTAGAAAATGTCAAAATTTAAGACTGAAACTTAAGGGGTCTTAATACAAAATTTAAATTCAGGGAATCTTGCTTAATTGGTGTCGAATGACTATAGATTGAATTTTATACAAATTCGACACATTTGAATTTTCAAATGGAAGGTTGTGCCAATATTATGCTGTCTAAAACATTTAAAACATCCCAAAGAAACTGAAATTGTGTCAATATTTATTAATTGATGTCTAATATCTATTGTTAAAATTTGACAAAAATCGCGAATTTTCAAGAATGGTTTCCATACCTTTTTTACCCTGTTTACATGAAACTAGATCATACTAAATATAGCCATTTTCATGCTTAGTAGCGTGTTCCATAATTCATAATGATCAGTTAATTAGTTTAGGAGTGAATCCTATACATACAAATATATAAACATATACAAATACATAATTTTATATAAACAGATTATATATATATATATATATATGTTTTTACTCTTTTTCTATAAGTATCTATGAGTGCATCAGAAAATAGTTGTATTGTACATATATAAATATATAGTTATATATATATTCTCATGCATTCATTTATTGAATATACGTATTTATATAATGTATATATATATATAAAAGAGCATATTACTGACTATATAATACATATAAATATCTACACGTAATATATATTCATAAGTATAAGTACATATATACAGATGCACATACATAGGTACACAGAATATAATTTTTATACATATCTACATAAATGTTATATATACACTCACACATATATATACGTACATATGTGTATGCATATATGCTTGCATGTTACAAAATAACATCTTTGACAATCTTTTTTTATGTCTTTACATGTAGATGTCTTCATCTTTCTATGAATCTGAAATAATATTTTTTAACTATGAACAAAAAAAAAATTTCTTTCTTTCATTTTTGAAATTCTGAAATCATTTTTACTTCAAATGTTGTCATTTCAAACACGAAAATGTCAAATGAAGCGTTAACATTTATTTAGTAAATATTTTTTGGGCTTTCTGGACATTAAGCATTTATTCAAAAATATCTAACAAGTTTTTAAGAAAAGACAAAAACAACAAACGGACGTATAGTTTCTCAGATACGTCCATTCCATCTTTGTGTTTACCCATGAAAATGCTATTTTCAAAACTAAGCGTGACAGATCGAACGATAGACACATTACATCTAAAAAAACATTTTGGCCTTTTGGCTAAGATCAAAGTGTAGTATCTGCTCTGATGGATACTGCACCCCATAGACTGGTATTGTCTTGGCCTTCGGGGCTTGATTTACGCCGGTCTATGGGTCTGTCCTGTGCAGTTGTAGGAGGTCCACCCTCCCAGGCTTTGCCTCCCCTCTTTGGGGAGGAGTAAGTTTATTGCTTACTGCCTGAGGCGCCCCTACCCGGAATGCCGATGGGGCTGCCCAGGCAATTTTTAAACCCCACTTTCCCGACCCAACCTTGGGTCACATCTTACTTGTGGGAGTAAGATAAAAACTGGCCTTGTGCCTAACTCATGGAGAGGAGTAAATCAATACATCTAAAACAAGACGCATCTGTTCTATATGTGCGTTAAACGATGATACTATTTAACCAATTTGTAGCAAAAAGATTTTTTCTTTAACTCATTGTACTGAGACTGGGAATTATAAGAGACCTAACCCTAACGATTTTAATAACAAATGAATACTACAATAAAAACAGTGTGGAGCATAGGCAATTAAATAGTCTTTAGACCTAACGATTGATCGACGAGTTCATTTGATAGGAGAAGGGAGGAGAGAATATAATTTACTATATTTATTACCAAAAATATTTTGTAAATAAAATTTCCATTTTACTTCAGTAAGTTCTCAGAAATCAAGAGGCCCCTTTCCTGGGGCTAACACTTAATTTCTTTACAAGATATATAGATATCCGAGTGTTCATTTAAGATTCTTCCTATCCCTCAAAGTCTGAGTTTGTAAAGCAATGGCGAATATTACTTTCCTTCTCCCCAATTGACCCCTTAAGTATATTATAGTTTATTTTTCTTGTGGTTTTTTCTTGGTCTTGCCGGATTCCAGGACAAGAATTCATCTGGTCTGGTGGAGTATCCAGCTTAGCGGTGTTCCTTGAGGGAACATCACTAGAAGTTGACCTATTCCTTGTATGAGCCAGTGTGTAGCCATACCGAGGGAATCATATTTAGGTTTCAAATGCTGTGTTATTTTGAATATTTGGTGATGTTTTACTTGTAGGGGCGAAGCATCCCCATGTAAGGGTATCCTAACTAACCCCTGTACAGAGAGATCGAAGACATTCAAGGATGTGTCTAGTAGACATTCAAACTCTCAAATAATACAATATCATATTTGAGCAAAATTACTTTCAAAGATTCACTTGATTTTATAGGATTGTTAGAGCATTCGTTTATGCTATATAAAAATGTGGTTTAGTTATAAGGACTAGTTACCATCTGGTGCGACCAGATCAGACTGTCTGAAGATAATGGCTTCCTAACTTAAAATGCACAAAACATTGATGTTATTGTTGTTTTCCTTTCTCTTTGCAAAACTCAATTATGTTCTGCAAAGCTAAAAACAAAAACAATTTTTCTCTACAAAATAACCAAACCAAATATTATGAATAAATATTTGAACATATAAAGAACTTGAAGCATACATTTTTTTACCAAAATGACCGGATTCGGCATTAAATAGCCCGAAAAGGGTTGATATGCCGTAAAACAAATCAACTAAACAAAGCACCATGAATAAATATTTGAACATATAAAGACCTTGAAGCATAACAACTTTAGACAAAATAACTGGATTCGGCATTAAATTACCTGAAAAGATATGCTGTAAAACAAAACAACCAAACTAATTACCAAAAAATTTTGATTGAATAATAGATTAAATTTATTGTATCCTTCCACTCAAGATTTTCACAGTACACGGGAAATTGAGATATCAGTGTTGCCAATATACATCAGAGAGGAGGTGTAATATTTGTAAGCACTCTAATCTTTATGACTAGCTATAGATATCTATGAAAAATACAGATGTTGCCGAAATATGGTTTATTATCCTTCTCGTCTTAAAATAAGCACGATTGGGTTTTAAACTTAAGTGTGACAGACTAATGAAAATAACGTTTAAAACTAAAGCGTTACAAACCTACAAAATGCTGTTTAAAACAGGCATGACAAACAGACGGACAGACGGGATACCTGAAAGATAATTCTTCACATCTTAATTAAACGATGATAATACAACACTGATTTCATGGCAACTGTTGGTTCGACATCTCTTTTAATCCAAACAAAATCAGGGGACAATACTTGATAATCCCGTTGCTACCAAACTAGCTTACTGGGAGGCTAACAGTTGGCTCTGTGTGTAGTGCACCATCTATTAGTTTGTTTACACTGCACCATCCATGGAGCATTGCTGCCACATCTGGGCTGGTGCATCATCCACTAGTCTCTCCCTCTTAGACAAGGTGCAAAAAAAAAGTTGCCAACTTAATAAATCCCTTACTGTCCACCAAGCTCCAGCCCCTGTCCCATCGCCACAATGTTGCATCCTTGTGCCTGTTTTAAAAGTACTTTAATGGATTATGCTCCGATGAACTTGCTGCCCCCTCGATGTAAATACACTAGACGAACCCGACAATCAGCTAAGTCCCATCCAGTTACTGTGGAGGTCCCTAGATGCAAGAGAGCCTTCTACTCCAATAGCTTCTTTCCTCGTGCTGTCGGCCTCTGGAACTCCCTACCTCCTCTTTGTTTCCCCGACTCTACTGACATGCAATAATTTAAAACTAATGCAAACAGACATCTCACTGCACAGCTCACAACTTAGGATGACCCCCTAAACTTACTCCCTAATTCTCAGTAGCCCCTTACATCTACAGTGGCGTCCTGCCATGTTTGAGGTGAGCTATGATAAAAAAAACCCTGCAGGTTGTAGTCTCCCTTTATTTTGAGGTTACTTAAATGTAAGCCTAGTTATGCATTCACAGGCATATTCATGTGGCAGCTGTGGTGTTGAACATAAGCAATCATATATTATTTCATTTCAGTTATTCACTTACATTTAATGCTGATTTATAGCAGATGAAACGCTCTTGCAGGACGAAATCCATATTGCTTGTCACAAGGGCAGGTGAAGCGCTCTTTAGCCTTTGTGGGAAATCACTTAAAGATTGTGTCTTGATAAAAACACTGGTTCCAATGACCCCACTAGATTAGCATCAGAAAAGGCATCCGGCCTATAAAAATCTTCCGCAGTTAAGGAAATGACTTTCAAAGAAATCTGACCAGAGATAAATTTGGAATTCAATTCCGAAAAGCCGTCCAACACATGCCAGCATTATTCTTAAGGTGACATCGGAGGGTCCGACAAAAAGGCTAACCCAGCAAGGCTCTGGAATCAAAGGTGCCGGAAAATCGGTGTTGTCCCCATACTATTTTAAAATTTCAGTGTGACTAATGAAAATAGTATTTCAAACTTAATGGTGACATATTTACGAAAATGCTATTTCAAATTTAAATGTGACATGTCAACAAGAGATTATTAGTTCTATCTTAAGTGTGGCAAACCGACGGCCAAAGCCTCTTTTTAGAGATGATTTGACACATCTAAAGTAAGATGTGTTCTTTAAATCTGCACGTTTTGCAATAAAAGTTCTTTTTTCAAACTGAAGTGTGACAGACCAAGGAATTGACAGACAAAGCCTCTAATAGAAACGCGTGGACGCTTTTGAAAAAAAAAAACACACACCTCTCAATTAGTTTATTGTTAGTGGATTTCTGTTAAATGTCAGAAGGTTAAAAGCAAGAAAAATATTTAAGAATCTACAAAATTACAAAATATCGTATTTTTGAATTCTTGACGTCACCGTTTATTGGAACACTAGCAGGAAGAGCCGACATTGCTCGGGATTTAATAAGGAACACTATGTAAAAAGATTAGAGACAGATGTGTAAAAATAATGTTGAGAATGGTAGTTTTCCACACGAGGCTAAAGTAAATATATAGTTAGAGTTATGGAAAATTCCATTAGAAGTTAACAGACTAGAGTTATGATAACGTCACAAGATATTACGTCACGAGAAAAAGTATGTAGCAGAGAAGCGAGATCAATTCTGTTTTCTTTTTTGGGGGGAGGGGGGGTTACAACGTCAACGTGAGCAGGTATCTTTTTCGAGATCCAGCACCGATATCTGTTCTGAGATCAACTACTTCTAGAATTTATTTTATTTTACCCAGCAATTTACAACAATATAGATATAGATTGGGCAGAAAACTACAATCAATCTATATCTATCTTGCTATAAATTGCTGGGTAAAATAAACTAAACCCCAGTAGCAAGTAATGAATATTTGTTGTTTTTAAATTCCTCCAATTATTACAGTTATCAGAAGGAAAGAAGAAAAAGAAGCTGAGAAAATTTAATACATATGATTGAACTTTCATTAAAATAAGATATATTTGAAGTTTAAGGAAATTCTACCCCCATAGCTCCCTTAGGGTTGAACTTACACACTTCTGACCACTTCCATTGTCTTCCCTTTAAAATTTTATTCATAGGATTTACATTTCATCAAAATAGGATTATTTGAAATTTTAAGGGAGTTCTGCCTCCATAGCTCCATTACGAGGGCACTCAGACAATTTTCACCATTTCCATTGTCTTCCTTGGAAAATTTTAGATATGAATATACTTTTAGTTTTTATGCAGATTTTCTAACCTTTATTTCTATAGGAAACAAACAAACAGACAGACATTGACATTTATATAGAGAGAGATTTCAGCCCAATTGTAAGAGAGTAGATTTCAAACTATTAGTCTGGAGCACAGTGAAACAATGGAAGGTCTTTTCTTGCAACAGTGTGGTGCACTGAGAACAGTTTACATAAAATCGGTTAGGATGAAGTGGCAGGGAATCTCTTTTATGGTTGTATGGATTCTCTAGAAGAGATGCTTTATGCTGATAATTTAGTGCTGGTAGATCTACATATTAAGTTTAAGACTATGAAAATGCTATGAAAAGTAAAGGTATAAGAGTGAATGTTACGAAGACCAAAGTGATGATCAGTTGTTAAAGTGTTTGAAAGCGCCAAGAAAAAGGAAAGTTGTCATGCTCAGTTTGTCGAAAGGGAGTTGGGAGAAACTCATTTTTTTGTGGTACTTTGTAAAAAAAGAAAGTGCAGTGGAATTACAGGAAGACTGAGAGATGGTATCCAGCAAGTATTGTAAGACAACAGAGATGGATGAAGATTCGTATGTAGAGTAAGTATATTTGGATCGTGACGCTATTGAGATTGTCCAGAAATGTTGGTACCTCTATGATGCAATTGGTTTGGTTGTTTTGTTTTATGACATATCAACCTTTTTCCGTTTATTTAATGCCGAATCCGGTCACTTTTGTATAAGTTTTATGCTCCAAGTTCTTTATATCTTCAAATATTTATTCATGGTGTTAGGTTTGGTTGTTTTTAGAGGAAAATTGTTGTGTTTGTTTTTAGCTTTGTAGAACATTATTGAGTTTTGCAAAGAGAAAGGAAAAAAAACAATAACATCAATGTTTTGTTCATTTTAAGTCAGGAAACCAGTATCTTCAAACATCCTGATCTGGTAGCACCAGTTATGCTTCAATTGGAGAACAGAGATAACCTGGTACTGGTGTGATTGCAAGAGTAATGAATGGATGAAGTAAGTTCAGGGAACATCTGCCAGTACTAACCAACAGAGCAGCCAAGGCATGTGTGCGCATTGTGCATAGTGTGATGATGTATGGAACAGAAACCTGACTAATGAGAGTTGAGGATATGTGTTGCATGAAGAGAAATGGTATGAGAATGATACGATAGATAGAGAATGTGAAGTTTAAAGATAGGCTCTGATGACAGAGGATAATTAAATCTGTACAGCATAAGGAAATGTTTGCAGAACAGGAAACTTCGTTGGTTTGGTCACATTGAAATAATGGATGACAGTGATTGTGTTAGTTAATGTAGAATAGTTGAAGTAGCAGAATCAGTTGGTAGGGAAAGGCTAAGAAAAACATTGGAAGAAGTTATACGAATGGATTTGAGAGACCTGGCTAAAGATAAGTTTGTTTAGAAGTATATTCTAAAAGCTGTCTAACACGTTAAACAGACGTTAAGCCAAATATGATCATGATGCCAATGATAGTTCGATAAGAAAATAAAGTTGCATTTTGACAAATCATTGGTCAACAAATCTACATGATATACCAGAGACGCCCTGTATTAGTCAACAGAGAAATCCCAATTTTGCTGTATGATAATGCTCCAACACACATCTAATACATTACTTTTAAGATTGAGCTGCGAAATTCTGCCTGATTATAATTGTCCAAACTGTAACATCACAGTGATGCAAGGGAGACAATCCCGATTCTTACTGTCGTTTATTTGCTTGAAGTAGTTACCCTTTGACTTGGGTTCTTTGCTTGTGGTCGTTATGGCAAAGATAAATAAATAAATATGAAGGCTATCGTTTGTTGTAACCAAGTTTGGTTTTAAGTTATTTAACATCTTATAAAACTGGAAAAAATTCTCTTTTGAGGATAATCTGATCCGGGAATAATTGTTTGTATATGTCGTTAGTGTGAATCAACTAAACGGTACCATTTGTTGCCTAAGGTTCCCGCCCTATCACATAAACGTCAGTCCCTATTCTATATTGGGTTTGGTTCTTTTTTCAAGTGTCTCTCCCCTCTCTCTTTCTTTCTCTGTGTGTTTCCTCATATTGATAAAACGATCGGCTACGTAAGCCATACATAAGTATTCCTTTGTTTTTAATTTCGATACGATATTTATTATTTAACTTTCTTGATATACTTTCAGAATTATCTGATTAATTCATTTTATCATTGCACATTGTCTGACGAGTTACGTCATATAAAATGACAACAAAAACATTTGTTTTACAATTTCTTTAACCCACTGCATTTCAAATTATCAATGTCATTGGTCCCCCGATTTATAAAATCGGGGGACCTATGTTTTGAGGCATTTCCGTCCGTCCGTCTGTCCGTCCGGATTTTTCTCCGCAACCATCCATTGAATTTCTCTGAAATTTTGCATGAAGTTGTAACTTTGGTCAGGTCAGAAAGTGAAAATCTTCGATTTTTGAAGAAAAATCTGGTTAGCCCCCCAGGGGGTCAAAAGGCCCCGAAATGGCAAAAAATGACATTTTTTGCCCCATAACTTTTCATCCATCCATTCAATTTTTCTGAAACTTGGCCAAAATGTGGAGGCAATTGTTCCTAATAGAAAATAAGTATCGCTGATCTTGGAAAAAATCTGGTTCGCGCCCCCAGGGTAGCAAAAGCTTCCTAAAATTGCAAAAAATGACCCTTTTCTCCCATAACGTTTGATCCATACATTCAATTTTTCTGATACTTGGCCAAAATGTAGAGGCAATTGTTCTGGATATAAAATAAGCATCTTTGACCTCAGAAAAATTCTGGTTCGCGCCCCCAGGGGGTCAAAAATGCCCCAAATTGCCCAAATTTATTGCATTTTACACTTGCCACATCGAGTCACATACAGAGGGGGACCACACATGCGCGGCTTATTATTTTTCCATTACATTGTTTTGAGTCGAAATGTCTTCCTCCATGTTTTTTCTTGAGCTCTCCACCCCGTTGCTTCATCTTATTGCATTGTGGTAAAAAAGTCCTCACAGACAAAGATGACACAAAAAAAATGTCTTTCAAATGTTTGTAGAATCCCGGACATCAGACTTTTATGAAACTGGAACACATAAACTTGTTTTTGTGTTGAAAAATTTGCTTTATTTTTTTGTTTTTATTTTGACTAATAAACTTAAGACTAAGCTGATTTATAAGTGTATATTGTCTCAAAATAGCGAAGAATTACAATAATCGAAAAAAGATAAAGCAAAGAAGAAAATCTGTTTTAGTTAAAAGGATTAAATGTATTAAAAATATACAATGTCTAAATAATGTTATACACTGTGTATGGTCGAGAGAACACAAATAATTATAAGAATTGAATGCTGATCAAGTGAAGAAGAAGAAAAGCGAGTTTAGTTTAAATATATACAATAATATACAGTGTGTCTTTTGAATTAGACAACGGCTTTTCTCATCAGAATTAAGTCACTTGCTTATAGGAGAATGAGATCAATGAGGACAGGTTGTTAGTTGTTTGAGTTAGATGGGTAGATGGGTGGACATTGCCACCGATGTTTGATGACTTGCAGCTGTGTTTCTAGTGAAAGCTACAGAGAAACAAGACTGTTATTTAGAAAAGATGGATCACCTTGAACATGTTTGTGCTAATCCTATTTTCATTAGAAAGTTTGTCATTGTTTATTTAATCCAATTATCTAACTATTTGTTTGAAGACCGAAAAAATTCGTGGATCCCCTGCGAAAAGAGACATTTTCTCATTTTTTGTCCACCTGTGTATACATATTTGTGTCACCTGAACCAGAAAAAGATCTGATTTAAGTAGACTATGACATAAATATTTGAAGTAAGCGGTCAAAAATCGACATTTTTTCTTCACCAAACTAATAAATTCTGCTAACTATTTAAGCTTCTAAGGCTTCACTGAACTGAATGACTTTGTTAAAAATCTGTTCAAATTGACAGACCCAACTATGTTTTCAGGGCAGTATCATATGGAGGGGAACAGCAAGATGGGTGGTAGCTAAAGGCACAAAATAACTCGTCCTACTACCACACATGTAAAAAACTTTCTTCCTTCCTACATGTTTCCTAGCATCGAATGAAACTTCCATGGGCAGTGTTTCTTTCCAAGAACTTCCGATCAGTGGAACACGTTGCCACAAGATTGCTTCCATGAGGGCTACAATATAGACATCTTCAAATCCAATGTCAATAAGCACTTGTCATAAACCGTTCTCAAAAGTCATCAAATTATTTTCAATCTTCTCATGATATTCTTCATCATTCAACTGATAATCTATCCATCTTATTAACCTTTATCCTCGAGTGGCTTTTACCCTTGATACGTGGTGAGTCATTAGTAAATACAAAAATATTTCAAGTCGAAGAAATTTGTTGGATTATTTGGACTATTATTCTTATATGTGTTGTTATTTACAGAAGGTTTCGGTTGATGTAACCTCGACCCTTCTTTAGATGTATCCATACGAAATTGAGAAGCGAACTCTTTATTTTATCCATGGGGGTATATTGTTCTTGTCCTGTCAGCCATAACCGGGTAAAATTATTTTATTCTTAGTTGTCACCGCTTGTATTGAGGATTGAACCTTCAGCCTTCAGATGACTCTCTCACTTAGAATTGATTGTACTCAACACCATTATCCATTGTACCATGGGTCCATGTAGAGAACATTTTTACTCTCTTTTATGTAATTAGATTTTTATCTTGAAAACATTATTTTGAGTAAATGTATATCGATTTATGTTCATCAGAATTTTATTAACGTACAATATATACATGCTTTAGGGTAACAAGTTCAATAGTAAATTTGTGGAGAAGATTCTGGATTTGCTAATGGCCGGAATATTTATCTTACCCCAGGTGTTGGCACGGCCACTGTCTCAGGGTCAAAACCTTGGAATTTGCTATCAGAACTAGAATGACCAAAGTATCAATGGAAGTAATTACCTACGGTCATCTTGCTTTCTTGTTGAAAGTTCAATTTCGTTCTAAACAAAGAAACATGCCCACAAACTGATTATTTAACACTGAAAACAAATGCAAATCAGTTCTTGAAATAGATTTTATCCACAAGGGTAGATTGTTCTTGTGCTGTCACCCATGACTGGGTTTAAATGTTGAGTAATTTTTATTTAATTCTCAGTTATTATTGCTTGAAGCGAAGATAAAACTAGTGATGGGATGATTCCAATATTATCCCAGATTCTGATATAATTACCGATTCTTTCCAATATATTCCCTGATTCCGATACAATTACCGATTCTTTTCTATATTCCTGATTCCGATACAATTACCGATTCTTTTCTATATTCCTGATTCCGATACATTTACCGATTCTTTTCTATATTCCTGATTCCGATACAATTACCGATTCTTTTCTATATTCCTGATTCCGATATAATTACCGATTCTTTTCTATATTCCTGATTCCGATACAATTACCGATTCTTTTCTATATTCCTGATTCCGATACAATTACCGATTCTTTTCTATATTCCTGATTCCGATACAATTACCGATTCTTTTCTATATTCCTGATTCCGATAAAATTACCGATTCTTTTCTATATTCCTGATTCCGATACAATTACCGATTCTTTTCTATATTCCTGATTCTGATACAATTACCGATTCTTTTCTATATTCCTGATTCTGATAAAATTACCGATTCTTTTCTATATTCCTGATTCCAATACAATTACCGATTCCGATTCTAAAATCGCCTAAAATAAGTAGAATTTTAGGTTTTTTTTGGGGGGGAGGGGTAGCGGAGAGTCCTCATCTACTTTTAAATGTAGATGTAAGATATATTTTTTCTTTTAAATTTTACAAACGTCTTAATGTTCTTTATGTATCGTATCTAAAATATGTATAGACTCATTCTAAGATTTTCGTCTATATTTATTCACTTGTGCTAGCATTAATAAATCAAGTTTTAAACAAAAAATAAGTAAAAGAACCATTTTTGGAATCGGAAATTAGGCTAAAATGTTTCCGATTCCGATACCCCAAAAAGTTCCGATTTTTCCGATTCCGAGTCCAATTAATCGTCCCAACACTAGATTCAACCTTCAGAAGACTGTCACTTTGAACTGATTGTTATTCAATTCCATTATCTGTTGCGCCCTGAAGAAGAATTTTTTACTCTCTTCCTTATAAATAATTCTGCACTTACAAACATTCTCTTGAGTAAAAATACATCAGTATTTTCTTAACACAAAATATACACAGTGTTCATAAAGTCTCTTTAGAATTTGAATTTTAAAAAATATTGTGTGCCTTATCTTGAGGAGTAACCATTTTATAAGGGTTCACTTAATAGTTCTCTTTCCATTAACAAAATATATGAAAAACAAAATCTTATTGCTAATAAAACTTTCAATAAACTCTAATTAAAACAAAAACAATCTGGTCAAGACATCTCATCAACTGTCTTCGTAATAATATTTAAAATGGTAAAGAGACTTCATATGTGCTGCATATATGCTTTAGGGCAAAAAGTCCAATAAAAAATTAGTGGAAAGGATTCCGGATTTGCTAATGGCCAGAATATTTATCTTACTTCAGCTGTTGGAAAGGTCACTGTCTTAGGGTCAAAACCTTGGAATTCGCCATCACGACCAAAATGATTAAAGTAACCCTAACCCTAAACAGAATGACTAAAGTACCAATCGCTATCTTGCTTCCTTGTAGAAAATGACGTTTCACATTCTTTCTAAACAAGGAAATATGCCCTAACAGACTGATTGTTTAACGTCGGAAAAATATACAAATCTGTTCTTGCAACCTCATCAGTGCAGCAAATTTCAGAAAATACCTGACAATCTGTTGTGGCCTTGCAGGGCCAGTAATAATCAAGACAAAAACAGTGTTATAATTAACAAAAGTATATTAAAAATGTATGTTACAGAAATATGCGCCGAATTCTGCGGCCATAACTTCAACCAATAACGGGATTTACTTCCTTGCCATCATAGGAAGATGTGACACAAGGTCGGAAGGTAGAAGAGAATCAAGCCACCGGCCCTAAAAGAGGGGTAATCAGGTGTTGTATAAATTGCTTGGGCAGCCCCGTCGGCATTCCCCGGTCGGAACGCTTCAGGCAGTTAGTAATAAACTAACTCTATCCCAAAGAGGAGAGGCAAGGCCTGGGAGACTGGACCTCCTAGGACTACCCAGAACGAAAACCTCAGCCTGACAGATAGAAAGCCACCGAAATAGACTAGTTTCTGTTGGACTGGATGTCAAGATCGGATCCTCGACTGGTATGTGCCCGTTAACGTCCCCAGACGACAAATTAATGTCACCAATAGCTGCCATGATGATTAGTTGTAACTGTATTTACTGTGTCTTGGTAAGTTCATTTATTTCCGAAATAGGTAGGTCAGCTTACACCATAACACAATCAAAACTGAATGAACTCTGTTTCTGCATCTCAAATGTACATGCACACGGAACTGAGTATACTCGGTGCACATACACATATAGCATATGTGTATACTCGGTTGCAATGCAGAAAGACTTAATAGGTGCAACAAAAATAGGAAAATTGATGTGTGGCGTATGTTTTTTTGGTACTGTCCACTGGCAAGGCAACGTGTGATCGAAACCATAACCGAGTGATTAGAATGCAACCATTCTAACCTCTCAATCACACTCGTCTTTTGAAAGATAAGTTCAAAATATTTTGGAAGTGAGTTACCTTATACTTAAATTAATTATATATCAATTTTATTGTACAGTATTGATCAAATCAGAGGTGAACATTTGAAGCATATCGTTGAACGATGATAAATCAAAGACTGTTGGACATGCATGACTGAAACTTAGTGCACTTTAGTGCATTACTGAAACTTAGTGCACTTTAGTGCATGACTGAAACTTAGTGCACTTTAGTGCATGACTGAAACTTAGTGCACTTTAGTGCATGACTGAAACTTAGTGCACTTTAGTGCATGACTGAAACTTAGTGCATTTTAGTGCATGACTGAAACCAAGTCAGGAATAGACTGAACTTTATTTAGGGATTGTGGATTTTATTAACGATTTCTTGGGTGGCATCTTTGAGAGGCTACACTTTCACCATAAAATTCAATTTTCATGTAAGCAAAAAAAAGAAAGACAAAAAATCTTTTCTTTTCATAATTTGAATCCACATATTTTTCTTTGGTATAACATTAAATATTTATGTTTAAGAATTATAAAATAATTAAATAAAATTTAAATAAAATTTAGATTTCATTGGATTTGATTTCAATTAAATAACGCTATTTACAACTTTTTAATACAATAATGAACTTTTTTTATATAGAGAAGAATTATTTCAGTGTCAAAGAGAGAAACATTGTTTCCTTTCACCGGTGTGATGCTCCCACTTAAGATATTTGAATACGTTCAATTGTCAATATTACAAAAACAACAAAATAACATTTATATGCGATATATCTTCACCGTTACTAGCGAGTTTTCATGGCTCAATGGTGAGGGCAGCGGCGTTCAATCTCTGGTGTTCCGGTTTCGAATATTACTAGATTCATCCACACTGATGAGTTGTAGATGGCGAAACACATGTTTATAGATTACTATATTATTTAGTTTTTTAATCATTATTATTCAACTATAGAATTAACAATAGTTTATCAATTGGGATTTTACAATGTTTTGTGGAGGTTTTTTATCTGTGTCCTGTTGGAGAAAAGTTAGTTGAGACTTTCAAGTTTCAGGTGCAATGCTTTTATGGAGGGGAATTCGAGATATATGTGAATTTTTAATTTTTTTTATGCCTTTTAACTAGCAATTATTTTATCAAGCCTTTTTTTAGGTTTTTCTCATCTTCCTTTCTTCTGTTTTGGATTGAAATGTTTTTCCATTCTTATAAAATGAACAATTTCTCTTATGATCAGCGATGTTGAAATAAAGACTATATATTTTTCTTGACTGAGCTGTGAAACGTGCATAAGATATGAAAAAATGTAAAACTTAGAAAAAGTAAATATTAATTTTGTTTGTAAGACGAAAGAAAAATACAGGTATTCATTGAAGTCAGAGAATGAGAAAATTAATAAAAATAAATAAAAATTATAGCAATGGATTGATTTCGCTTTTGGTCATTGGAATAGAAATAAAAAGTATATATATATATATATATATATATATATATATATATATATATATATATAGTGCAATATATCTTATAGAGTAAAAAAAACAAGTTGTAAGTAATTTTGAGGAAAGTAATACATCTTACAAGATAAGATATACATGCATATTCAATGTGTTATTGATTAGGTCGTCACTTTTTTTTTCTTGAGGCTTTTTAACCTGTTCTGTTTTAACTTGTGAGTCCGATCAGCCGAATAGATACGCCATTCTCATACTGGACACCGACTGGTTTATTTACCCAGTGTCAGTTGAGCATTAATAATGGCAGTCTTTCATTGGCAAAGCAACTCACGTGACCTGTCCAAACGTGACGAGTATAACAAATTAGGTGTTTTTTTAAGCCAATATCTTTCATACAATCATGATACAAATCAGTCTGACAGTGGATTTGTTGCTGTGAGGCTGATAAAATATGGTTCTGTTAAGTCCAAGGAAGTAAACTCTTCCCAGGCTTTACTTTCTCTCCGAGAAGAGATTAGTTTATTGTTAAGCGCAATTCTGACGGGGCTGCTCAGGCATTCTTTGTATGCCAGACTGTGCTTATCATAGTGTGCTAGCTTCTCCAAACCACACCTTTCCGTTGCCTCTAACCTCCTGGAAACGACGTAAATAATATCTTTGATACAAATAAGCTGCATGGTAATTCCTTGTTCTATTAAAGGAAATATATTTTGAATAATGCTAATAGACGACCCGTGACCCGCTAGGTCAACATTGGTACATTTTACATTAATGTACATATTTAGTCCCCTGAACTGATTGCAATGGTAAATATACAGTATTTTAAAAGTATATTTATTTATTACTAGTTTATTTATTAATTAAAATGAATCAACACTTGTCAAAGTCAAAAGCTTTCTGAGGATAAGAGTTAATTATATAGATAGATTGTCAGTTGAATTATGAAGAATATGATGAGAGGATTGTAAATGATGAATGGAATGAACACCATTTGATTACTTCTGAAGATGGTTTGTGACACGTATTTGTTGATATAAGATTTTAAGACAACCATGTTGTAGTCTGTAGAGGAGCAGTTCTGCGGTAATATGTTGCACAGATGGGAAGTTCTTTGAACATGCATTAGATTTGAAAAAAAATGTATAAATATATTTAAATCATTTTTATTTACAATAAACTGTACTTACCCGGTGTTGTTCGATAGTGTTTTTTTTACTTGCATTTGTGTGTTGTTTTTTTTATTTAATACCGTTTTTGTCAAAATATTATTTTTTGGTTTTAAACAAATGGACGGTACTCTGTATTAACGAATACAAAGCTACATCTTCCGATGGCTTCCGTATGAAAAAAAATCCGACCCAATCCAAATATTTTCTGGAACGAATTAAATCGAATTACATTTTATTCTTCTTTAAAACATGCTACACCAATCCACCAAAATAACTGACGAACCATTATCAAATATTGATTTTGTAGGAAGACAGCTATCGATGACAAAAATTGAGAAAGAGACTGACTTTACTTTATGCATTATATATATATATATATATATATATATATATATATATATATATATATATATATATGTGTGTGTGTGTGTGTTAGTATTCTGCTGTCTTTGACCTCAACTCATTCTCTAAAACCAATCGTTCTCCTTTTTCTTTTTCTTCTATATCAGCAGCTAGCAGTTATGACAAGCAGGCTAGTTATGCTGATGCTGGTGTGGCATATACCTCTCCTCCAAGGGGAGGTCTAATATCTCATATTTCATGATCAAATAAAATACATGTTTGTATTAGAATGCAACTAATTAAAACTGTAATATTATGAGCAGGCGCTTACCATAGTTGACTCTCTCTTTCTCTCCCTCCTCTGCTATGATATATTAAAGTTTAACTTTATTAACTTTATTGACTTCATGAATCAATAAATCGTCTCAGATGTCATGTCTATCGAGTTATATGAATTCTTTTATATAAATAAATCCAATTTATATAAAGTAATTCACTTCCAAAATATTTTGAACTTATCTTTCAAAAGACGAGTGTGATTGAGAGGTTAGAAATTTTGCATTCTAATCACTCGGTTATGGTTTCGATCACCCCTTACCATGCCAGTGGCAAGTACCAAAAAAACATACGCCACACATCAATTTGAGTCGTGTGAATGAAATTAGGTACGACTAAACTATTGAGATGTTGAATACTAATAAAGGTAGGTTTGTTAGTAGATATGTTGGTTAGTACATATTTGTAATTAGGCAGGATGGAAAGGTCAACTGAGATCCAAGAATTGATCCTGTCTGTATAAGTGAAAATAGTGAGAAGAGAACGTCGATGATATGTAGGTGGATATGACGTCAGGTATGAACGACAGAGAGACAAAGAGATGCAGGTGAAGCTGTCTTGGTAGAAACATCATAACACAAGACATGTTTATTACGTTCTAATTAAAACTGTAATATTATGAGCAGGCGCTTACCATAATTGACTCTCTCTTTCTCTCCCTCCTCTGCTATGATATATTTAAGTTTAACTTTATTAACTTTCTTGACTCACCAATTTAAAAGATGTGCATAAGACAAGACTGTTCTTGTTCATGGGAGGAAAGGCCGAGTCAAGATATGGTGTGCTATCGCCAAGGTCAACACACACGGTTGACGCCAGATGTAGCAGGAGGGACCAAGCGATCAAATGTATTAAAAATGGTTTAACGAAGTAATAATATAATTAAGCAATGCCTTAAACACGTATTTAACTCTCTCTATCTTTCTCTCTTTCCCTTTTCTGTCACTGATCGATCATTTGCGGCCGATATGATTCACCAGTGATTGGACTTAATTGTAACTTAATTAGCAGGATGAACGAATAACTTATCATCTTATCAGATGTGATGGTTATCGGGTTATTTGAGCTATTTAATATTTAAGATGTTATCCTGAAAATCTTCGTTTCAGCAAGGCATTGTAGCAATAAGAAATGAACGATGTATGCGTTCTTAAGTAGGGTTTTTAATTCATGAAATGACTAAATTATTATGTGACACAGAAACCGTCGAACTGTATGCCGTGAGGAGTGATAGACACTGACATGATAAGTGTCTACCATGAAACACCCCTACGTCCCGGAAAGTGTTACGGAACCATTTACCGATATCTTTCAAAGCAAAAGATATAACATTCAATTCTTTGGAGTAGTTTTTGCTCTGTTTTGTTTTGTTTTAAAATCAATTTTATCTCGACGATCCTTACCAAAAAAATAAACTGCCCTTCTTTGAGCATGAACTTACATAGACTTACAAACAAATATACGGTCAATACGTACATGTTCTCTTCTATTCAAGAAACTTAACTTCACATCAAACAACAATGATCAAAAAACAAAAGAGTTCCTATATGAAATCTTCACTTCTCAAATATATTAAACGTATCCTTCAAAGCAAAAAGGTATGGCATTCCATTCTTTTGGAATAATTTTATTTCAAATTTATTCCGGAACGGTTGCCGGTAATTATCATAAAGAATTTATCTTTTGTGCCTTTGTAGCTTGAGGTATCACAGACATGAGTCAGGATGTAAAAGGAAGAAGAAACACTTTCTTCTCTGCGGTTCCTTTCATCTTCCTTGGCTTTGCTCGTTATTTGCTTCAATTGATACCAAATTATTATGTTGAATTTTATTCAAATTAAAAACCATTGGCGAATAAGAAAGCATTTCTGTTTCGTTTTATCTTTATCTATCCGAGCGTGATTTATTGGAAATTTGGTGAGTCATACATACTTGAGTGAATTTATCAACAATAATTACATCGAATTAATGAGTCCATATGAGGTTTGCGTAATTTGCATCCTGCTTGTTAAGGATGCACATATGGTTTATACAAATTGATATGAAACCGAGATACAATATGCAGGAAATGTTTAGAATGAAACAATCACCAGTGAAGGATAGAAACAAAAGACAATGATATTACATTGTAAAGGGGGCGGGGCTAAACATGATCACGTTTTAAATAAGAGAGGAGTGTTTTGGAAATAGTTGTTTCTGCTTCACGAAATGTACTAGCATAGAAACGGTTTTACAAGATCATATAGTGGACCTATATTATAATTATTTCTTGCTCACTAGTTTTTAAACCAGCCATTACAAGTGATCTTTACAAGTTTATTTTGTACTCTGCATGTTAAGAAGGCACATATAGTCATCTAAAAGTGATATTAAAACGAGATGCAATAGCAATATGCAAGAAAACGTTTGGACTGAAATAATCAGTAGAAAATAGAAAAAAGAGGTGTAGCAATATTTCTAGCCAGTGAGGATTGAGGACATGCGTCACATGGGGAAAAATGATATGAGAATAATACGATTGATGTGTAATGTGAGTCTTAAAGACATGCTTAGTTCTGATGACCTGAGAAGTAGATTAAATCTGGACAGTATAGAGAGATGTGTACAGATGGCCATATTTTAAAAATGAATGAGAGTTTTGGGGAAGTAGATGTAAAACAGTTACGGTAGAAGGTCCATTTCACAGGGGAAGGCTAAAGAAAACATGAGGGGAAGTGTGATAAAAATGGACTTGAAAGAAAGATGGGTAAATAAAGACCTGGTCAGAGATAAGTTAGTTTGGAAGTTAATTTCATAAAGCCGTCCAACATATGCCGGCACGAAATATGGACGTTAAACCAATGATGATGATGTTTATAAAAGTAAAGTAAATCGGACATTTTTACATGAGGTTAAAACTAAGAAAGAATGTGGAAAATTCTCTTAAAAGTTTACGTGATCATGATGTTGTGCGAGTATCACGGATCTTTTTGACTCTCTCACACTATCTCATTCTAGCTCCCATCACACTAGGTAGGTCTTCATAAGTGAATTGTGAATCTTCTGTTACTTGTTTGATGTAAGTTCTGTGCGGTCTTCTCACTGAAGTACAATCCCTGCTTTGGTATGCACAAAGCACATCGCTGAAGATGTTATCCTAAGCCCTCCAACCAGCAAATCTGCTGCCCCTCTACCTCTGCCTCTCCCTCCCTCTCCCTCTCTCTGGGGAAGATGTTCGTAAAGCAGCTTCTTTGTAGGGCACTGCCTCCAAGAGATATTAAGAACTGCTCTTAGAATTTTGGTTTACAAAGTTTACAATTAGGACTATGTGGCAGGATATTACGTCACAAAGAAGGAGCAGCTAGTGATATGTGGCTGATAAGCTGATCAAATCTGTCTCTTTGTTTCTGGACTGCAATTTCGTGACAGCGCTCCAATTCCCTTCTGGGGGTGCGTAATGGATGATGTATACTGTATACTTGGGAAGAACAATAAAACCCCTGAAAGCTTTGTGATTTTGTGCTGACATTGTTTTAATAACTTTAACGACCTCTGTTATGAAGAAGAAAAAGAAGAAGAGGACAATGTGAAAGAGAAGAGGAAACGAATTACTGCTGCGTGTCATCTACACAACGAGATTCCAACTACCTGTATTAGAAGCCGTTGCTCGGATAATGTCAAGAGATCAAAGAATCAGTTCCCATAGTGCTCCAGATGAACGCAAGAGGGCTCTTTTCTGCACCTAATAACCTGGATGGAAAAATTGGTAATAAGATGAATAAAATGACATTGTCAATATCCTGCATGGCTGTGTTTTTCTATCCACTTCAGATCATCTTCCAAGGAACGAGAATTGAATTTCAAGACGGCTATATAGTCACATGTGGATCTAGATAAAACCAATAGATCTAACAAAGTAGTGCACAGCATCTATATTAACCCTCCTCCATTAATAGTAACTCTATAAATAGTTATCTATGTTTACACGAAACTGCACGAGACCCAAATTTGGGGTTTTTGAGGAGTTTGAAGTCACGCCTTAGAATCTACTAACTAATCAGATAGGAAACATATTTACATTTTCGGCATATAATGATCCAACGATGGCTAACATGCGATAAAACTTAACAACCAACCAACAAACAAATGTTATATATATAATATTTAACAAATCTAAATGAATAAATACAAAAGTTTTTTCCAATCATCCTAAATAGATTAACATCAAAACGGGTTATGCTTATTTAATTCTATGATACAACAAAACATTTCGAAATATTGTATGTATCCATCCATATCCCATAACGTCAAGGGACGTCGTCGGGGAGTCATACAGATACTCTATCTGTCCTAACTTTTCAGTGGAAATGATAGAAACTGGTCAAGCCCATGTTCTCTCCAGGCCACATACAGCACGTGGTATTCCCAAATAGTCACCCAATTAATAATGGTCAGGCTCAACGTCACTTAACTTCAGTGATCTAATGGGAATCGTTGTGTCAACATGATTACGCCGTATATATAGTAATCTGCAAACACTCACAAACAGATTTAGGTATTCCTGATTTGCATATATATTTTTAAACAGTTTTCAATAATTTAATATTTTGTAATATACATTTGTAATTTGCATAGTCAGATTTTATTATATACACGCAATAGTTTCGTTGATAGTAAAACGTCTGATTTTGCTGGGATATGGAGAACAGATACTACACTTTAAATTATTAATTTGCAGAAAATATTGAAAAATGACATTTTAAACAAATTAAGCACAAGGCCATCAAAAGTGTGGGGAAAATGGGTGTCGTTTGTCATCCTTGGTCTAAAGTGATAACAAATGTCTATCCTACTCTAAACTAGAATCATCTCAGTCACCACAATACCACATTTACACTAGGGGGCCGTCTACTTAAAATAACCCAAAATTTGTTGGAAAATTTACTTTTTCATAAATATGCTTATATACAAATATTTGATTGGTATAAAACGGGGAGTGGGGGCAGAACAAAAAAACAATAAGTTTCGTTAGTAAAACCCTCCCAACCTCTTTCTGTTTTCGGTCTGTTCAGAAGCGAAAACAAGCAGGTCATTCTCTAAATGGGGGTGGGGGTCTGTTGGAGAGAAAAACAAAACGGGGGATGGAGTTAGAGAATGTGTTTCGTCCTTCCATGATAAATACAATTTGAAGGAGACACTTTACCTTAACAAAGAAGCCAAGAGACTATAAAAATAATGTTTTTATGACCAGGCATTTTTGAATGAATGAAAAATAAACCCCGATTTAATCTATTATTACATTATTATTTTAATGGAGATCGGTAGTGTAGTATCGGTTCTGTTGTGATAAGACGGTCCACCCAGGAATTATTTCCTCCTTTTTTAAGAGGGTGGGGTGATTCTCCCAGGTATTACATAATCTTTTGAGGGAGGGGGTAATGTAATACGTGTCCTGTTGTCATGAGACTATCTTCCCAAGGACCACCTTCTCCTATGTTTTTTTTTTTGGGGGGGGGGGGTGTAGTATCTTTTCTGTTTCCATGATATCATACTCGCAGGTATTACCCTTTCCTTTTATGAAGGGAGAGGATCCTCCCAGGTATTACCTTCTTTTTTTGTAGGGAGTATCATAGTATTTGTTCTGTTCTTATAATACCATCCTACCAGGCATTTCCTCCTCCTTTGGGGAATAGTGTAGTATATGTTCAGTCATCATGATACCATCCTCCCAGACATTAAACCCCCTTTTGGAGGGTAGGGGGAGAATCCTCTCAGGCTTTATTTCCGTCTTTGGTTTTACTGTAATATATTTTCATTCGTCATGATACATTTCTCCCAGGCATTACCTCCTCTTTGGTGCAGGGGAGCAGTATAACATATGTTCGTTTCTCACGATACCATTTTCCTAGAATTACCATCTCCGTTTTTTGTGGGGGTTGGGTAGTGTTCCTTCGTCATGATATCATCCTCTAAGTCATTATGTCCTCCTTTGGGGATCAGTGTATGTAGTTCGTTCACCATTATATGATTCCTGCAGCAAAAATATGCAACCGGATAGGACATATATTTGCTAGTTATATAATATAATAGTTAACTAATTCTATAAAAAGCAATTTTCAAAGAACATTCTGACAGTTTCTTTTAAAATCCAATTTATGCAAGAACATTCGAGAATGTTTTCAAATATGTAGCATTATTTCGCTTTGTTAACACAATTACAGACTTACCACCAGAGAGCATTGCAGACCCGAGTTATCTCCCCTTTGACGCCAAATGCCGCTGTATCAATGATTATAAAAAGTGCTACCCGGCAAAATTCACTCTCTTTTTCTCTTCTACCCTGACAGTAGACAAACACCGCAGACTGTTTCGGTCTAGCGGTTGCGTTGACGAACACATCACACACCATGTGCGCTCACACGTAAAACTTTTCTCTATTTACACACACACACATTCTTCTACTCAGACTTTGGTGAACACATTCTCGTGAACTCAATTTTATAGCAAACACAATTTACAGACTTACTTATACACATTCTCAATGGACACTTTCCCTCTATGTAGCTCACACACAAACACAATTATGTATGCAAACCTTTCTCTTTTACGTATACACAAGCACCCATGATTCTACTTACACTCTCTTTGTAGACGTTCTCATGAACACAACTTCATAGCAAACCCATTAGGGTTAGCGCCCAATAAATGTCCTGTATACTTCTTTGTTTTTTGAGTTGTTACTTTGTTCTCATTGGCATGCTTGTATATTGAACCCATAAATATATATATATGGAGTAGCGGCACTGCCAAGTGTCACATTGGCGCTGCCCAAGCGTCGGTCAAAACTCCTAAAATGTACGCTCTACATATAGCTTTATATTTTTTATCACAATTATGATAAAACATTTCTAAAGAAATAGTGTTGGTAAAGAAAGCTACGGAACTATTCTATCTCCTTACGAGGATGGAAAAATATATGACAGATTGAAACAATAATTGGTCTTGTTTAATCAACCACTAATACAGGGTGGTTGCTAGAAAAGCAGGAAATTTGTTAAACAGAAATTTATTTTTACAAATAATAACTTTCACAAAATGTTTCAAAGTCTAATTTTATAATACACTCACAGATGCTCAAAACATCGTACGTGTACTTCATAGCAGCGTCTTAACCGAAAAATTCAACTGTATGGAAGAGTAACCTGGGGTATACCATTCCAAAGTACATTTTCAAATCATCAATAGAGTCTATGTTGCATCGACATTCTGAGTGTCTGCTAAAAACAAGCTCCAAACATAGTAATCCATGACATTCAAATCTGTGCTTTTTGAGGGCTAATCTTCCGTTGCAATGAAATCAGTAGATTGTTGAAGAAGTTGAATTGAAGCTCTTGCCCAAATTTCCTACTTTTCTAGCGACCACCCTATAGAATAATAAAAGTATTTTCTAGTTGTGATTCTTATTGACCATGAACTGAATCTGAAAGTGCAACATATCTATTATATTAAATTTACTAACCATCAGATACAAAGCATATGTACGGTTGCAGCATAAAATGCCCCAATGATGGTTGACATGCCGTGAAACATAACAACCAACATTTGCATGCAACTACTCTAAGTTGAACAAAGCTTCTCGTAAGCTGTATAGCTTTCTCATGATTTTATTACATAGACTTTGCTATCCATCACTCAATAATTAAGATCAATATGTATTTAGGTGTACATATTATATATATATATATATATATATATATATATATATTTATAATATGTATTTAGGTGTACATATTATATATATATATATATATTTATAAATAAATATTAAATTATTTATATCTACAAGCGCCCGTGTTTCAAGCTTATTGCTCTCATCAGTGCAGGAAAGTCACAATTTCAGACGACTGGAAGGCGTAAACCCGGTTCACAGAGTCAGCTTAGAATCTGCAAGCAGTCGCCATATCCACTCGGCCACCGGAAACTGTCACGTGACTAAGATAAAATTAAGATATATATGTATCTAGAAGCGGACACAAGAGTGTTCGACGAACGTATTCGGAACTATGCTTAAAAGCTGATAACAGTCTATTTTTAACATACCCGAGAGTGCTCGAATTTAATTTCTTAAAGGGGATTATTATAAATAAATATTGAATTATCTATACCTACAGACGCTAGTATATATATATATATATATGTACTTCCATCCCATCACGCAAAAGTTAGCAAATAAAACATGTTTCTTTTTCTAGTTCACTGTTTCAAGTAGAGAGAGTAAGCGAGAAAGCAAATAGCAAGTCAAATAACCACATCAGACTTATCCCGTTGCCTGAAATAAATTCGAAAAGAAATCGTTCACTCCAATAATAAAAAGTCAACAGTGGGTGTTTTTTTTTCTTTAGGTCATCAGAAATGATAATAATAATATAAATATGAAGAATGAAATTACTGATGCAATTCTATGATTTTATATGAATATGTTAGTAATATATCTACATAAATAGTAAGTATGAACACTGGCGAAGCATTTTTTTTCTCCATTTTTAACTGAGGTTGTATATTAGTAATACCTAAATATATAAACACAAAGATAATTTAACTGGTCTGGTTCGCGTCGGTTTGTTTACTCTTGCTACAAGCCAGAATATATTTAAGTATAAAAGGAGCAAGATGCATCGCAACATGGCCACTCTATGCAAAAAATGCGAAAAGATAATGCTGACTCCGTTTGATTAATTCCTAATTCAGCTAATAACATAATTTTCTCCTTGGTATTACTGACTCACAAGGCGTTAATCAAATCAGCTCCCGTAGGAAAGTGGAAGAATACACAAAAACAAAAGGCAATAATTACCTCCCAACTGAGAATGAATATCGAATCAAACGCTATAAATGATAATTTCATTCATGAATCTTGACAGCAACTATGATTGCTTATCTGCCGGCTGTTTGAGTTAATAGCTTTGCTTGTAAATAATTTCCTATTTTGTAAACACGTTGATTTGTGTTCTGGTCAAATAAATGTTGTTATTGGACTCTAGCAATACAGAATCAGATGATATATTTATGATAAGTGACAAACAAAAGGAAATTGTCTGCTGGTTTGATTTACATATAAGTCAATAAATGATTTTTATTTACAATTTCAATTTTGATCAAGTTTGAGCCGCACTTAAAAAAATTTATGATGTTTTTTTTTTCAGTTTTATTAATCTTATAAATGTTCTTATTTTTATGTTGGGAAAGGTTCAAGAAGTTGATGCCAATCCTTAAAAATAGGCACATTTCCTTTAAGATTCCGGGCAATTTTTTTCACCCTATGTTCTCTCTGCCATCGTGTATAGCCATGAGACATGAGCCCCGAGCCCCAAACACATTTGATCTTCAACGGCTCTAGTGAAATAGTCGTGATATGATTATTGTTGTGATTGAACTCTAGTAAATCAGAATCGGATTATATATTTCTGATAAACGACAACAAAAATTCTTTGCAGTTTTAATTTGCAAATAAGTCAATAAATGATTCTTATTTACAACTTTAATTTTTATCTACTTTGAGCTGCACTTAAAAATGTGTATGAGTGTTTTTATATTTTTATTTATTTTACCATTAATGTCCTTATTGCTGGAAATCTGTGGAGACTTGTTTTCACTCGGACTCCAGGGAGACCACGGGTTATTGTCAGTGAGCAATAATTGATAATGACTCATGTGAAAACGCCTAGTGAGTAAACAGGGCTTTATGATATGCTTTTTTTTGCTGCAGCCAAGGAGCAGAGAGGTTATTTTTTATCCAGCAGGCAAGTAAATAGGGATTTCTTTGAAAATAATGCAGAAAATGCATTGAATTTTTTAACAGTTTATTTAAAGGTGCAGGTGTGGCAGGGAATAGGAGTGACTCAATTTTTTAGGAGCGAGTAAAGCCCTGTGAATAAATAATAATAATAATAGCAAGGATGAAAACAGCTGAAAATTTAAGGAAAATCTTTGACTGCAAAAACCAATTAAAATAACAAACGAACGCTAAACTGCCACAGATAATTTTAAATAGAAATAGAACAAAACATACAGAAAAAAATCACACACGCCTAAGGGAAGTGAAAACTGCCAGCAATACAATAAACTGACCCCTCCACACACATACACACACACATAACAAATAACAGACATACACACATGCATATAGTGAAACCAGCTTCGGCTAATACCACGCAAAACTGTTGTGAAAAGTCAAGGAGGATGAAAAGACCGAGGATGGAGAGCATCAACAAAACCTCTACTGAAATGGTGCAGAGAATAGTGGAACCAACGGATTTGCTAGCAAGAATTCAATGGTAAACGGCTGTTGCGATAATGCAAAGTGATTTGCAATGGTTATCAGAAGAGGAGGATAGTGCTGGAAATCTGTGGAAATTTGTTGATTCCGGTGAACATCACCTGTTATTGTCAGTAAGCAATGATGACTTGTGTGTAAACTCCTAGTGAATAAATAATAATAATAATAATAATGAAACCTGAAGAAAGTCAATATAGTACCAATAACTGTAGGAGCAATAGGAACAGTCCCGAAAAACCTGGAAAAAAGTCTGTGAGAATTTGGAATCAAGGGGAAGAATAAAAGCAGGTGAAATCTTAAGGAAAATCCTCAAATGCTGAAACCAACCAACATAAACTAGAAGCATTCAGCAGCCACGTGGAAACTGCATCAAAAGCAAAACTAAATGATGAAAGAAACACCACATGAACCCAAGGGAATTGAAACTGCAAGAAATATTATAAACTGTGTCCCCCTCCCCCCAAAAAAAAAGCCTTGTGAGATACCACACAAAATAGTCGTGAAGGTCTAAGAAGAATGGAAGGATCGAAGAGGGAGAGCACTAACCAGACCTCCACTAGATGAGTGTGAAGAGTACTTGGGGCAGCTTATTGCCACTCAATTCCTATGAAGACCAATGGCCACTGCCAGCGAGAAATCAATGGTAAGCGGCTGTTGCGATAACGCAAAGTCATTTGCAAAGTTTATCGAAAGAGGTGGAGAGCACTGGAAATCTGGGGAGACTTATTGTCACCCAGACTCCAGGGAACACCATCAGTTATTATCAGTGAGTAATTTCTGACGATGACATGTGTGAGAACTCCTAGTGAGTACAAATAATAATGGACACTTATAAGCACCAAATGAATTGGGCAGAACTGCACTGAATTTGACATAAAGCACCCTTGGAATTACCAGGTGTGATAAAAGGGATATACATTATAATAATACTACTATTGTTTCTACTACAATACTACTAGTAAACAATTATATGCTACAACATTATTAAACAAGATTTCCACCAAATTTGGCATTAATAACTCTTGGGATACAGAGTGTGTCAATTATACTACTACTACTACTACTACTACACCTCCTCCCCTCTCAGTCTCGAGCAACAATGGATATCCTTTGTAAGGGTGACTATAGTGAGGCAAGGGTTTCGTAATCTACAACCACACCCTCCCTGAAACCGTCATTGCTTTAGTCAAGTGGTGCAGATAAGTCCAAAATGAAAGGAAACAATGCAGTGATAAGCAGAGAAAGAATGGTGTTATTTTGGAGTTTTTCTTTCTTCTAGACTAGTTGCGCAACCACGGCTTTAGAGTCTAGTCCACCCTACTGGAGGGAAGATATATGGATTCATACCTTTCCGAATGGTAATAGTGCAGTAGCCACAACAGAACTCGAACCGAGCATGCCGAATTCACAGACCGCACTTGTTATCACAACACCACACAACTACTACTACTACTTCTACTATGCTATCACTACTAATAGTACTACCACCTATAATACTATCAAAGTTGAATAATATCTAGATGAATGTCCGGCCATTTTCCAGTGTAGTTGACAGAAGAAAAGAGGGGTGAAAAACAAATGTGCAACAAATAAATGTTACCAAAGACAAGATAAGTGACTCTTCTACTGACTTGGTTAAGTTTATTTGTGTTTCAACTTATTTTAAAGCGTTTATTTGGTAAAATCAAACATAGTGTCCACTAGCGTTCAGTTAGAACGAAAAAGAAGCTGATGTCGATAACCCTGGGTCCCTGATAATCACTTAAAAATCGAAAAGTAAACAAAAATACTCGTAGAAACACATCTTAGTAATGTTACCAATCATGCGAAAATGTAATGTTCTAACAATATTTAGTTTAATTTTCGATTTTTGAGCGATTATCTGGAGCCCAGGGGCTCACATGCATTGCTTATCGACGCCATATTCTTTTTCGTTCTAACTGAACACTAGTGGGCACTATGTTTGTTTTTACAAAGAAAAGCGCTTTAAAATAAGTTGAAACACAAATAAACTAATCCAGGTATGAAGAAGAGTAACTTATCTTGCCATTGGTACCATTTATTTGTTGCACATTTGTTTTTTCATCCTTTTTTTGTTCTGTTAACTACATTTGAACATGCCCGAATGTCCTAATGCGTTAATGCCCTCTGGATTGTTTCAACTGTTTAAGTGACTCAAAAATAGGTTCAATTATCATTCTCTCTCTACTGAGAAATCTATCGATTCTTTATATATAAACTCTACATTGGAGCAAGGTTTCAAATCACAAAAATGGCTGAACAGTCAATTGAAATATCTTCATCTAAGTGTCACTCTCTGATATGCATGAGTGGTATCGTTTTCAGATTGAAATCGGCTTCAAACAATCAGAACTTGCCACTCATATTCGAGAGAATTCAATTCCAATTTCATTTGTCAAATGCAATGTGCATCAATAAATCTCAAAGAGACTTCTTTGATAAAATTAGAAATTGATTCAGTTCAGCCTGTGTTCATTCATGCAGAGTTAAATGTAGTTTTTTCAAGAGTTCAAAACTTTTCCAACGTTGAACTTAAAAATAATGTAGACTAGCAAATAGCAAAAAGAAGGACAGTGATCAAAATTAAAGTTTCAAGTGACGTGCTGAACTGAATATTTGTCTAATATAACCCATGAACATATATATTTAACTTTTTGCTACAAACAATAATTATAGATTTGGGAATTTTTTAGATGAAGACTGATTTGTATCATTTGAATTATTAGGACTACTATTCTCATTCTGGTTGTTATTTTCACCACATTTCAGCCGATGTAATCTTCTTCAGGTGCATTTTTGCGAAGTTAGAAATATTTAAGTTGAACTTGAAAACCTATAAGGAATTTTAAACTGAACCATTTGTTGGTATTGGTACAGTTTGTGACCCATGCTAAAGTTGACTTTATGTAAACAGCCGGAAGCGATTCTATCAAACACAAAAAATAATGAAACAATTTAAGTGAAATATTTTGAAAATCAACACATGTAATTTAAATGAAAAATTAATTTATTTAATTTTTTTTTTTTTGCAAGCTTTCGTTGTAGAACAACTTTGTCAGGCGAGACAGTCTTATAGATTTTTTTTTCTTCTTTTCTTCTTCCTCATTTTGATGGTATTAACCCCGAGGCGTCGAATCACGATAGAAGCAGAAAGGCACGTCAAGTTCTAAAAGACGTTAAAATAAGTATAGTCCGGTCGATGTTATGTGCAGATTTGCGCTTTTTAAGTAAGGAAATTGACAACATCCTTGAGGCACGCATGAAATTGTACTTAAGTGAAATATTTTAAAAATCAACACAACATGCAATTTAGATGAACAATTCATTTATTTAATTTTTTTTACCAAGCTTTCGTTGTAGAACAACTTTGTCAGGCGAGACTTGATGATCTTGAGCCAGAATCGAGCGGTGGAGATAGCCCGGACTTACTTCATCCCCGCAGTAAGAGGGTCCGCCTTTGCCTGGCTTGCAGATAGAAAGGGAAATAAGTTTTGGCTTACTAGTTTTCTAGTAGGGATTGAACTCGCAACCTCGAAGTAACAAATCTATTGGTTGTTGCACAATAATACGTGGATTCACCTTGACAACAAATAGTCAGCCAGCGGATTATGTTTTTTCTGATTGGTTAAGCAGAATTAACTGAAGGAAAATCTGCTAATAAAAAGAGAAGAAAATCAGGAGAAGGAGATGTGAGTGTCGAATGAGATTCTGCGGTGAGCCGAATTATTTTTCCTTCATTAGAGCTCAAAGTTACACAGAGGGTGTTTTTGCTTCTACAGGAATTGAACCCAACTGAGTTTTTTTTTTGTTTAACGTTTGGAGTCTAGTCTTAGACTTCTGAATTCCCATTTTCAGTATTAAATTTTGTATAGGTTCGACATAAAGATTTCTAAGTTCGAAAAAAAGAAGTTCAGAGGTTACATCGGCCGAAATGTTGTGAAAATAACAGGAAGATGAAAATAGTAGTCGAAATCTTATATAAATAGAGATTTTTTCCGTCTGTCCGTCAATCACAATTTTTTTAAACGAAATAAATACATTGCCGAATTTGTCTCATTTCGAAATATCAGAGATCTTAATTACTTTTAGAAATGGAAAATATTGCATTAATAGTAAATAATAAATTCTTAACAAATAAATGACCGGAAACCGAAACCATAAGATCTTAAGTGTGAGGTTCTACTAACTGACCTATTTGAGCTATCTTATAAATAGAGCTATACACTACCATAACAAGATAATTATAGGTTGGGTGTGACGTTATAGATTTATGATTTAAGTCATGTTTCAAAACATGAATTCAAACATAAGCAATAATAAAAAATAAATATATAAATGGGTAAACATTATCAATAGCGTTGGAAATTACTATAATAGTTTAAAACAATTTATGTTGGTTTAACTATGTATTTTATGTCGTCTTTCACAATTATATAGTCATCCCAACCTAGCAAAAGTTTTTTGTAGTGATACAGATGATTAAAACGAAAATATTATTTCAAATTTAAACCTGACAGATCAACGAAAATGTAATTTCGAACAAAAGCGTGACAGACAAAAAAAGGCTGTTCCGAACGTGATAGACTAAAAACAAACATTCTAATCTTAAACATGAAAGATAAACCAACAGACAGAGCCTCTTATAAACATGATTAGATGCATCTTACAAGATGCATCCATTCAATATGCGTGTTTATCGATGAAACTGAAACGTGACAGACCAACAAAAATTCAATTTTAAACTTAAGTGTGACAGACTAATATTTAAAAAAAAAACAAACTTAGAAATGACAGACCGACTACAGATAGAACATCTTACTGAAATGCCTGAATGCAACGATAAGATTTGTCTATTAAATATGCACATTTCATGCTGAAACTGTTATTTCGCACTACAGCAGAACAGACGAACCAACAGACAAAGCCTCTTATAGTGATACAAAGACGCATCTAAAAAAGAAGAGAAACGATGGAAATATATCTACATTAAAAAAAGGCGTGACAACCGTGATCGGCATTTAAAACGCGAAACAGAAAGGAACAAAAAAATATGACCAAACCAGAAAAAAATACTTAGATATATCGTTCATATACATTTTTAATGAAAATCACTTGTCTTTTCTAATCAAAGATTCTTAAAAAAAGAACAAATTGTGTGCGAAAATAATTTATCAAAAACTGTTGTAGACATATTAATCATTTCTGAACAGAATTAGAAATTG
This sequence comes from Sepiola atlantica, assembly GCA_963556195.1. Classification (NCBI taxonomy): domain Eukaryota; kingdom Metazoa; phylum Mollusca; class Cephalopoda; order Sepiida; family Sepiolidae; genus Sepiola; species Sepiola atlantica. Next base: position 67,164,396 of record OY744523.1, read on the forward strand.
TTGCAAATGAATTTGAATATCGAATAATGTTAATGAATTCAAAGACAATTAATAATGCTTAATGGAAATCAAATGGGAGCCATTATCTAATTTTAGATGGCAGAATTAGAATTTGGATAGTCGTGTAACAGATTAACCGAATCAATTTTTTGTTATCCTTTATCTGATTAATCCAAAGTTCCAAATGCAAGTGAAATCATTAAATTTATCTTTTCGTTTCTTGTCGAGGCAAGAGTTATTCCCCTTTGGCATAGATAGCAAGACAGTGTTTTCTTTTTATAAAATAATGCTTTTATGTTTTCGTTAAATTCATTCACAAAAAACGTTGTATCCTTGCACATATATTAGCCCCGACTAGTCTACCTGTCTACCAGACTCTGTTTTACCCCAGGGTTCATGGGCCTTGCTCTTAAGCCTTGTTTACGTCTATTTCTACGTCACTTGCTGACCGAATTCGCCGTTGGCTTAATTCGACCCACTTCTCAACAAAAAAAATTGGATATAGTTTTAAAATGAAATTTGTTCTTTTTTCAAACAATATCCATTATTTTGTTGAATGTTTTTTTGCTCATTGATGTTGTAGTAACAAAGATAATTGATGCCTGTCTCCCCCTTGGAGTAATAATGGAATGTTCTACATTCGTGTATATTAAGAGTGAATGTTAAACACTATTTGTCGTAAGCAACAAATGGTTAAATAAAGCTTATCCTTAAGTTATATTCGGCGTCCAGTTTTTATTACAATTTATTTAACCATTCGTTATGGAACGTTACTTGAAACCCGATCGTCTAGACCTTGATACGGTCGACTCGGAATCTACTGACAAATGGCGGCATTGGAGAAAAATGTTCGAAGGATTCCTTACAGCTCTACAGTTATCTTCAAACGCGGCTTTAACAGGTACTGAGAAATATACCCTTCTTTTACATCATGTCTCTACTGCTATTTATAGAAATTTATCTGAATGTGAAAATTATGAAACTGCGGTGGACATTTTAGAAGCCATGTTTGTCAAGAAAAAAAATACTATTTTTGCTAGACATTTACTTGCTACCCGGCGTCAACAACCAGAAGAAAGCCTTGAACAATACCTTCAGATTCTAAAGACGTTAAGTCGCGAGTGTGAATTTACAGCCTTAACTGCGAACCAAGCGAGAGATGTTTTTATCAGGGACGCATTTATTAATGGAATACAGTCCAACCAAATAAGACAAAGACTACTAGAGAATAAAAACCTAGACTTACCAACAGCTTATGAACAAGCTCTAACGTTGGACATGGCACAGAAGCAGTCTGTCTTCTATTTACAACCCGATATTTTGGGATCTGCTATCGTAGCCCCTCCTCTGCATGTTCAAAATTCTTCCATTATCCAAGATGCTGCCACCCCCCTTTCTAACGATCACGAACAACTTATCACTGCCGCCTCAGCTGGATCCACATGCTACTTTTGTGGCCTTCGTATACATGCTCGTTCGTCCTGCCCGGCTCGAGATGTTAGATGCCACAAGTGTGATAAGCAGGGACATTTTTCGAAAGTTTGCCGGTCAGCTTCTCAAAAAAAACGTTCGGCTACTCTTGCTACTGTAGCACCAATTACAATATCAGCTGCATTCCCCGGCTGCCTCTCAAAAACAATCGTGAGGGTAAAAATCAATGGATTGACTATTCATGCGCTTATTGATACAGGCAGTTCCGAAAGTTTTATTAATGCCAGTATTGTAAAAGCAAATAAATGGGAAATATTTCCTTGTTCCAACCAAATATCAATGGCAAATTCATCTTTATCGTCCCATGTAATTGGATATTGCATGGTTAACCTGAAACTAAAAGGAAACTCCTATCAAGGGATCAAATTATCAGTAATGAAAAACCTCTGCTGCGAAGTGATTTTGGGTCACAATTTTCTAAAACAACATTCATGCGTTGAAATTCCTTTTGGTGGCCCCAAGCCAGTCCTAAGCGTATGTGGACTAGCAGCTGTCAAAGTGCGGCACCCGTCACTTTTTACAAACTTAACTCCTGACTGCAAACCAATAGCAATAAAATCAAGACGCTATTCAGAAACGGACAAACAGTTCATAGCAGCAGAAGTAACAAAACTACTTAAGGAAGGAATTATAGAGCCAAGTGAATCTCCATGGCGAGCACAGGTCCTCGTAACAGCCACTGAAAATCACAAGAAAAGGATGGTCATTGACTATTCCCAGACCATCAACAGATACACATTACTCGATGCCTATCCACTGCCTCGTATTGACGAAATGATTTCTAATATTGCAAAATATCACACTTTCAGTACTTTAGATCTCAGAAGTGCCTACCATCAGGTACCTATCAAGCCAGAGGATAAGCCCTACACGGCATTCGAGGCCTGCGGTCGCCTATATCAGTTCTGCCGAATTCCTTTTGGGATAACAAATGGTGTGGCTAGCTTCCAGAGGGTAATAGATGAAATAATCTCCAATGAAAAATTGAAGGGTACTGTTGCATATATAGACAATGTCACAGTATGCGGACATAACCAAGCTGAACATGACCACAACCTTAAACGATTCATGGCTGCCGTCAAGAAATATAATCTGACTTTGAACAGTGAAAAATGTTCCTACAACTTGAAAAGCATCAAATTATTGGGATACATTGTCAAAAATGGCACCATGACGCCGGATCCCGAGCGACTGAAACCGCTAATGGAATTACCAATCCCTGGAAACATGCCCTCTTTACGACGAGCCCTCGGTATGTTTGCTCACTACTCCCAATGGGTTGCGTCTTTTTCAGAAAAAATACACCCATTGACACAAGTATCTACTTTTCCGTTGTCCTGTTCCGCCATCAGAGCATTTCAAAACATGAAAAGGAACATTGCTCAGTCTGCCATTTCTGCTGTGGATCCTTTTATCCCTCTATTAGTTGAGACGGATGCCTCCGACTGTGCGATAGCTGCCTCACTGAGACAATCCGGTCGTCCTGTAGCTTTTTTTTCAAGAACACTTTCGAAATCCGAGCGACGACACTCTGCAATAGAAAAAGAAGCGTACGCCATAGTTGAGGCATTACGAAAATGGAGGCATTACTTAATCGGCCGACATTTTGAATTAATCACTGACCAAAAGTCGGTCTCGTTTATGTTTAACCCAAAAACAACGAGTAAAATAAAAAACGAGAAAATAGCGAGATGGAGAATGGAGCTTTCTTGCTACTCCTTTGACGTCACTTACCGCCCTGGTAAGGAGAATGCCGCGGTCGACGCGCTTTCAAGGGTGTGTGGCCTGGTAACTGGCTCAGATGATCTTCAGTATATACACAGGGAATTGTGTCACCCAGGTATCACAAGAATGATTCACGTAGTCAGGAGCAGAAACTTGCCATATTCTGTTGAAGACGTAAAAAGAATTACGAACTCTTGTCGGATATGCGCAGAAAATAAGCCCAGGTTCTACAAACCTCCTCCAGCAACACTCATTAAGGCCACACAGCCTTTTGAAAGACTTAACCTGGATTTTAAGGGCCCTTTACCCTCTAAAACTAAAAATAAATACATGCTCACAATAATAGACGAGTACTCAAGATTTCCGTTTGTCATCCCCTGCCCAGACGTAACGGCTGCAACAGTAATTCAAGGCCTCTGCTCCATTTTTGCCGTTTTTGGAGTGCCTGCATATATACATTCAGATCGTGGGTCTGCTTTTATGTCGGACGAACTCAAGCAGTTTCTGCATGAACGAAGAGTAGCTGTAAGTAGAACAACTCCTCACAATCCTCAAGGAAACGGACAGTGCGAAAGATACAATGGTATAATATGGAAGACAGTACAGTTGGCGGCAGCAAATCGCAATAGTCCGATCTCCGATTGGGAAAGTCTCATCCCCATGGCCTTATACGCTATTAGGACTCTATTATGTACAGCGACAAACGCTACCCCACATGAGAGATTCTTCTCGTTCCCACGACGAAGCTCAGCAGGCACATCACTTCTTTCGTGGCTTGCACAACCTGGCACAGTTTTATTAAAACGTCATGTTCGTCATAGTAAACATGACCCATTGGTAAGCGAGGTACAATTAATCGAAGCGAACCCTCAGTATGCACTGGTCAGAAATTCAGAAGGAAGGCAATCTACTGTCTCCTTAAGGGATCTAGCCCCAGCAGGAAATGTATATGAACGTAGAACTGCTTCAGATGGATATAGAGCTCCGGTTCGTGGAACAAGTCCGACCCTCTTAGGTGATCGTGTGCCAGATACGTCAAGTTCAGAGTCCCAACAAAACGAATCTGAATATACTAACAGAGTCGTCTCTGACTCTAGTTCGGACGACAGATGGGTACCACGAAAGCGGTTTCACCCAATATCTGAGACAGATACTCAATCTTCAGACACCAAGCGACCGAAGCGCCGTAGAAAACGAGAGCGATTTGGAGCAAGATATTTTAGCCCTAAACCAGCCACACAAGACAGTCCCGAAACGTCGTCAGGTCCCGAGGAGCCTAGATTAGAAATGGATGTCGGGCACGAACAACCAAGACGCCCTCAAAGAACCCATAGGAGGCCAGGTCGATGGGATGATTTTGTTCCCTACGAATAAGAAGATAGATGGGGGAGAATGTAGTAACAAAGATAATTGATGCCTGTCTCCCCCTTGGAGTAATAATGGAATGTTCTACATTCGTGTATATTAAGAGTGAATGTTAAACACTATTTGTCGTAAGCAACAAATGGTTAAATAAAGCTTATCCTTAAGTTATATTCGGCGTCCAGTTTTTATTACAGATGTCATGGACAAAGGAATGTTTTTGCTTTCCCATTTCAATCCAATATAATTCATTTTCGTTTGTCATCTTATTTTTACCTTAAATCTGCCGTCACCTAGGGTTCTAATCTGTGTCTCGTCTCTACTAACATTACAGCCAAACTATTATGAACTAGCAAGCTATCCAACTTAGTAAAAAGGAATATTCCATTTCTTACGAATAACTTTCATATTTCTGCGTTTTATTTGTTTAGAAGTGAAATTTACTCTCTAGAGTATATCAATCTAATATATGTATCAGTATTAACAGGAATAAAGGAAATACGCAGAGAAAAAAACTATATAGAACAGAATTAATAGAGGATGCTACCGATTAAATTTCCATATTTCATTTAATTTATGAAACTTTGTCAAGAAAAACATTTTATTAAATAGAATCGAGCAGATATACATAATTTGGGAGTTGTGGGAAAAAGAAAGACTCAAACGCAGGGTGGGTAAAGTAAAGAATAGTGTTAGGGTGGGAGTTAGAAGGGTTGGCATTAACGTGTGTGTGCGTTTATAGATGATTTGTTGGTGGTGAACAGGTATGTAGAGAGAAAAACGGTAGAGGTTGGTAAAAAAAGAAATTTATTCTTACAGACTTCTTTTTCTCACGAATTGTAACAGTTTCAAACCCGGACCTCTTTGTGAGCTTTGTCTAGAATATATAATGTTTAAAACACAATCCCAAATTTATCAGAGCAAATATATTTAGTTAATATTTATACTAAAAAACGTACCGACCAATATTTAATTCATGTCATTACTAAACTATATTCAGTAACTGAAATCTCATTTTAAATCTCTCTATGTTTGTTATGCTGCTCTACTCTATTCTGTCATTTTGTGGACTCTTCTCAACACTACGAATAGTGGTAACAGAGCGACTCTCTATTAGCAATCCGGAAGCAGTCTCTGGCAACACATTACTTCTTTACTTTCTGTAAATACATAATTCTTATTAACTACCTCCTTGTTGTCTTATGTCCTTTTGACCCTTCAAGGCTACAGCAATGTAATGGTTAAATGAATAAATCTGCTATCAACCCTCTGATCATATAAAAGTTGAACTTCGAGGTCCAACGTTGTAAATTATAAACAAGTAACCTTATGTATTATATATCTATACAAAACATATCACTTTTCTATTCAATGCATTATCACTTTCTATTATCAGGGTACTATGTACTTATTACACATATAAACCTTGTTTTCAAAATGTTTCTTTCTGAAGGGATAATAATAAATAGCATAGATTATACAAATATATATATATATATATATATATATATATATATATATATATATATATGCACTGATTTTTTGTTATTGTTCTTTTGGCGATACTAGACCGGTATTTTACTGGTGCGATTTAAAAAAATAACTCTTCGCTACCCTGAGCGGTTTGTTTATTTTTTAAGAAAATGCAGAGGACCGCATTTTTAATTCGCCCTTAATCGGACGAGTCATCAGTTTTTGTATATATAGATTTTTTTAATTAATTTATAAATTAATTTTTTGTATACAGATTTTCTTTATTAATTAATTTACAAATTTATTTTTGCGTGCACACAAAAGTTAATTTGTAAAGTAATTAATTTTTAAAAATCCGTATACAAAAAATTAATTTATAAATTAATTAATTAAAAAAAATATCTCTCTGTCTCTCTCTTATATATATATATATATATATATATATATATATATATATAGTTTAAAGAAGCTTTTAGTCATTTATAAACGGAGAGAGAAAATGCAGTTAAAATTCAATTAAAGTTTAATAATCCACATATTGCAGATTTAGCACTTGTATGAGCCGACTTACCACTGAAAATTCACAAATACAAAAAGGGACTCAACTATATAACAGTGAAACATAAACAGGGGACCTTAACTTTAATCATGAAATAGAAAAAAAGCTGTTTATCATGTAACTGTTTTGGGAGATTTAAAAACAGAATAGCTATTAAATTCATGGTTCTTCAGCAGAACTGATCAAAATACAACTTCCCCATAACAAAATGTAGACATAATTCAGTTATTATTTCATTAATATATAGTATTACAATATTAAATACATGTGTGTATATATGTGCGTATTTTATGTATATATTGTTATTGCGTTAGGATATTGTTACTTTTTTATCAAGATCTCTCTCTCTCTCTCTCTCTCATATATATATATATATATATATATATATATGAGAGAGAGAGAGAGAGATTTATTCATATTAGACATTCAGATCAATATGGTACCTTAGGTTTCAAGCTGATAAGGGGGCATACTCTGGCGAAAAGATCGATGAGTTTTCTTGATTTTTAATTATAATATTATCCTCTCGCTATCATCAACTATCTTTTGACCTGTGGGGTTGCACATAAGAAAACCCACCAATTTTCTTTTCTTCCTGGGTTCCCCTCCAGCTTGAAACCTAAAACTTATCTGAACTTCTGTAATATTACAAATAAATATTATGCTCTTATTAAATAATCGAGCACTCTAGTGGATTTCTTGGCACCAAACAGAACCAAGAATTATATATATATATATATATATATATATATATATATATAAAAATATATATATATGTGTGTGTGTGTGTGTGTGTGTGTGTGCAGATAGTTATGCTATCCATGAAGATTATGTTTGAGGAAAGAATTTTAATTTCGAAGATGTCAAAAAATTATTAAATCATAGATGCGAAATAGCCACTAACTGTGGACACAGAATTAACACTACGTTGGGGTGGGGTGGGGGGGAACCTAATACTCTTAAATAACAAATTTAAAAATTAAAATTGAATAAATAAAAAACTAAGACCTTTGTAGTGTTAAAATTATAATTTAAAAATAAATCTAAGATGGTAATAGTTAACAAGAAAAATGCGACAGATAAATTGTTTTATCTTTTTCCATTTGACACACTTAAAAGTGGGGAGCGCCAAGATTTCGTTCAAAAAGATAGAAATAAATAGGTGGGAAGGGGTAATAAAACCAAGGATTAGTTAGTAGATAGAGTAAGCAATAGTTAGCTTTAAAAATATCTGGAAAAGGTAAATTCATGCAATTAACCTGATGATTTTCCCTGAGAATAAAACACAAACGTTTCTGTGTAGCTTACTTGCCCTATAACAACTAAATAAAGAATGCTATGTGTTTTGGTACTCAGTCCATCAAACCATATTACTTATTTTATTTTTTTACATTTTATAATATCTAATTTTTGAGGTGGGGGACGAAGTAAATACTCGGCATTTTTCTTCTTCTTTGCGTGTCTTTGAAGCATCTGATCGTCATATGACACTTTCCACATTATTTACGCAGTCCTTTGTATTCTTGTTGTACTCTGAAAGATCCTTCAAGCTGCACCAGTTGGGCAGTAGAAGGCAGACAAGGCAGGGTTGCATCGTATGGTCCTTCTCTCCACATTCGCAGATGGTTGGGTCAGTTTTGTAGCCCATTCTACTCATAGCAACTTTTGGTCGACCCATTCAGGTGGTTGAGTGTTTTCCAGAAAGGATGGGGCAGAATGAAAGATTCCGATGTCAGTAGCCGTCTGGTTCACAGCTGCAGTCTGGTCTCTTCCTGAGATATTGTTTGGGGTTTGACATGGCTAAGGAAGCTTACTCGACATTGATCGGATTGGAAGGGGTGTAAATGAAGTAATATTTATTGAAATAATTTTCGAGAAATGAATAATATTTTAAGTCAAAAAACGAAAAAATTATCCAAGCAGAAAAGCTGTTTGTAATCGATAATTTTTGGATAATTTTTCGTTTTGGGACTACCATTCACCATCTGGATGACTTTTCAATCAAAATCTTGGATGTTCTTCCTGAATATGTTCTAAATTGTATGACTTGGATTCACTGTATAGCTTTAACAAAAAAGTATGTTTTGGGCTGATATATTTGATGTTTTATATACTTTTATGTATTTTTATATATATTTTTATATATTTTCAAAGTTTAATTTTATTATCTGCAGTAATGTCATTGCGGTAATGGTCCTCTGAGGAGAAGAATTTTCTTTGAAAACTCATGAGTTAAGGACTTTAAGGTACTTTGCCTGAACATTGAATTCTAATAAAATTTGATTTGCACCTTATTTTATTACTTCATTTTATATTATGATATATATATATATATACATATATATATACTAGCAGGTCCACCCCGCGTTGCCCGGGCTATAAAAAACAAAATAGAAGAGGGTAAAAGTGTGTGTAACATCTTTATATTAAAACTGCTATCTCTCTACCCTTCTCACTCCGTCTCTCTATCTTTCTCTCTTCCCCCTTCCCCGTTTCCCTACATCCTTCTCCCCACCCTTCTTTCACCTCCACCCAGCCTATTCCTCTCTTGTTTTAATCTCTTGAAAATAATAATAATGTAAATAATTCACTCTAGCTTTCAGTTTTAAAGTTATTGTTCACGGGAAAACCGAGTTTCTTTCCCACCCACTCCTTTAAAAATATAATGAAATCTATAGTTGTTTTAATTTATTCCCGGCAACGCCGAGTTTCTTATCTTCCCCCTCCTCCTTAATAATATAATGAAACCTATATTTATTTTAGTGTATTCCTGGGCAATGCTGTGTTTCTGTCTTTCCCTTCTCGATCAAGCATATACCACATTTGAAATGTACTGCAGTACAATTGCACACACCTGCTCTATCTAGGATATTGAACACTGACTCCCAAGCAATGCAGAGTACATTTTCTGATATACAATAGTATAACAAAATACAGCGTTTAAAGATACCTGCTCTATGTAGGATTGCTCTATCTAGAATATTGATAACTCCCGAGAAACATGGAGTAAACACACCTGCTCTATCTATGATGTTGAACACTTTGCATTAGCTTATACCACTTACCAAATATAATACTGTATCATCACTATTATGGCTCACAGGTAACACCGAATTAACAAAATACAGAAGTTCTTTTTCCGAGCAACACTGCATTTAAATACACCTGCTCTATCAAGGATGTTGAACACTTTTGGATCACTTATCAAATGTAAAACTGTAATCTTACATTTATTGCACTCGTTAAAGCGCTACTGAAACCACCCGAATAAAATTAAGGATGCTGCCAGAGCACTACTAAAACCACCCTTTTCGAGTTTCTTGCTTCCCCCCCCCCCAGTCTAAAAAAAGCTTAAGAAACGTTAAATAATTTTGAAATAAAATGCTAAGCAGAATTAAATACATTGAAATTACAGTGTTTTCTTGCAAAATTATGATGGAAAAACTCGTTCCCCCTGATTAAATCTGCTCCATACCCCCCTTAGAATTGCAATTAGAGATTCAAGAATATCTTCATTATCTTCCCCCGTTAAGAATACATAAGAATACACTTTTAGATTTCATGTAGATTCTCTAACCTTCTTTTCGATAGCGCGCACACACACACATACATTGAGTTTATATATATATATATATATATATATATATATATATATATATATATATTACTATTTCATGTATTCACATGAAATTTTATAAGGAGATATAATTTTGTATGTATCAATTTTCAGTATTTACTTCAACAGTGCTCGATACGTAAGTAGAGCTAAGTAGTAAGCTATGAAAATATATTTATGGCAATTAAGCTACACAGAGGCTCCCGCGTTTCACCCCCGAGGGGGAATCTTCAGGCTAAAATACATGGAGTTATTTTTGTCGGGTGTTTTTATATAGACGGCTAGCTTGTTAACCAATCAGATTCTTTGTTGTTCTAATAGATTTCGAGGGTCTTTAAGGTTTAGGATTTCAAATTTTTCATTCAGACATAATCTATTAAACTGTAGAAGTGAGATAGCAAACAGCTGCCTACACAGAAATAAATTCACCTTAAGCTAACGATACATAAATAAATAAATAAACAAATAAGTAAAAACAACTAAACTAAAGAAAAAACTAACAACTTTAAAATTAAAACCTAAAATAGAAATACAAGGAACCACTTGTTAAAATAAATTCACCCATTGTATTGATACAAAGGAAACAAGATATAGACCAATCTATAGAAACAGAACAATAGAACAGGATATAGGAAGTAACACTAACCACACCTTTGTTCGGGGGAAGCCCAACGATTGGCTGAGAGAACAACAAAGAATCTGATTGATTAACGAGCTAGCCGTGTATATAAAAACACCCGGCAAAAATAACTCCATGCATTTTAGCCTGAAGATTCCTCCCGGGGATGAAACGCAGGAGCCTCTGTGTAGCTTAATTGCCATAAATATATTTTCATAGCTTACTATATACATATATATATATATATATATATATATATATATATATATATATATATTGTTATAGTGCCAGAAGGTTACTTTATTTATGAGAGAAGAATGTTAAACAGAACAGATTAAGCAAATATACATCTATGGGAAATACTGACAAATAAACCAACTTATTTATGGTTTTGGAACATTTAATGATATTTTCCGTCTATTGGCAGCTGTTAAAAGTGTAAAAGAATAAAAATAAAACATTTAAAAAATCCAAGTAAACTGCCTCTATATATATAAAAGAAGATTTGTTTGGTCTGAATTTGGCAAGCACATATGTAAATAATATAAGATTGTTTATTTTTATACATGTGTTTTTTTTTCTTCAGGAGACTGTATTGTACTATAGCATGTTATCAAGAAGAAAGGTGTAACTTAGCCATAATCGTCTCATAAGCTGATTTTGAATACGCTTCACTCTCACTGAACCCATCTCGATTTTCATCTGTGGAATTATCTTGATGACCTCTGAGGAAGATTAAATCTGGACAGTATAGGGGGGTGCAGAACAGAAGACTTTTATGGTATATCCACGTGGACTAATGAGAGATCAGGCACCCCGGAATAAGCAAATACAAAAAAAAACACATTTTGCTTGATGCCGGTTTCTTTTACTTCTGGTTAAACTATGAGAATAACACTACGAATATACTTTTCAGATTTTTAAAAATTAAATAAAGTTTAATTTACAATACGCTTTATTCTGTATACTATGAAGATTTATAAAGACAATAAATTTTTAATTAAGAAAAAGTTTAATTTACAAGACGCTTGGTTCTGTATACTATGGAGATTTATAAAGACAATAAATTTTTAATTAAGAAAAAGTTTAATTTACAAGACGCTTTGTTCTGTATACTTTGGAGATTTATAAAGACAATAAATTTTTAATTAAGAAAAAGTTTAATTTACAAGACGCTTTGTTCTGTATACTTTGGAGATTTATAAAGACAATTAATTTTTAATTAAGAAAAAGTTTAATTTACAAGACGCTTTGTTCTGTATACTTTGGAGATTTATAAAGACAATTAATTTTTAATTAAGAAAAAGTTTAATTTACAAGACGCTTTGTTCTGTATACTTTGGAGATTTATAAAGACAATTAATTTTTAATTAAGAAAAAGTTTAATTTACAAGACGCTTTGTTCTGTATACTTAGGAGATTTATAAAGACAATTAATTTTTAATTAAGAAAAAGTTTAATTTACAAGACGCTTTGTTCTGTATACTTTGGAGATTTATAAAGACAATTAATTTTTAATTAAGAAAAAGTTTAATTTACAAGACGCTTGATCTTTTATCTCAAGTCAATTTTTATCACTTCATCTTATGTTTTCCTTGGCCTTCCCCTGTGAACTGGACCTGTTGCTTCAAGTGTTCTACACAAGTCCTGAAGTTACGTCTCGTAACATATGAAAAGTCCTGAAGTTTTCCTTTTGTGCTTTTCCAATATGGTGTCAAAGACAACCGCCACACCCATTAGACTTTAAATTACATAAAAAGAATTATTATAGGCGACGTTTCTCAATGCTTTTCATTATTATCAGACGTGATTGAGAACATCAAAAGTTGAGCAAAAGCCAACTGACAGGATTTTCAAAATGGTGCCCAAGATAGATGATCCTGAAAAATTCTTCATAATTCATTGTACACAAGTTATTTGTATCAATTACTTTTTGTAGAATGAGCATTTTTACTAATCTTGGGTGCTTTATAGGAAAAGCACAAGGGAAAAACATCGGGACTTTTAATATGTTACTAGACGTACCCAGGACTGTTTGGTCACATCGACTATTATTATTTATTCTACTTTGACTTCATTTGGAAATTCATAAACTCTGAATGGGCAGGTGAAGCGCACTTAAGCCTTATTAGGCAATCATCTAGAGATGGTGTCCCTATAAAAACACTGGTTCCCATCACCACACTGGTTGGTGTCAGGAAGGGCATTCGGCCCATAAAAATGTTGCCCCAATTGAGAAAATAACTTCCAAAGAAATCTGACCAGAGATAAGTTTGAAAGTCAATTTCTAAAAGCCTTCCAACACATGCCAGCATGTAAAACGGACGTTGATGATGATGATAATGATGATGATGTGATATGTCTCTTAAGATATACTTCTTGCATAACAAAGAATAATAAATCTCTTTACTTCGAAAAGTAAAGAGACGGGTGACATGTTCACGGGTGACATAAATTATTGCTAATTAGAACAATAAAAACAGAATTTCTTTCAAACATAACTCAATCCCAGACCTGAGGTATATTTTAGCTTATATTTTGTGTGATTACTGTATATTAGAAAAAAGCCTTCGGAGAAAAAAACGTCGGTTTACTCATATTTTATATAATAATAGATTTATCACTACATAAAAGAACTATTCTGAAAATAAAAATTTGCTTGTTAGAATTTAGTTCTGGATGAAATGCTAAGGCTCCTGGATTATATGCCAACGACATAGCTGCTGTGAATAGCTTTAGTCAATACTAGACCTTCTGGTTCATCTAATATATATATATATATATATATATATATATATATATATTACAGACGATCAGAACAACAGCGGTACCGTTGATTTAAAATCAAAACAAAGGGGACCTATAATTGGGTTCCTTTACAGGACTCTCTTAAGCCTCTGAAGCTGAAGAGAGTTCGGTAAAAAGATTAATTATAGGTCCCCTTGTTTGGATTTAAAACCGACGATACCAATGTTGTTCTGATCTTCTGTCCTATATATATATATATATATATATATATATAAATATATATAATTATTTCCACAATCAGACAACGCCACAGCCCACAACCTATGAAAGAAACAAACCGAAGTCCTAGACTCGAGTTTCGCCCTCCTTTGGGCTCATCAGTAGAACACATCCGAACTCAGGATTCGAAACCCGAGTCACTTGCATGCCAAATATATATATATATATATATATATATATATATATATATATATATATTAAAGAGTTTGAATGCAACACGCAATAAATCCAATTTGTTTAAATTGACCGTAAACCATAAAAGAACGAATATATTAAATGCAGACTTTGACTTACAGCTTATTTTAATTGAAAGTAAAAATACATTATTCTGGTATCATATTATATAAAAAAATTATTTGGATGTGGTCAAGTGTTGAAATGCAACACGTTTTGTAGTGATGACTTTGTAATTTTGAAAATAGCGTTTATCACGTTTTGCATTTTAAGAGAATTAAAAATATGTTGCCAATTAATGCATAATGCGATGTTCCGTCCAATTAGAGTGTTGGACACTGTTATGACAGCCTACTAGAATATGTCCGCTTGTATAGACATAAACACACTTTAATTCTCTTCTTTCTGCATGGTTGTTGGGTTGGCTGCATCGATAGAGAGGTGCAGACTTGAAAGTTAAAAGGTGACTTGGGTCTGGGGTCTGAATCGTGCGACCGGCAGAACAGTCATCCTCCACACTGATGATTCCCGGAAAAGGATGAAACATGTGTGTTTGATAAGAATTTTAAGCATATGTTTTTCTCTTTCAAGTATTATAAAATAATTATTTTATATTAGTTACTAATGCGATGAAAATATGCTCAATATTGGGGATAGATCATTATTATAGAAGAGAAAATGATAATGAAAGAAATGTGAAGTTACATACTTTACAAGTTTAATCCATTCAAACAGTACAAGAAATAATAGTTTATAGAAAAGTCATTTAAACCATGGTTTTTCAATGAAACAAGTCTTCTCTTCAGAAGGAAAAAACAATCATTTAACAAGATTTGGTTTTCAATATTAGTTTGAAAAAGATTATCAATCGTTTTTGAAATCTGAAAAATACGAAGTGCGTGTGGGAAGGGGTAAAAAGTCTTTGTAATAATGAATCCCCAGATATATTATGATGTGTTATATAATTTGCCTAAAAAAATATATTGGTGTCCAGAAAATAAGTGAAAACAGTCAAAATTCAATATATGTAATAATCGTTATATGTAAATGTATTATGTCTCCAAGCATCTTCCTTTGTTGTAGAGATGATGCGATATGTGCAAAGTTAGAAGAATAATAAAGAGAAAAGGAAAAAACAGTAAATGCTGTACGTTAAGGGTATGCTGAAAATTTACAAAATTTGAAAAACGCTGCAGATTTAAAAAATTAAGAGGAAAACCAGTTAAGAGAGTCAGCATATTGAGTTTACAATAACAAGAGAAATAAAGTTTAGAAAAAAACAAAAATTAATATCATTACATAGATAAAGGGAGTAGGGAGATAATAATTAAAAGTTAAAGATTTGGTAGGTAGATAGTAATATTGGGAATTACGATAATTATGATAGAAGGCAATATTTTTAAAAAGTAAAATTTAATTAAGATACAATAACATAAAATAAATTATTTAAAATATAAATAAACATAGATACTATAATATATTAAAAGAAAATTTATTTATTGTATATTTATCAATTAATGTTCATTTTTGTGTGTATATATATATATATATATATATATATATATATATATATATATAAATGAATAAATATGAAAGTTGAGTCCATTTCTCACACGGACAGTAAAGTCAAAACTGTCTATTGTTGGAATTTATTTACGCTACCCTCACTGATTGGCTGCTACCTTCTTCCTTAAGGGCATCATGCATTCCAACCCCTACTCCCTTAGGTCTCATGTTAGTCAGCCAATAAAAACGCTTGCACGCTATGTTCAGGCTCTTTTTTACCATTCCTTTCAACCCACTAAGACAACGGTTGGACCCCTCGGTGACAAAACCCACGACAGCAGTTACAGAGAGCCTTCTCACTCCTTCCCATTACCCGCCATCTTGGACTGAATTAACTACATCTCGACAGAGCCCTAGACAGCAGTTCGGATTTAGCCAACCCTTATTCTCGGATTCCCAACCTTGATTATTTTCGGCCTGCTTGCATTGCAACAAAAGTCCTCGAAGACGGCACCTACAAAAGGCCTTTATCGTGAGATAAGACTCAGAATTGAGGCGCGTACATATGCAACCTGTTACCCGAATTCCTTAACAAGTTATCACGGAGCACTTTTTTGAAAACTCAACTTAACCTACCCCTTTCTGAGTTTCAAACACACTATTTTGTTGTATATATATGCCTTCCTTTTTCTCACCTAGTAAAACCGCTTTAAAACTATATACAAGTGTTGTTGTGTTCCTTCTCACAAAAGCTGTCACCCTATTTCTATTTCAGCACTTATCTACACAATTGTTACTGCATTCTCACATGCGAGAATCGAACCTTTTTCTCAGGGTAAATTTAATCCCAACACTACTTCCAGTTAATTCAACTTATTTAATAGATGCACAATCTTTTCTATAGACTGTTTATGTAGATGCGATATCAGATTCGCAAATATTTGCATATTGGCTTTGAAAAAGTTAATCTTATTAATTAACTCTTATTTGTTATTGTTTTTTAATTCAATGATTATTTTAATTTTAATATAAGAAATAGTTCTGTTTCGCAATATTGTTTTAGTTTCTGGACAAATATTAAGCATTTGTGTTCAAACGTTCCTTTCTTTGACGACCGACTTGATATTTCTAAATTGCCAGTGAAAAGGCAAATTTGTTTCTTCTGTTTGTTTTTTTCATATAAGGGTTTGGTGTTGTATTACTTTATGACATGTGCTTTCCTCTCTTGTTTACAATATTCATATTCGATCGATAAGAAAATCGATAAAACACATACTTCAAAGTTAACGTATAACTAATAATTATTTTCCACCAACCACAATTATTCGAATTGAAACCTTATTCTCATTCCTTCTTCAGTTTTTTCTTCATTCTTACTCCTTTTCGCAATTTTTATTTTACGTAAGGGCAACAATATTCACGACATAGCAGTCCATCAATCTCATACATATCAACTTTTGAATATTTTATATATATATATATATATATGATTATTTATAAATAAACACTATTTTCAAAATAAACCCATATACACATGTGTTTCATGCCAACCCTGCAATCGTCAATATGGGAGGAGACAATCCCTGCCGGTCACATGTTCGAACCCCGATACGAAAGTCATGCTTGACTCAGTAGCCGAGGCGTGCACCAATGCTACAACGCACATTGTCTAGAAATACGAAGTAAATTAACATCTAAATAGAAAACACGGCGGCTATCCAGCAAGCAGTCGAGAGAGAACTCAATAGGTGTGGCCTAGAGTTATGCATTACGCAGAATGACTTAGTGTTCCAACTTTGCAAGAACTTTATATATATATATATATATATATACAGTCCATATCAATAAAGACGACCAATAAACCTTTGGGTCAAGAGTCATCTATATTCTCTGTTTTAATTGATGATTCCATCCTTTTTTACTTCATCATTTATGACGTCATAAAGGATCTCTTCTAATTTGCCTTCAACCTATTTTAATCCTTTTGTAACGTCTTTTCTTTTGTTTTAAACCTGTTTTAATCCGCTTCTGGCGTCATGAAGGAATTACCCTGCATCTTACAACTATGTTTAAGCGGATGGCATCATCTCTTTGTTATGTCACTCCTTTGTAACGTCATTCATTATGCATGTAGACAAACAGCATCATGTTATCATATTCGGTTTAACGTCCATTTTACATGCTGACATGTGTTGAACAGTTTGTAGAAACTGACTTCCAAACTAACCTCTCTCTGCTAGGTTTTTATTTATCCTACTTTTCTCTCAAGTCCATCCTTATCACTTCTTTGCATGTTTTTCTTGGCCTAACCCCCGTGAATTAACTCTACTACCTCAATTGTTCTACATCTACTAATCCAAAAACTCAGCCAGGAGGTCACCTGACCTTATGGTCGGTGTTGTTTTTCATAACAAGTCGAGGATACGTTCTCGACAATCAGTCCGACAGAGTCTTGGCCATTTGAAGAATGTTAGGGTAAGAGTTAGGGTTAGAGTCTTGGTCATTTGAAGAAGGTGGCCTTTTTCTGTTGGGCTGAAGTATGGTTCTCTGCAGTTCTAGGAATTCCACTTTTCCAGGCTTTACTATCTCTCTTTGAGAAGGGATTAGTTTATTGCGAATCGCCTGATGTGCCGTTACTGAGGAATGCCCACGGGGCTGTTTAGACATTTTTGTAGGCCAGTGCTCTGCCTCTTGAGAGCTGACTTTTTAATCCCCACCTTCCGACCTTGTGTCACATCTTCCCGCGGTGATAGGGAGGTAAATAATAACTCTCATCCATTATTTCAACATGGCCATACTACCGAAGTCTGCACACATCTCTCTATACTGTCCAGATTTATATATTCCTCTGAGGTCATCAGATCTAAGCTTGTCTTTAATACTCGGATTACGCACCCATCATATCAGTCTCCTATCATTTCCCTCCAACGTATGTTCCTCAACTCTCACTGGCCAGGTCTTATTTCCATACATCAGCACACTGTGTACACATGCCTGATAGACTCTTCCTTTTGTACACAGTGGTAACGTTTTGCTGGTTAGTCATTGGAGAAGTTCCCTTAACTTACTCCATCCACTCCAAATTCTTGCAATCACATTAGAAATGACAAACACACAAGATAAGAAACAAGATCAACAGAGTTACAGTAGTGCTGGATGGTTGCTAGAAAAGTGTGAAATTTGTCAAACTAATTTATTTTTACAAAGAATAACTTTTATAAATCATTTCAAAAATTGATATTATAATATACTCACAGATGCTCAAAATGTCATCTGTGCAAATCGAAGAAGTGAATAAGCCAAACGCAATAAAATTTAACCGATAAAATTTACAACCTCAAATTTCCCGCTTTTCTAGCGACCGCCTTGTATAATATAGATAACGCTAGATGTGCGGCAGAACTTGGCCTTTTTAACTGTACAAACTTTCGAAAATACTCACTTTATTTGCAGACAATTGTAACATTATTTCACTGTTTACATTGTTCTCGCGAGACATTTGACATTTAAGAATTTCAAATATTAACTTTCTTCTAAAAGGAAATTGTGTAGAAAGATTCGGGACTGAACAAACATTAACATCTTTCTATTCAAACTTTGGTATTGTTTAGGTTTTTTGCAAGAAATTCTTTTCTTCAATTATTTCCTTATTAAAGGAAGTTATTTCTTTGGAGAAGTTTTATTTGATTTTTAAATGTGTCCACACACCAATATGAGGGGCTCTGTTCATCGGCCAGTATGCCACGCTTTAGTTTGAAATAGCATTTTTATCACTAAATGCATAGTTTGAATGGACGTATTAGAAGTGTATAAACTTATCTATAAGTCACTAGCGGTATTCGCCCGGCGATGTCCGGGTGGGGATATATTGCTGGTCAGAAGGTTTTTAGAGAAAAAAATTTTTAAACATAGTCATGTATACAATTTTTGCCTTAAAAGAAAAGTTTAAAATAACATTTGTACCATGAGATCACGTAATAAAAAAGCTTTTAGCTCAGTGGTGTTCTTTAAAAAAATAACATTTTTAATATGAGGTCAAGTAATAAAAACTGTTAACGCAGTGGTACTCTTAAAACAGCTCCTATTGGAAAAAAAAAACAATTTTAATATGTAGTCAAGTAATAAAAAAAACTGTTAGCATGGTGTTATTACTAAAAAGGCTACATTGCTTACAGACACCTGTAAAATGACAAATGTATTTAACGAATCGAAATGAATTCAAATTATTTTTTTAAATGGAATTATTTTAAATCTTTAAAATACCAACAAAAAATAATTATTTAAATTCTTAAACCTTTTTCTAAATACATTTTTCACTGAGATATTCTTTGTTTAATTTTATTTTTGTTTTATGAAACGAAGAAAATCCATTTTTTAAATGAATTTTGTTTCTTTATATTTCAATTATTTTATGAGCCGAACCAATAATTGCCCCTAGTGACCTCGGATTGAAATCAAAGAAAATTTCAATGGTGTTTTTAGATTCCTTGAAAAATTTAACCCATATTGAAACTTATTTGAATGTTCTCATTGTTAACAACTCGATTTCTATAACACGCAAAAAGCACACATTGACTTATATATATATATACAATTATTATTATTAATAAATAAATATTTATATATATATATACATACATATATGCTTCGTGTTTTTATCTTACGCTTGTCAGTATGAAATTATGTAACCATATTGCCAATCGGACAATTCGAACCCCGGATCCAAGTATTATAAATGGTCTTGTAACCATTCGGCCAACGTAACGATCATGCTTGAAACGCGAGAAAAATATGCCTTGTATCCTTTCAAAGAAACAAGTATTATAGTCCTAAAGAGAGTTCCGATTTCACAAGGGAGAGATTCTTGAAACGTCGCTAATATGTGAATCATGAATTTATTATCTCCCGAAAGGGTCCGAATTTATAGGAGCTTTATAATTATTATTAATAAATAAATATTTTTATATCCATAGACATATATATGTTTCGTGTCTTATTGGATTCTCGTCAGTATGGAATTATGTAACCATATCACCGCTCGAAGAATTAAGACCCATTATATATATATATATATATATATATATATATATATATATATATATATATAATTTGTTAATAATAAATATTTAATTATGTACATATGTATAGGTTTCATCCTTACGGAATCGTCAGTGTAGAAATACTTATTAAAACCGGTTCCACGATTTGAACTTCAAAACAAAAGTCACGTTTAACTCAAATCCCAACGCTTAACAGATGCAGCCACCATAAATAATTACATAAATTGGTGAGAGTTTAATTCTATTATACCGAGCAGGCATGATAGTCAACCGTCGTAAACAGTGTTTAACAATGAAGGAACATGCATTTAATATATATATATATATATAAATACATTTACAAAATAATAACGTGCCCATGTTACTTACCGATTTTCCTAGAATATGTATTCCAAAACCCAAAATGAACCGTTTATTAGTTTAGGAGATTACCCTGTACATAAGTATATAAAAATATATACACATACCTAATCTTATATATAAAGTGAAGACGTTTTCCCCCTGTACCTTTAACGACAGTAAGAATGTAACCACATGCATCATAGGCTACTAAACTCAGCACTCAATTCAGCTTCCTCATGCACGCATGTTTCAAGAAATGTATCATTATTTCCACCATCTAACAATAAATATAACTTTTCGACCGCCATCACAGACTCTCACAAAAACATACTCCATGCAGTCAGGTTCTTCATATTGATCATCTCCAGTGGTTTGTGATCACTTTCAACCTGGAATGAGCATCCGTAGAGGTATGCCCTGAAGCGCTCACATCCAAACACGACTGCTAATAGCTCGTGTTCAATGTTAGCATACCGTTGTTCGGTGTCTGTTAGGGATTTTAGAGCAAAAACTATTGGGTTTACTTTCTGTAGAAAAGCTAGGCCTAGGCCTTTGTTTGATGCATCTACCTGGAGTACAGTCTGTTTCGTGGGATCAAAGTATGTTAAAAGCATCTCTTTGCATATGATGTCTTTGATTTGCTGAAGGGACCTCTGATGACTTTGAGTCCACATGTATTGAGCATCATTCTTTAGTAGATCTCTCAGAGGTGCTGTGAGATCTGGCA
Organism: Sepiola atlantica; assembly: GCA_963556195.1. NCBI lineage: Eukaryota > Metazoa > Mollusca > Cephalopoda > Sepiida > Sepiolidae > Sepiola > Sepiola atlantica. Next base: position 67,186,077 of record OY744523.1, read on the forward strand.
GGTGCGAGATGAACGGTGCCATGTAGGTGATGATGCCCTATATCTTTTGTAAGTCGTTGATGCTGATTGGGCTGGGTAACTCCTTGATTTAATCCACCTTGTGGAGGTCAGGGCTTATTTCATTTTGGTCATACATCGCTCCGATGAAGTGTATTTGCTTCTGGTCGACTTCACATTTTTCACTATTGAAAACAAGTCCTTCAGTTCGTGCTACCTTCATCAAGTTGTGCAAGCTCTCATCATGCTGTTCCTTGGTTTTGCCATAGATCATGACGTCATCGACTAGCTCGAGAGTGCCAGGGCATTTCTCATGTCCATTTTTTGCATGAAGACGTCTTGAGACATCAACAGGCCAAAGGGTATTCGTTGAAAGCAAAATCTTCTAAACGGTGATTTGAAAGTAGTCAGTAGCTGGGATTCGGTGTCTAGCTTGACTGACCACTTCCCAGTTTTGAGAAGTACTTAGCTCCTTTATTGTGGGAGTCTTGTGGTGACATCGCATAATGTCTCTGTTTAGATCTTTTGGATCCAGGCAGAGGCACAGTTTCCCATTGCTTTTGCGAACATACACCAGGCTGTTGACCCATTCTGTCGGTTCACTTGTCTTCCTTATGATGTCTTGTTTCACCATCTTCTCTAGATCGGCTTTGATCTCATCTCTCATGCGAGTAAAACATTTCCGGGATGCAGGGATTACGAGGTTGCTGTCTTGCTTTAGGACAATATGGTACTCACCTTCAAAGTTGTCTACACGATCAAACTGCTCAAGATACATCTTCATTAGTTCCTTTGCTGAGCTTATGCGTGTTGGGGTCGTCTGAATATCACAGTGCAGAGTTACCAAGCCCAGGTCTCTGAGAGAAGGTAATCCTATGATAATAGGTCCTTCTAAGGTCACCACAAAGAATTGTAGAGTTTTCCAGATTCCCTTGTAGGCACACTGTATCTGTACAGATCCATGTTGAGTGATGCTGGAGCCATTGTACGCAGTCAGTACAGTTGGTTCATCATGAGTTGAACTGGGAAGTGGTTGCGCCACTGAGTTGCCTTGCTCTGGGAATATCTTACGGAACATACATAAGGAGAGGGTATTGCCCTCTGCTCCAGTGTCCACCTTGGCTTTTAGTCTATGAGTGCCTACTCGGTTGGGAAGCATTATACGAAGGTCTGCAAAAGCTTCAGTCCAAGCGTCACTCTTTTTCTGAATTGTATCGAAGGACAGTTCCTCCAAATTTTCATAGAGCTCATCGCTGTCTCTCTGGTGGATATTTACTGAGTAGATCAGGTTGCTGCGCTTTTTGTCCTAGTAATTGCGCTGATGCTTACCCTGGGCTCCTGGATATCTGGTTTTATCTCAGGAATACTTTGGTGTTGTGTGTGTTTCCATTCTGTTCGTGCGCACTTTTGCCCAATAATTTTTTTGTCCACATGCTGAGCATGTGGTACCCCATGCCGGACATTTTCCGTTTCTGTGCGGATGGGTGCTGATAGCGTCTACCTCCTGGCTTCTCTCTTGAAATTCGGCCAGCTGCTTCATGTGGCTTATGGAAGCCTCGTGTATTCTGCCACTACTCAGAGCTTCTTAGAGTGTGAATCACTCACCCCTTGCCAGGAGCTGCTTCTGTAGTTCCGCATACCTCGTTCCAGTGATGATTTGCTCTATCAGCCTTTTCGTCTGTTTCCTGGGGGTCTCGGAACTTGCACTTCTTTGCCTGTAACTTGCATCGTGCTTGAAAGTCGTCTATGCTTTCATCGTCCGTTTGCGTATACCGATGCAGGTAGAAGCGTGCGATGCGAAAATTTACTTGAGGCTCTAGCTGTTTCTCGAATTTACGCCAAATAATTTTTGGGTCATTCCGGTCAGCATGGTTTTCGCACGTCCATGTATTAAATCTTCCCAGGCCTTCTTCTCAGCCAGCAACAGAATGTGGTCAACCTGTTTATCTGCTGGGATATTTTTGACCGAAAAATAAAGGTTGCAACGTTGTTTAAAAAACCTGAAAGAGTCTACCAGATTTTTCAACGTACAACATAATACAGGTGCACGCGTGTTCATAGCCATGGTAAAACAACAAAAGAGATTTGACACCAAATACAGTAGCGATAGATATACAATATCGTAATTCACTTACTTCGATACGTTTTGTTTTTTTGTTTTGTTAACGTCTATTCTTTGTCCATTGTTCGCCGAATTCTATCTTTTGTTTTCGTATTCATTTTTTTCAAGATGGCGTCGTCTATGTCACACGTGTTGTATTTTAATACGCTCCTTCAGTGGCGATAACGCTTCTTTTTCTTTGTAGTTTACATTCTTTTTGTTGCTGTGTGTCGTTTCCCGTAGGCGTGAATTTTTCTTCTTTATCCGCTCGCTACCACCATGTTATGGTATCTCCATGTTAGGTGAAAGATAACTCCAACACACGACGTTGTATTCTTAATGTGCCTCGAAGGACATCCTTTATTGAACTGCCGAGGGGAGGGGGTACACTTTATTAGTCCTCTCTAAATGGAGAGTTCCAGTAAGGGGACGCTACTGGCAATAATATCACAGTACCTATCAATCTCATCAAGTAAATCCATTTCAGTTACGAATCTTCCATTGTTATACGTATAATTTTTTCTTCACCTTATACATTTTCGCCATAAACACTAGGGATTTGGATACATGATACCTTTAAGGCTTCTACCTACATTTAAAACGAACAGAGGTTTTCCGTTAAAAAACATCTAATTGCTCATAGATATCTTATGGAGGCTCATTTTTCTGATTTTGACCATCCATACTTATCGAACATTAATCAAACAATCGCAAATCCTCAGACGGTACATTTTTCCAGAAAATATTATTATTATTACTTTTCTTTTCCTATACTTCTTTTCTTTTACAATTATCGAAAACAACGCTATTTTGCGGAATTTTAATTTCCTTTTCTTGTCTTTTCATTTAAATTTTGCACCATTTATAAACATCCGCTCTCTACGTCTGGGACCCCTTTCTCTTTCTCTCGCTTTGTTTCTTTATTTACTTATTACAATAAAAATATGGTTAATTTAATTCGGTTTATTTTCATTTATTCATTTCTAATTTTTTAAATATAATTAACGTTAAATTGTAATATCTGTTACTTAATCTCTTCTCGGTCAGTACAGGAGAAATCTTTCTAGACTGCGGAAATTTCTTCGTCTACATAACTATTTGTCGAGTTTACAATTCATTTTATTATGGTGTATTTTTATTTTTTACTAAGTGTACTGATACTATAATTATTCTTTTCACTCCTCGCTCAGTGAAGAAGAAATCCTTCTAGACTGCGGCAATTTTCATTTTTTCACCTAGGAGATTGATTTGGTACTCCCACTCTCTCTATCTATTTATTTCATTATTTACTTACTACAATACAGGAAACGGTTAATTTAATTTGGTTTATTTTTACTTATTCATTTTTACGTTTTAAAATATACTTAACATTACAGTGTAGTAGTATCTATTACTTAATCTCTTTTATGCTCGATCAGTGAAGGACAATCTTACTAGACTGCAGCAATTTTTATTTTTTTAATTACTTTTTCTCTATTTAACTATTTGTCGATTTTACAATTCATTTCTATTTTTTTTTGTTTATTTTTATTTTTTACAAAGTGTTATGATACTATACTTAGTCTTTTTTCTCTTATGTCAGTGAACAAGAAATTCTTCTAGACTGCGGAAATTTCTATTTTTTCCCACGGAAGATAGATATCAGCACATTAAAAACCACCATTGTTTATTAATTTTGGTTAATTTAATCTCCAACCAAAATGGGCACTTAGGATTGGGATAATAATTGCCTCAATCCAGAAGGATTTTCCCTTCATTGACTTTGGTAAGCTTCATTCATATTTTGGATCACATTTATTTTTTGGGGAGCAGGGGGAATAGTCACACAACACATAGAGAAATATATTTTGTTTGATTCAACACATGGGTAAATCCCATTTTAATCATTTAAGGGTCCTTTTCAACTTATTTTTAAAGAATTAATACTCTAATACTTTTATATCTCTCCTGGACAATGCCGGGGCATGGGTCCTGCTAGTTTTTCATAAATAGAGAGATATAATGTTATGCTTTCAACTTTTAGTAAATCCTTTTTAGAGGACCGCTATTTAAGAGACAACTTTTAGGAGAGCTGATTTTAGGGAAACATTTTTAGAAAAACAGTTTTAGGGGATACACGAGTGTGAGAGAGCTGGAGAAATGGTATATGGTAAACACACACAAAATAATGGGTACAAAAGCACAAGTTCACAAAAGTAATATTTTATATGCATTTAAAAGTGGAAGTTTACATAGATAGAAAAACATAGAATGTTTGTTCATAGTTTAAGTGTCCATGCAAAAATAGAGATACAGTAGCTGAGATAATGAGGAAGCCTGAGTCGATAACTTAAGGGATGTGAATTATCCACAGGTAAGAAAAGTCGTAATCAAAACTTCCCCACTCAATTAAAAATATTACATTTGATTAAAAGTTATTCGTAAGAGTTAATGTTTATTTGATGTGTGCAGTTTCATTGAAGAAAGTTTAGTGAAAAATGTTAAGAGTGTTAAAATGAAAGTGTTAATACATTTGCTTTTAGTGTGTATCGGCTTGCGATAGTGTGAGAGAATAAGGCATTGTGTGTATGTCGCCTTTTGTTAGAGTGCGCATGCGTATGCCTTTGTATATGTGTGTTAAGAATTGAATATAGCTTTCCCAAGCCCACCTGAGAGTAATATAGATGTCAGCTCTGTCCTGGACTTTGGGTCAACTATTTGATTGAGGAAAAATCTGGCTCAAGGTGGATCAAAGAAGCAAATTGAACAATTTTACAAAGACGCCTCATACTGGCTCAAAATATCTTTGTTTGTATGTATTAATTCAGATGGATGTATGCGTAGAGTCTTGTGCACACAAACGATTTTGAGCAGTTTCATTTTTTTGTACCAAAGGATAAACTTTGGTTGCCGCACACAAATATATATATAAATATATGCACATACCTAGCTTTATATATATAGGGAGATATAATATCTATGCTCTCAGCAATGGATAATACAAATTTGATATTTGTTTGTATTTTAATTTTATTTAGTATTTGAAAACGTAAAGTATTTTCAAGCCCAGGTATTGATTTGCCTGAATATTGAGATAAAAATGTGCACTTGTTTATTGAAGTCAACTGTATTGCGCTACCCTTGCACTTGTACAGATTCTCGTGAGTTTTTATAAATCATTGGCTTTCTTTGCATCTTTCACTGAACATCCTTTTTGAAATAACGTGTTTTCCCAATTTAAGGAACAAAAAAAATGATTAAAAAAATCTACAATAAAATAACTTCCCCTGCGGAATTATCTCCCCCTCCTTAGCCCACGAAAAGAAAATATTTTTTACTGAGAATTTTTTTCCTTGTAGAACGAAGCATGCAATTAAAATAAAAAGAAAGAAGGAAAAAAAGAATTGAAGTAAAAAGAAATATGGAGATTAAACGAAGAAAACATGGCCATCAGGGGAAGATAGATATGAGAGAGAAAAAGAAAGATAGAATAAGAGAGTGCTTGAAACAGAAAGAGAGAGTGAAAAAATAGAGAGAGTGAGAGAAAAAGAGAATGAAACAGGTGAAACAAGAGAGAGATAGAAAGAGAGAGGGCAATGGAGATGAAACATACAGAGAGAGGGGGAAAGAATGAAAGAGAAAGAGAATAAAACGGAGAGAGGGTAAGAGAGAATGACGCAGGCAGAGAGAGGTTGTAATGAAATAGAGAAAGTAAGAGAGAGAAAGAATGAAACCTGCACAGAGAGAGTAAAATAAAATAGACCGAGAGAGAATGAAACAGAGAGAGAAAGAGAAAGAGAGAGAATTAAACAGGCAGAGAGGGAACGAGAAATGAAATAGACATGAGAGAGAGAGAGAGAGAGAGAGAGAGATTGTAATATATATTGAGAGGAGAATCCAACTCTTCTCATTCTGGCTTTTCAGTTTCTCGAAATTTTCACGAAGGTTACGCTGACAAGAAAGCAGAATTTCCAATGAAGTCAGATCACTTCCGGACATTAGGCACACATCATGCATTTGTTTAAAATCCCAGCAATCTTGGAAACCAATTTTCTTTCCATCTTTCTTCCATTTTAAAGTTCTTCTTTTTCTTCTTCGCTTAATTTCTTTTTTTCTTTTTCTATTCCTATTTTGTCAATGGCTTTCTCCCCTGTTGTATCTTTAATATTTCTATTTTTCTTTATAAACTTTTATTATTCCCCATTAGATTTTTTTTATCAAATTCTTTTAAGATCTGCAATTTTTTTGAAATCTTTATTATTTTCTTTATTAATTTCGCGGTTGCCATATTTCACATTTTTCGTTTTTTTCTTTAGTTTTTCAGTTTTATTTTCACGAGTCTAAAGTCTACCCAAAAGGTTACTTGAATATCTCGTTCCTGCTATGGGGGCTTTATTTAAACATCGGGATGTGGCGATGGTGAAGTGAATACACACATGGACTGACGACTTGAGCATGCCAAGTTCAATTCCTATCAGTACTATAGCACCACTGTCACTATGGACGTTAGTAACCGTTATGTGGTCCCTCTTGTCAGTACCTGATTCTAAAAAGAACTGGGGAAACCAATGCCGACAACAGCAGAATTGAATCGTTCAAATATCGTACAATGCTGATACATACGAAAAGAACAATTTAATCATCATAATTAGAATTCTTAAGTTTATTGCATTCAGCCTCACAAAGGCTCTTTATGCCAAATTCTGTGCAATTCTAACCAATGGTTATGGAGCCTATAAGTGTTTATAATAATAATAATAATAATAATAATAATAATTGTTGTTGTTGTTGTTGTTGATAATAATAATAATAATAATAATAATAATAAGCATCATCACCATCACCACCACCACCAGATCTATTTTTTTTATTATTTCACTCCTGATAGAGTAACTCCTCCCTTGTTTCTTTCCACCTTGTTTTATCCCTGGCTAGGCATGGCCACATAGGACCTAGTTGATTATCAAGGTCGTTTCTCCACCAGGTTTTTGGCCATCCTCTAGATCTTTTCCATTGCCTCGGGGTCCATTCTGTCGCTCTATATGTCCACCGGTTGTCTGTACATCTCAAAATGTGACCTGCCCATTTATGTTTTGCGATTTGTATAGTAGTTATGATGTCATTTACTCCAGTTTGCTGTCTAATCCAGGTGTTTATTTTTCTATTATGTAAACTGATGCCGAGCATAATGCGTTCCATTTTGTATTGTGCCACTCTTAGCTTTTCTATTGCAGCATTATTAAGTGCCCATGTCAATAGGAGTATGTTAATCTTAACCTCTTAAGACACACCTAGCATTCCAAGGGATCATCATGCTAAACTTAATGCAAATCTTCCCAATACTTTTGGAGGCCCTAAGTGTTTTAATAGTAGTAGAATTATAAGCATATTATTTACCTCCTTGCCAGAAGGTTAGACACAAGGTCAGGTGTGATTTTGAGAGGTCAGCACACTAGGGTAAGCATGTCCGGCCTACAAAAAATGCCTGATCGGTTCCGTCTGCATTACCGATAGGGGGGGGGGGCGACTCAGGCGATTCACAATAGACTAAACCTTCTCAGAGAGAAATGAAAGTCTTGGAGGGTGGACCTCCTAGGACTGAACAGAACCATACATCAGCCCAACAGCAACAAAGCCACTATCACTTGCCATTCTTCATGCAAATTGTATTGCAATTCTTTTTCGTGCTTATTTACATACGCTAACTTTGACCCTATCGTTAGGGTCAGAGTCAGGGTGGCGGTTGGGATTAGGGTTAGCATTATAGTTAGAGTAAGGGTTTAGCACTAGGGTTAGCGTCATGGTCAAAGTTAGTGTGGGTCCTAATCTGACAAAGTACCTTCTATTTAAATCATTTTTAACTTTATAAGCGTTTATTGTTTTGTAGTACAGATGCAACACTGACTTTCTGTCACCTTTTGTTCAACTTTAATCGTTTTGCCGGACCATTTGATTTCATGATAATAATAATTCATCAAAATCTACTAACCAAGCACTTTCATCCATTTTTTTTGCATCATCATATTTGGTTTAACTTCTGATTTCCATGATGGCATATGTTGGACGGCTTTTAGAAAGTGACTTCCAAACTAACCTATCTCTTATCAGGTTTTTATTTATCACTCTTTCTCTCAAATCAATCTCATCACTTCCTCCCATTTTTTCCTTGGCCTTCTCCTGCAAACTGACCCTGCTACCTCAACCGTTCTACATCTGCTAACACAAGCAATCTCATCCATTTTTTCAATATCATATTCAGTTTAACTTTTGATTTACATGTTTTGGACGGTTTTTAGAAATCGACTTCCAAAATCACCTACCTCTGGCCAGGTCTTTATTTATACCCTTTTCTCTCAAGTCCATCCTAATCATTTCTTCCCATGTTTTCTTTGGCCTTCCCAATATTATTGTAAAAACCTCTAACATAAAAATTAATGCCATCAATGGATTAATTGTGAAATTTTATTTTTTGTGTGCTTGATCTTAGTATAGGACTTTGTTTTACGTTGCATCCACAGACAGAGAGACAGCGATATCAAAAATACAGCACTCTGTAATAAAGAGCAAGATGCATTTAGTTGTAAGTATATATCCGTCCCGTCGCACATAAGTTAATGAGTACAAAACTGTCCTACATATTCTGAAAGGGAGAATGCAAATCTATTTCCTTAATATTTTTTTCTTCTTCTTTTCTGCTTTCTATACCGATTTTCTTTTCTTTTTACAATTTCGAGTTAGGGACGTTTTCTTCATTTCTTTTGGGTTTTTTTTTGTGACATAGCCCTCTTGGTCAGCAACCAGTTACTGTCGCTCTCACGCCCATACACTTCTCTCGCGTCCCAGGCTGATAACTCTGGTATTGGTTGATGTGGCGTCGCTAAATTTCTGTCCGTACTCATGTGATGCCAGCTTTGATGAAGTCCACTCTCTTGAAGAGATCGTTTGGATTATTTGGATTATTTGGATTATTTGGACTACTGTTCTTATCTTGGATGTTATTTTCATAGCGTTTCAGCCAATGTAACTGCTGACTTTCTTCAGGTGCGTCTTGTCGAACTCACGAATCTCTGCAATCTGTACGGAATTTCGAACTGAACCCTTTAAGAATATAATTAAGAATTACTTAAGACTTCTACCTGGTCATGGCTGACAGAACAAGAAAAATCTACCCCCCGTGGATCAAATAAAGAGTTCAGTTCGAAATTCTGTACAGATTCCCGAGTTTTGCTAATTCTTTTTTCCTGATAGAATTTTTCTTTCTTTTCTTGCATATTAACTTCTCCTGGATTCATTTTTTTCTTTGTCTTTGTCCTTCTCGTTGCTCCCCATTCCACTCTCCACCATCCCCACCTCCTTTGCATCGTTCTTTCTTTGAGAGCAGCTTCCAATTCTCCAGATGGCTTATTGATTTTCAAATAATCAACGGGCTAAGATCAAACGCGGAAACATATTGACAACCCATTTTTCTTTTTTTAGTGTGTTTATTATTTTGTAATCATCCTTGGAAATTGCAATGAAGAAGAAATGAGAAGAATATGGATTGAGAGAAAGACGGGGGGGGGGTTAAAACAAATAACAATAAAATAAACAATAAATAAATAAAATATATTTGGTTTTATCTCCTCCTTCTTATACTTCTCTCCTCCTACTCATATTACTCCTCGTCCTATCACATTGAATCTTATTTTGTTTTAACCTCTTCTTAACTTTGTCTCTTCCTCTCCCTCCTCATCCTACTTCCTCATATCTACTCGAATCTTATTTATTTTTACTCTCTATTATAGTTATATTTATCACTAGATTTTCAGAGCAGAAAGAAAATGAATATAATATTTGTGCCAAAAGTAGGTTCCAAATTGAAATATCGTTTATTTTTGGACCCATAAAAAAAACGTGTAGGAAACGCGGTTTACCAAGCATGAAATAGTTCATTATAAATATAGCAGGAATATGTATCGGAGCCTCTTTGTTAGTATAAAAGTGAAAACTCAAAGAGACCCGATCAGTTGTTGGCTGGACGTTTTCGGGCTCTGTAATAAGCTAATATTACTGTACTAATACACCTGGTGGAAAATACACACAGTTAGATAAACACATATCACACACTTCTTTGACCTGCACCAGAACTACTACTTGACTGTTTCAGTTAAAAGGAAACTCCATTCACTTTCATTTAAGTGACATTGAAAAGAAATCAACTCATATTTGTTCAAAGTTTTAATATTAATAAAACCTTTTAATTTTTGTAGTACTGTTACTTCATCCTACTACATTAATCCTCTACTCTTATAGCAAAACAGGAATATCTTATATATAAAATATAGTCAGAATGTTCTCCTATTTCTTTGACCAATATAGCTCCATAAACAAAATCTACATAAACTTTGTAAGCACCTTAGTCCACTTATTGGTATGTACTTCTAAAGAAGTTTGTTTTAGTTTAGCTCGAATTCAGCAATATTTTTCTAGTTCATCTACTCAGCCGTTATTTTCTTTGCTTAGTAATTTCAGTACAGAAGTAGGAGTGACTACCCCCTCTAACACACACAGTAATAAGTTCTCATCCTTTTACCCATAATACCGTAAAAGAAATACGGTAGTAGGTAGTATATCCATGCACAACATCATCATTATAACAGAAATAGTCGACTCGAGTGTATTATGAAGACATACTAACAAAAATAAATTTAAAAAAACAGATGTGATAACCTTTTGCAACGTTTCCCTGGTGATGAGACCAACGCTAGAACTACTATTATACTATTTCCATTAAAAAGAAAATACTCTCTCTTTCCTTTCAGAAATATTGAAAAGAAATGAACTCATATTTGTCCAAAGTTTTATATCAATAAAAACAGTAAAGTGGTCGACCATAATCTAGGGCGACCTGCAGGCTCCCTTTTCATTAGTTACTACACCCAGGTGTAGGGGAGGGCGCCACCACTTTCTGAGGATTGCTCCACTAACTCTTGATCCTCACCTTATACTGCTGAGTATTTTAGAAAGAGGGCATTGAATACCATTTATTTAGTCTTTTATATGACTCGACTGAGGATTGAACCATGGTCTCCCAGCCCATTAGGGAAAACTCTAACCATTATGCTGTGTTTGTTCATCTTTACATATTAATCCTCTACACCTTTCTCTCTTCCCCTTCTACCTGCCCCTAATCCCCCTTCTTTTCTTCTTGAATCTTGTTTTATTTTACTTTCTCACCTTTCTCTTTTCCTCCTCATTCATGTAATCCTCCCCTTCCTTCTCGACCCCATCCCCTTGAAACTTATCTCCTCCACCTTCTACTATCTTCTTTTTTATTTACTAATGAGTCACCACTTATCTAGACTAAAAGTACTTTAGGATAAGGCTTGATGAGATGGATAGATTGTCAGTTGAATTATGAGAGGATTGAAAATGATGAATAGAATGAACAAAATTTTATTATTTATGAGGGCGATTTATGACAAGTATTTGTTGACATTAGATTTGAAAACGACCATATTGTAGCCCGCAGAGAAGCAATCCTGATGTAACGTGTTATACATTCTTTGAAGTTGTGATAGGAGATGAGTTGTTGCTGTGAATTTCTTACAAGCAGGAACCAGAAATTGACGTTTGCATCTTCCATGAAACCATCTCCATCTCTAATCCTTCTCTATCGCTTTCAATTTTATTTGTTTTGCCTCTCTTTATATTTCTCATATTCTCTGTTTTCCTTTGAATCTTTTGATGAATATATTAAATGATGTTTATCATTAAAAATCTTTTGATGGATATCTTAAACATCATTAAAAATCTTTTGGTGGATATCTTAAATATCATTAAAATTCTTTTGATGGATATCTTAAACATCATTAAAAATCTTTTGATGGATATCTTAAACATCATTAAAAATCTTTTGATGGATATCTTAAACATCATTAAAAATCTTTTGATGGATATCTTAAACATCATTAAAAACTATTTTGATGGATATCTTAAACATCATTAAAAAATCTTTTGATGGATATCTTAAACATCATTAAAAAATCTTTTGATGGATATCTTCAACATCATTAAAAATCTTTTGGTGGATATCTTAAACATCATTAAAAACGTATTGTTACCTATTTTCCAATGAGTGAAATAATTATTGTGAATATAACGAGTAGGCTTCTCCTTTAAATAAGGGAATTTTCTTTTGAGAAATACTTAGGTTTCTGGTGAAGTAGATTTGATGATTTAGAACCCGTAACGATATAATCACTTTGACACATCGGTTTTCATTAGATCACCAGAATTAATCAACACTGAGCCTGGTTAGTATAAAATGGGTAACCATTTTGGAATACCAGGTGTTGTATGTGCAAGAATGATGACTCTTCCTTGCAAAAACTTCATCCTTGAAGATGTCTTTAACAAGTACTTCGGTATAACCTGCGATTTATTGAATTTATTGCTCCATGATTGCCCCAAATAAATGAATATTACAGTAAATTGTTTATAACCTGGCCGAGGTGATTCTGAATCAGAATATATCTAGTTTGAGCCAGACAGACAGAAAAGACAACTTCCTTTTATATAATAAACTAGCTAGAGTACCCATGAACACAGGGTTATTCAAACCTCTCTCTTCAGCACATCAGTTCAAATGAAAAAAGATTATTTTCTTTTACTCTGAATCGCAATAAAATAATTAAAAAAGATAATTTTTAATCATTAGAAATTTTTTTTTCAGATTTATGATGATGATGATGATCGATATGGGCTAGACAATAACTATAGCAAAACAAATGTCTAGTTTGAGATTCGAACCCTAAAAGATAGCATAAGATATAGAAATTGAAGGCCAACGTTTTATTTACACGGCCTCCAATCAAAGGAAATATTTTGTCTTTTTAACCTACTTAAGATGTTTATGAGTTCGGCACAGGGATACATAATTTAAAGTCAGTTTTACCTCTCCACATAGATCTAAAATAAACAAAGAAAAAATTCCATTTTTATTAAAAAAAAAGAATGTAAATAGGTACCATGGTTTGACAAAAAAAAAATCTTGACTTATTTTTATGTTTATTCATTTTACTTACTAGTAGTCAAAATGTTGAGATTATTATAATATGTTGTTCGCTCGGCTAATAATAAACAAAACAGAATATTTGTTTCGAATGTTATTTTTATGTACTTTTAATTTTGAATAATGAATTTTAAAAAAAGGTGTAATAAATTCTGACATCGATAAAGGCATCGAATCAAAGATGCTGATTCCAAATCTGCAGGTAATTTGCCAGTTAGATCAACCATTTAACTGTAATGCTATGACACACATACACTCATACACATAACTTTGCTTTATAGAGAGAGATATGTAATATATTTGTATCAATAAAGTGATAGGGAGGTGACAGACTGAAGACCTAGGTGTTCCATGTTCGAATCCAGTCGGTTCCACAGTACCACTTTCACTTAGGGATGTTGGCAACCTTCTCGTGGTCCTTCCCGTAAGTACTCGATGTCTTTCCAGAAAGATTTCTAACTAGAAAAACATCAGGGAAACTAATGCTAACATCAGAATCATCTGAATCATCACACGAAGTGATAGGAAAAAGTGAACACACTTCTTTCAAGTTGTTTGATATTTGTCTTTTATTAATACATAGGGTTATATTATGCTTTGTATGTAAGTTATGTCGTGTTGTTTGACTTCATGGATTTCAACCTTTTTCAAAAGAGGATTTATATATATATATATATATATATATATATATATATATATAATTACAGATCAGAGCTATGTCGTACAATGATTTAATGTCAGTTTTGAGGTAAAAAAAATCTTACACGTTTCACAGCATACTTGAACAAAATCTAAATTTATTTTTGATGGAAATCGCTCCAGACAAGGCATGAAGTCACTTGATGTAATGAGTTAAAAAATACTACAACTTCCAGAGCAAAAGATAGCCAACGCTAAGTGTTTAATCAGAAACATCGCTCATGGAATTTGATGACTAAACGACAAAATAAGGCAAACAAGAATTACGAGACTGCTGAAAGTAAACCCAAGATTCACTTTCTACTTTTTCAACATAGTTGTCATTAAAGAGATACACCAACTCTTATTATATATTACACTAGCCGTACCTACCCGGTATTGCACGGGAGTAAAAGAAAAAATGACTAACCTGTTTACAAAGAAACAGAAATTAATTTTGATGACTTTAATTTTGTAATCGTAATTTTGCAAAATAGCAATGTTTAATCGTTTTTTTTTGGTACTTGATTTAATAAATAGTAAAGAACAAATAATAATGTGTAATTGATATAGTATATTCACGTTGACATATCAATTCTCATTTGATCAGCGACCTTGAGCCAGATGGGTGAAAATAGGGATACTTCCCTGCAAAAAATACTTTCCTGAATATGCATTTAGCAGTACTTCAGTATAACCTGCTAATCCATGCATATGTTGATACAATGGAACAAATGCCCATAAGTTTTGTATTTAATTATGTGGCGAAGCTCTCCAGAGACAGTATGCAATTCATTTCTTTTATTAATGTGAAGGCCAAAACACACATAGATACATGCTTGAAATTGCATAATTTAATTAATATATATATTTATTTTTTAGAAATTAAGGGAGATAACTCGATATAATTGCACACAATAACTTCCCTTTAATCTGTTTCAGTGAGTAATAATTAGTAAAGAACGAATAAGAAGGAATAAGTATTTTCAGGAAAAAAACTGAAGTAAAATAAAATATATTTGTGGCAATAACATAGTGATAGAGGAAACGAAAAAATATGCTAGCCTGAATCATGTAACGATATGACAGATAGATTGCTATTTGGGTCCGATTTTAAAAATCCACAAGATTACTTTACAGATTCGATGATGTAACATACTTTTGGTTAGAGACGTCAAATCTCCATTATCTGATGTAGTTTCATAATCATTATTTTTTTACTTATTGAAAAGAAATCCTTTTCAGAAGAGAAAACACAAGCAACAACCTTTTTTCCCCCTTCATATAGAAACGCTATAATTTTGCATATACAAATTTTATCTTGAAGTGAATATTTTCCCAATAAAACGTGTATGAATGTACATCTGATTCTTCTGGTATTCGGCATCAAACAGAAATAAAGTAAAAATAAATAAAATGAGATAAAAAAACGTGCATAATTTCTTATTCCATAAAGAAAAGAAAACCTGAGGAGAAATTCAAAAAATTTCTTTTTGCTTGTTGAAAGTTTGAACCCATGAAAATAATTTTTCTTTGTCTGCTTGGTGAAAGTGTGAACCCATTAAAATAATTGTTTTTGTTTTGTTTGCTTGTTGAAAGTATGAATCCATTAAAAATCCGCTCCACGAAAAAATGCTACCCATGTAATCTTAAATAAAATTCACAATTATTTTTCCAGTAAAACCATATTTGGTACAAATAAATTTCAGTCTATGTCTGACTTGTCTCCTGAATGTTCAACAGTCTGTATTGTTTTATCGCCGTTTAATGACATGCTCCGAATGGCATGCGACTCTGTGTTGATCAAAACTGAGTGCTACCTAATGGTCGTTAAGAAGTTTTGAACAGAAGAAGAAAAGTTAGTGTGAGAGATGAACAGTGGCTTCAACAGAATGAGCCAACTCACTGCACTTTAAATGATTCGTTGCAATGTAGGGACACTTTGGTGATCATTTCATCAGTAGGTGGTGTAATCCTTGATGGACTTCACACTCACCAGACCATACATCACCTCCCTTGATTTTTATCTGTGGGATTATCTAAAAAAAATAATTTCTATCAAAACGTTACCCAGACTATTATTGAACTAGAGAGGGCCACCATAAATAATGGCAGTACCGAAAGAGGAGTGTGTCAGAGTTATTAACCATTTTGCATGTCGTATTCAGGTATGTTCATCATCATCATCATCATCATCGATTTAACATCCGTTGTAAATGCTGCTATGTGTTGGACAGCTTTTAGAAATTGACTTCCAAACTAATCGACCTTTGATCAGGTCATTGTTTATCCCCCTTTCTCACAAATTCATACTTATAACTTCCTCGTACCTTTTCCTTGGCCTCCACCTTTCAACTGACTTACTATATATACACCTAATACTTATAATCAAATTAATACCAGCTCCCCCATTGTGCTTTAATCGTATCACCAATATAATAAAAGTTCTGAACAATCTCTATGACCTCGCCATCCAAATATACTTTTCACACATCTGAGTTCTCATCCATCTCCATTGCCTTACTGGTTACTATCCCTCAACCTACCTGCAATTCTACTACACTTCTTGTATACCCTATGCTTACAAGTGCCACAAAATATTGAGTTGCTTCCCATTCCTTTTCCAGGACTAGAATTGTGCAGCATGGATGCTCAAATGACAGAGTTGCCGCCCCTTGTGTTTTGAATTCTGAGTCTGGATGTCTCTGACTGGAGTTCGAAACAAGGGGAAAACTCGAATCCAGAACTTCCTGTTTTGTAGCTGCTATAGTTTGTGTGGACTATGGTGTTATGTCAAATAATGGAAAACTGATTTATCTAATACTATCTCGTTTTTCCGGCTTGCTATCGTTTTGCCAATTTCTCTACTAGAAATACTTGTAAACAAATTTTTAAATAATAAACATTTTTATTCATAAGTTTATTGTAAAAACAGAACAAAATCCTTTGCATTTATTTATATAAATAAACGTTACCATTTTGATAATTGTGATACAAATATATTTATCTTTTAAATGAAACTGTAAAGAAATGAAAAGAAAGAAGTAATCAATTCGCAAGAGTGAGAGTGCATGTGTGTAGAGTGAGATGTTTTTAAAACTTACAATTTAGAAATAGATGGCGACTGTTAAAAATGGAGTCATTCCTCCAAAAGAAAAGGCCAAATAGGAGCATTTGAACACAAAATATAACAATATTCCTGAACAAAACTATTTGTTATATTTACATAAAAAAATAATTGAATTTAAAAACAATAATAAAAAAGAAAATTTAGCATCGCTAATTGGAACCACAGAGAGAGAGAAAGAGGGAGAGAGAGAGAGAGAAACCGAGCAGTCACTTCCCCCTCTCTCTATGAACTATTCTTACTACTCTTATGCCTCGTCGGTATATCTTTCTTTCTAGCTAGTTAAGATATATTAGTTTTCATTTAAATGACCTCCCTTGAAAATTAATGAACATAATATTTTAAGAAAGGTTTTGGTAAGTTATCCTTTTTTTATATAAGCTTACTTTAATTAATTACTGTTAATATCAACAAAACTATTGCATATATATTGAAAAAATGGGACAACAAAAATTACAAATGAATAACACCAAACATTAATTTATAATAAATTTACAAAATAGTTTTATAAATTAGGCATATAAATAGCTGTTCTTGAGTTTTCGGTCTCTACTATATATATATACAGTATTTAAAATGTATCACTGATTTTAATAACTTTAAACCATTTAAATGGTAATATAAGTGTGATAACTGAAAATCTTTCGCATTTATTTTACTCAAATTTAATGCAATATATTTATTTAGAAGATCATACAATTATGTGCTGATTACATATTATAAATAAATAGATTGTATTCTAACTAACATAGTTGAGCTGTCTGTCATTATTTTTACCTATACTTTTATGCGGGAACGAAAGGAGAATAACAGATCCACAATGACTGCTAACATGGAGAATTGACCCGGAACTGAAAAAGGATGACGAAACACGGAAACTGAAGTGTTGCGGCAAAGAATTTGATACGGATAAAGGGTTACGGATCCATCAAGGAAAAAAAAATGCAAAAAGAAAGTATGTCAGCAACACAGGTCAAACAACCATTAGATGTGTGACCAGAACCCCCAGGAGATCCATCACAGTGAGGAACAGTCTACAGTTGAGACAGAAAAGCAAGAACGGAAACCTCCAGACAAGAATTCTAAGATAAATTGGCCAAAGAGTAATAATGTAATGAGCTACAAAACCGTTGATGTAGAAGTGGCAAACGTTTTGTAGCTCATTACATCATTACTCTTTGGCCAATTTATGTTAGCTTTCGTGTCTGGATGTTTCTGTTCTTGCTTTTCTGTCTCAACTGTAGACTGTTCCTCACTGTGATGGATTTCCTGGAGGTTCTGAGGTAAAGCTGGAGAAGTTAGCAGAAATCATCTATGAACAAGGAAGAGAAATGTTTGGAGTTGACGAGAAAGAATTGCCGAAACAAAGGAAAGCTAGTCAACCATCAAGGACGGAAGTAAAAATCGCAAGGATAAAGAAAGAAAAAGGGCATTAAGAAGTAGATGTATAAAAGCAGATGAAGGAGAACAGATTGAACTGAAGCAACTGTATGAAGATGTAAAGGGAAGGCTTAAGGATGAAATGAGAAAAGTCAGAAGAACGAAGAGAAGAAGGAAAAGATAACAGTGCAAGAAAAAGTTTGTAAAGAACCAATACAAGTTTGCTAAGGGCTTGTTCACACAGAGTAAGAGCGGAAAGTTGGAATGTTCCAAAGACGAACTCGGTGAGCATCTGAAAACAACAGATTGTGATGAAAACAGAGAAAGGATATACCGTTGACACAAGATGTAAGAAAGCCAACAAGACCAGGTGTAAAGTTTGATGTAAGCGCTATCAAATGGGCTAGAGCTAAGGGTTCACCAGGCAATGATGGTATCAGCTACAATGTATATAAGCACTGTGAACGCCTCTGATTAGGACTTTTTTTGCTGATAAGAGAGATGTGGAGCACTGAATATGTTGCTGAATGGTGGTGTCTAGCAGAAGGCATAGAATACCAAAAGAAGAACAGGCCAAGGAGCTAGGACAATTCCGACCCATATCGTTACTAAACATCGATGGAAAGATTGCGTTCGGAGTTGTTGCCAACAGAATAATAAAATATGTGCAAAGCAATGGCTTCATTAATAAGTCAGTTCAAAAGGCAGGTGTACCCGAAATACCTGGCTGTATTGAGCATGCTTATGCAATATGGTAGAGTATCTAACAAGCCAAAAAAGAAAAAGAGGATGTTGTAATTGTATGGCTAGATCTTGCTAATACATATGACTCAGTCACACATGAGATGATTCACAACGCGGTGGAGTTCTTTTGGATTCCAGAGACAGTTCAGAGTATGATCAGGAAATACTACGATAAATTCAAGATGCGCTTTACGACATGTAACTATACAACGGACTGGTAAAGGTGGGAGATTGGGATTGCAGCAGGATGTACAATATAAGTGATCGTGTTCGTACTTGTGATGGAAATGTTATTGAAATCAGCAAATTGTGAGAATGCGTTTATTAAGACCCAACTACGAGCATTTATGGACGATGTGGTTGTAAAATCACAGAGCACAGAAAGAATGGAACAAGTATAGAACCAACTAGAACAGCTTATTGAGCGGTCAAGGATGAGATTTAAGGCTAAAAAATCAAGAAGTGTAACTTATAAGAAATGTAAACAAAATAAGAATATGGTATATGATCGGAGAGGAAGTGATCCCCACAGTAAAAGAGAAACCATTAAAAAGCTTGGGTAAATGGTGCAGATACACCTTAAACAACAGAAGCCAAAGAGCAAAAATACAGCAGCAGACAGAGGAAGGATTAAAGGTAATTGATAAGACCGAGTTACATGGAAAGTATGAATGTTGGTGTCTGCAGTTTGGTCTGTATCCTCAAATAAGGTGGCCATTATAGATTTATGAAGTATCATTGATGCGAGTAGAACGGAATGAAAATGGTGTGGTGTGTATAAGGAAGTGGTTGGGACTACCAAGAATGTTGAACAATTCAACAATTTTTGGAAAAGAGGGATAACTGAAGTTACCTATTGCATCAATTGTGGAGGGATACAAAGTGTCAAAAGTAAGGACAGTCATGAGGCTCCGTTTCTCTAAAGACAAGAGATTAAAGACGATCCACCTGAAGAAAGGACTGGAAAGAAGTAGAAGGCAGAAAGAGGCTACCGAGACAGTTATTAATATCTTCGGATACTTTTGGTGGTGTGCATGATACACAAAATGGACTAGGTATGCAGAATTTTAAACGTTTCTGCATGAGTAACCTCAGGCAGAGAAGAGATTCTGTGGTACATGAGATAAGGAATGAAGAACAGAGAAAAAGATATCTACACCTGGTGGCATATCATCAACAAGGTGAGTGCATTTGCTGGGAAGAGTGTGTGGTGAACTGAAAGATCAGATGAAAAGAGATCTGGGCTTGGGAGCGAGCAAGAACTTAATTCCTAATAAAATCGACCTACGATGCAATGCCTTCCCCAGTCAATCTTTTTTGATGGAGAGTAGACAATGATGACAAATGCATGTGTGCGAAAAGAAGAACTCTCAGATAACCGATGAAAGATGGCAAGGAAAATGGAACTTGGTAGTTGACCTCTAGAATAATTTGATCTTCCCACTGATCCTTATGCTGCAGAGATCAGACCTTGTCGTGCGGAGCGAGGAAAAGAAGGTTGGAATTATGTTGGAGCTGACTGTACTCTGGGAGAATAACTTTGCTATTTCAGAAGACAGAAAAGATGAGAGATATGGTGACCTACTGACTGAATGAAAGAAAAAAGGATGGAATGTGGAATACTATCATTTGGCTGTGGGAGCTCGAGAATATGTTGAGCGAAAGGTAATGAACATACTGCAAAATCGTTTCTGGTGTACAAACACAGAAGTAAAAAACTTTGTGAGAGACATACAAGAAGCAGCAGAGAAGGCACTGTACTAGATCTAGTTTAAAAAATACGGTGAGTGTTGGACAGAAAAGTAGCTTACACCAGTTCAATACAACCTTTTAATAGAGGGGCCCAAATGCAATAGAGGAGTAGGGGCCAAAACTGCGGTGCCTCCTAATTATCGTTGTACTGGATCCGATTGTTACTGTTAGATACTGTGCACTAAAGGCTGTGCATACAAATTATTATATAAATATGTGCTCTACCAACTGAGAAAACAAAACTGCTACTGGAAATGGGAGAAATCATATCATTTTTAAATTAAACAATTTACATATTTTTGAAAGTACTCAATTCTTTTAACAAAATAATATTGCTTTAATATGACCAACCATAACAGAATCTGACAATATTTATTAAGTACATATTAAATTATTTTTACTTACAGACGCCGGCGTTTCAAACTTTTGCTATCATCAGTGTAGGTAGTGATAATTTCAGACGGTCAGAGGATCTGCACCGAGTTACAAAATCAGCCTAGACTCTGCAAGCTAGTACTCTAACCACGTATATACATACCTATATGTGTGTGTATATATGTTATATATATATGGTTATATATATATATATATATATATATATATATATATTATATAAATATTTGTTATTGTTTATTTATCTATGGACGTATACGTTTCGTCTCTTTTCAATCGAGACTCATCAGCATAGAAGTATGACTATTCAATACCGCCTGAAGATGATTTGACGATTCAAATCGAAAGTACTTGCAAAAAAGAAAAAAGAATGGAACAAGAAAGCCATGGATCATATTTATATCAATTTGACCGAAACATTAGATGGACAATTCGGAAAATTGAAAAAATAAAAAAAGTCGCATCAAACAAAACCACTCCGTAATATTTAATAATGTTTGCCTGAATGAAAATATGCTGCCTAAATACACACAATATATATTTATATATATATTTGTTAATACAACGGATACAATGCTTGACTGCTGGTCGCATTTGGATGGATTCGGTCGTTCGTGTTTCGAATCGCGATGTAGATAAACTCACAAGTCATAGACGATGAAACAGTTCTTTGTGGATGACTATATTTTATTTATTTATATATATATATATATATATATATATATATATATATATATATAGTGAGAGAGAGAGAGAGAAAGGGGAAGAGAGAAAAAGAAAAGAGACGATAACAAGGTAAACAACTCATGCCAAACAAAATTTGGTCTTTTAAAAGAAATCAATCAATTGATTTCCACTCGGTTAACATTTTCTCGATTTAGTCACCGATGCAAACCATTATTAGATTTTAGAAACTTGCACTTAAACAGAAACAAGAAAAGAAAGAACCGAAAAACAAATATGTTTAAGATACATCCATCAAATCTGTTGATAAGTTTGTTGGAAAA
>OY744523.1:67213287-67340787 GCA_963556195.1 Sepiola atlantica
TGGAACATGAAGAAAGTCAGTATAACACCAATAATCATAGGAGCACTAGGAACAGTCCCCAAAAACATGGAGAAAAGACTAGGAGAAATAGGAATCAAAGGAATAACTGAGACCATACAAAGGACGGTAATGATCAAAACAGCTACAATCCTGAGAAATGTCTTCGAATGCGGAAACCAACCCACATAAGCAACGAATGGGAACAAACACATAGAAGCACAAGACAACAGAACCGGGGAAAATACAACAGCATGAGAGAGGCGCAAGCATAGGCTGACGCCACGAAAATTATGGACAGAGGGTCGAGGAGGGAAAGCGCAAACCAGACCTCCACTGGAAGAGCGCGGACAGCTCTGGGACCTTGGGGAGGCTTGTTGCCACTCGGGCCCCAGAGGGGACCAATGGCCCTTATCAGCGGGAAATCGGTGGTAGGTGGCTGTTGCGATACCGCAAGGTCATCAGCGGTGATGAACGAAAAGAGGTGGAGCATACTGGCAGTCTGAGGAGACTTGTTGTCACTCAGACTCCAGGGAATACCACAGGTTGTTGGCAGTGGGCGATCACTGACGATGACCAGTGTGATAACTCCTAGTGAGTAAATAATAATAATTATAATGATAATAATAATAATGATAATAATAATAATAATAATAATAATAATAATAATACACAAATCCAGGCAAACAAAATCTGCCCCAAATCCCATAATCTGAAACTTAGGTTGGTACCACTTAAAATGGTGGTGATAGGGTCAAGAAGGATTGAAAAACTAAGGAATGGGTGCACCATTCAGACATCCACTAGAAAAGTAAAGAGAGTACTGCATTCTTGGGTGAGTGGGTTTGGGGACTTATTGCTAGTCAAATTTCAGTGAAAACCTACAACCGTTATAAATGAAAAATCACTGGTAAACGGTTGGTGCAATAATGCAAAATGATTTGTGACGTTTATCGAACAAGGCAGAGTGCTAGAGATCTGATGAGATTTGTTGTCACTCAAACATCAAGAAACGCAACTTGTGAGTAATCACTAATAAAAACATGTGTGAGAACTCCTACTGAGTAAATAATAATAATAATAATAATAATAGTGGTGGTGGTCGTGTTCATGATGATGAGGAGGAAGAGGAGGAACATTTTGGTTACGTAAGTTAACCCACATAAACTGTGAACGCTAACCAGTCAAATGGAAGTTGCAACAGAGATAAAACAAAAACATAGAAAGAACACCACTACATGAACCCAAGGGAACTGAAACTACAAGAAATTTCATAAACTGCATCCCCCCTAAAAGAATAACCAAAAACACGCACAGACAATGTGATGGTATCCTCCTCGACTGATACCACACAAAACAGTCAAAGAAATTGTCATGAGAAAACATGGACATGGCTATGAAAAGGACACTTAAAAAGAGAAAAGGAATCACGAAATAATGTAATCAAAACAAATTACATAAAAGCCAAGACATACAAGACCCAGGAAAACAGCAAATGTAAACTCTGGAGACAAAGAGACGAAGCAGTAAATCACATAAGTTAATGATTCAGCTAGATCAAAAGGAATATATATGTGTATATATATATATATTACTGTTAAGTCAAAACTTATCAAAGCCAAGAGTCACTCAAGAATAAGGGTTAATGAAGGAGATGGAAAGATTGTTAGTCGAAAGATTAGGAACAATCAATGGTATGAACTAAGTTGGATTACTTATGAGTATTTGTTGAGATTGGATTTGAAGACGACCATGATGTAATCCGCAGGAAAGTAGTCTTGCGGTAATTTATTCTACAAATGGGAAAAACAGACGTTACTTGATTAAGAAGGTAGTCCTCCAGGAAATATGCAAACGTCAGCACTTTAAACATACCGACAAATGATATTAGCACAAAGTATTGGAAAAATAAAGACATACAATCTTCTGGGACATGGAAATATGAACGGACAAACTCATTCAAAGAAGAAGACCAGACATGATAATAGTCAATAATAGGGAAAATAGTCTAACAAGATTGGGTTGGGGGTGAGTGGAAGTGATATCAATTGTGACGAAAAATGTGTGAGGTGTGGTTTTGGAATTTGGGGGAGGAATGCATGGATGGAATGCATACATGATATAATGATTTGTATTATTTGGATTATTCGGACTACCATCCTCATCTTAGATGTTATTCTCATAACGTTTCGGCCGAGGTAACCTCCGACCTTCTTCAGGTACATCTTGTTAAACTAAAGTATCTTTCTGTTGAAGCTGCACCTGAAGAAGGTCGGTAGTTACATCAGCCGAAACATGAAAATAACCTCCAACATGAGAACAATAGTCCGAGTAATCCAAATAATAATAATTATCAATGCTCATCTCAAAAATTTCGAGACATAATATTGTGAGATTTGAAAAATAAGTAAAAGTTAATTCTTGGGCTTGTAAGGTATGTGGAGAGAGAGGAACAATTGAATAGCTAGAAAATAGAAAAACGTTGGAGCGAGTTTTGAAACTGATGAATGAAGACGTTATCGGGCTGGCTCACACGGATGGCGGGTGTCTCGGAGTCTCCTCCCCCCCCCCCATTTACATAAGAGCATGTGAGAAAACTTTATAACATCAAAAAAAAGTGATGAAACTTCCCTGTGTGTTTTTTGAGTCTTCAATAAAGTAAATAAATTCATGTGAATCAACATGGTACAACTTTGTTGACCGGCTTGATTCTGGTGGTTGCATTCTTGCAGGAGGGACCACGTAATGGTTGGCAACATCCCTAAAAAAGTTATATTATGGAACCGACTGGATTCGAATTTGGCACACCCAGGTCGTCAGTCTGTGTCGTTATCCGCTTGACCATCGTCACCTCCGAGTCTTCAATGATAAGCCAACATGCGAGGGAAATTATGAGGAAAATTTTCCTACAGAAGTACATTAATAGAAGTAATAGTATACTTTTGACTTCAGACAGAAATATACCAAATCCCCATAATTGATGAAAGTACAATAGTACATAAATAGAAGTACCACAGTTTCGACTTCAGACAGTGAGATACCAACTCTCCATTAGTAACAGAAGTACAATTATAGAAGTAATAGTATAGCTTCAGATTCAGACAGAGATACCAAATTCACATTAGTAATAGAATTACAACAGTGAAATTATAGAAGTAATAGTATAGTTTCTGCTCCAGATTATAATGCTTTCTCATATATCTAAGCTGTGTCGGTTCCCTTGAGTTTGTCTTAGTATTTCCATCAATATTTCTAGTTTGGCTTGCAAAGTGCGATTTTATTTCAACTTACCTATATTCAGTGACACCTTGTTATGTTGCACTCAATTATTTTTTATAAATATTTTTGTTGTTTTCATCAGTGCTGTTATTTTTAGGGGGTCAGTTTCCTCTTTGATTTCAATTTCTCCTAATCCTTTTTTAGGCTTTTGCTACTGTTCCTAGTCCTCCTACAATTATTGGTATTGTGTAAGTTTTCATGTTCCATATTTCCTTTCAACTCTTTGGCAAGTTTCCCATATTTACTTAATTTTCTGCTCCTTCAGCTTCACCTAGATGATCTGCTGGGATGGCGAAATATGTACCATGGTCAGCCACTTTTACTTGTATTACTGATGGAGATTTGACATATGTCTATTGAAGCTGAAACTATACTATTACTTCGATTAATGTACTATTGTACTTCTATTTCTAACGCAGAGTTTGTATCTGTCCGCCTGAAGCCGACCTTTACACTTATTTCTATTCATGTACTATTGTAATTATATTACTAATGGGGGTTTGGTATCTCTCTGTCTGAATCCGAAACGATACTATTACTTCTATTAATGTACTATTGAACTATCATTTAATCCTCAATTCAAGTAAAACATTCACAGTAAGAACTCGTCTACCTATAACGATTGCTATAATTTTCCTTTCTACCAAAAAACAAACAGAACTTCCATGAACAAAGTTTCTTTCCTAGAGTTTCACATCTTTGAAACAATACTATGGAGCTGCTTCCCAACTGAATATACTATGGTCGTTTTTAAGTCCAATGTTAACAAATACTTGCTGAGTCTTCCTCTTAAATAATCCAATTCTTCCCATCTCACTTATCGTTTCCAATCCTTTCATGGTGTTTTTTATTGTTCAACTGACCACACCATTAACCCTTATACCATTTTAAGAGATGTTCATGTCTTGTTATGATATTTAGTTTTACCTACCTAAAACAAACGATTGCCAAATGTGTCGTATTCATTTCATAAAATTTATCAATTATTTAATATCAATGTGACGTTTTTATTTCCTAGTAAGTGCAAAAAACGAATTTCTCATTAAAAAATATTAAAAAATGCATAAAGACCGCAGTTATTCAATATTATTTTATCTTTGATATTTAAGTAGTTAACCATTATTATATAAAAGTTTAACTGTTAGCTTGTAGCTTAGATACTACAACTAACAAAAAGACGTGCTTATAGAACATAGAAATATTTACAAAAGAAATTTGAAAGTAATGGATCCCGGGCAACGCCGGGTCGGAACAGTTAGTATTTGATATAAAGCCAATACTCAATGGTTCAAGCTGTGCAGACCTCTTTGATAAGTAGTGTTTAGCCGCCGCAAGACCTTTCTAAACCATATACCATGTACAAATATCTTTCGGGTGTCGGCCAACTCAGAGAAGGCAAATCTTTTACTTTTAGTTATTTTTGTATATGTCTTTCTGAACTACTCAAACTTATGTCATGTTAACCTTTGTTTTCAAAGATCTAAAGACTCCTTATCACTCTAACTTTCTTCTTGACCCTTTTTGTTTCTCTCCGGATGAACTTCCTGACCTTTGCGAAAGTCTTAACATTTTACATAGTGCACCTACACGATTGAATGTCATTCTCCCAAAGGTCACTTCATTTAATGCTTTAGCCTTCTGAAACTGTAGATCAGCGATTAAACAGTGACCTTATGTGTTTTTCTGGATGACGGCTTATCAACGTAGAAATTTTTTTATTTAGTTATTGATATTTAAATAAGTGTTTGAAGGTACAGCATTTTGAAATAACATGGAAAACGGCAACATTAATAAATTATATATATATATATATATATATATAGCAAGTAAGCTACACAGAAAGAAAACAGAAATGTTTCTGTGTAGCTCACTTACCATACTTATATCTTTTATACTACTACTTAGCTCTACTTATGTATTGAGCACTTTTAAAGTAAATACTGAAACAGTATACATATATATATTAACAGTTAAGGAGAAAAAAAAATCTATACATATGTAAATCAATAAAACATGCATAAATTAAAGGATGAAGAAGAAAAAAAGCTATAAAAATGGAAGCGGAAAAAGACCTATATTAGCTAAAATCAACCTCCTGAAGATGGACGAGACGTCTGAAAGCGCTCGAGATTTGACCCAAACCATAACGATGGGTGCTATACTGCACCAGCTACTACCACACGATCATAAAATCGCTCGAATAGTCGAACGACTAACCAAGAAAATCTCAAAAAAGCAGAACTCCGTGGATTTTAATGAAGCCTGTCTTAATAACAATTTGCTGCAAAACTATATATATATATATATATATATATATATATATATATAATTTGTGAGTTTTTATAAAACATATATATTTAGGTATACACTCTTTATAATCCCAAAGCTCAATAAGGTTGTATTACAAGCTTCCGAGCATATCTACTTTTTTGTTATATTCCAATGACCAAAGGAAAAATAAATCCATTACCATAATTTTTCTTTATTTAATTCTCTCAATTTCTTTATTTCTAATTTCATTGAATAGATGAATTTTTTACTTCGTTTTACAAACAAAATTTATATTTATTTTTTCCATATCTCATGTGCGTTTCACAGCTCAGCCAAGAAAAATATATATAGTTTTTATTTTAATATCGCTGATAATCATATATATATATATATATATATATATATATATATATATATATATGAGAAAGGAAGGATAAAGTAATCTGACGTAATGGGAAATGAATAAGGAAAAACCAAAAAGTATGTTTTTTTATATATTCATCAACGTTTCGTCTTTATTTGTAAGCCTTCTTCAGGATGATAATTTTAAGAAAAATGTCATGCAAGTACGTGAAAATATTGGGTTGACATGATGGGTTGATGAGAAAAAGTAGTAGCCACTACTGGGTGCGCAGGCCCGAGGTCCGGGCTTAGTGAAGTCAGTAGCACGTAATGAAATTAATGAGGATGGTTCTGAGTGAAAAAATGGAGGGGTGGGTGTGAACGGAAATAATGTGGATGGCTGTTAGTGAAGAAGTGGAGAGGTGGGGAAAGAGGAGGGGAGGAGGGAGGCTCTGTGATTTTGGTGTGTGGGTAATGTCATGGTTTTAGAAAAGATTTGAAAAAATGAAGGTGGTTTGAAAGTGGGAGGGGTAGGTGGGTAAGAGTGTTAGAGAAGTAGTCGAAAGGGTGAAATGGGTGAGGCGGGAGGGGCAATTTTGTTGGGGGGTGAATGGTAAGTCGGTTTTGATTTTCTTTAGATGAGTGTGAAGTAAGTTTAGGCATTTTTTAACTGAGACATTAGTATAAAGCGATGTTACATCTAGGCTATGTATGTTTTTCTTTTCTACGTTAATGTTTTTTATTTTGTTAAGAAGGTCGCCTGAGTCATCTAAAGAAAATCAAAACCGACTTACCATTTCCCCCAACATTTTAATAGAAATAATTAGACTCATCACTGACGTAACACATTTCCAATTAAACGAAGAATTCTACAAACAAAAATTTGGACTCCCCATGGGCAACCCCCTAAGCGGTGTATTAGCCTGCCTCTTCTTAGAATTCTTAGAATCCGGCCCTTTCAAATTTAGACTACCCCCTAACATCGAATACTTTGATGATATTCTAATTCCCCCCCCCTTAGATATACAAATCAATAACCTCAAAGACAAACTCAACACAGTAGAACCCTCCATAAAATTCACACATAAGACTGAAATAGACAGCTCGATACCATTCCTAGATTCTCTTATAATTAAGTCTAACAACAAATTAGAATTCAAGGTACACCACAAAAACATTCACAAAAATGACTACATACACTTCTACTCTCACCACAACAGCAAGATAAAAACAAGTATGATTATAGGCTTTTTCCTACGCGCTCTTAGAATCTGTTGTCCGTAATACATAGATGAAGAAATAAAATACATCATTAATTCCTTAAAAACACTGCAATACCCCACACATTGTATATTAAATGCCAAGAAGAAAGCCTTTCAAATATTCTCCAAAAACAACACGCAAAAAAATCAAGCACCAAACACCTCTCTCATAGACAGACCTCTTCTCTTACCCGTGCATTCCAATACCACATCCATATGCAACACACTTAACAAACTAGGCATTCCAACAGTACAAACCACATCACAATCCATAAAACAAACATTAAACACATCAAGACACTTCCAAAAAAACCCACATCCCATGCCGGCTTATACACTGTCCCATGCAACAACTGCCATCAAATTTACGTGGGAGGAACACAACGTGAACTAAAGAAAAGATTGAGTGAACACAAAAGGAACATAAAAAACAATAACTCTCTCAGTGCACTTTTCTCTCACGGTCATGCTTTCAAATTTGAACAAGCCAAAATCACCAAATATATCCACAACAAAGCTCGGCAAAGACTACTAGAAACCGTACTAATCACAGCCTCCAACACCATCAGACAACGAAATGGCTTTTATAATCTATCCCCCTTAATAAGCAAAATTATCCTCACTGGACAAAAACTCAACCTAGATCATGGCTAACCTCTATTTTTTTTCTCTTCGTTCTCAGTTATACTCACATACAAGTCTTCGCATACACCCCCCCCCACAAACACATTTTCATTCACCACAAATCCAAACCTTCTAACTTACTCATTCCACACATTCTTGACATAACCAGCTGGTCAAACACTACTACTCTCCAAAAATTTCACACCTACCCACAACAAAATATCCCCGTTCCCCCCTCACCCATTTCACCCTTTCGACTACTTCTCTTACACTCTTACCCACCTACCCCTCCCACTTTCAAACCACCTTCATTTTTTCAAATCTTTTCTAAAACCATGACATTACCCACACACCAAAATCACAGAGCCTCCTCCCTCCCCTCCTCTTACCCCACCCCTCCACTTCTTCACTAACAGCCATCCACATTATTTCCGTTCACCCCCACCTCTCCACTTTTTCACTCAGAACCATCCTCATTAATTTCATTACGTGCTACTGACTTCACTAAGCCCGGACCTCGGGCCTGCGCACCCAGTAGTGGCTACTACTTTTTCTCATCAACCCATCATGTCAACCCAATATTTTCACGTACTTGCATGACATTTTTCTTTTAAATTATCCTCCTGAGGAAGTCTTACAAATAAAGACGAAACGTTGATGAATATATAAAAAAACATACTTTTTGGTTTTTCCTTTTTCATTTTCCATATATATATATATATATATATATATATACATATGGAAATTTGGCTGCATGTAAGCAGCAGTAGTTAATGGAGTTATCAGGAGGGGTAAATTTAATTATTATTGATTAATTAATGATACACAAATAATTAAATAAATAAGAATAAATAAACAGATTCACACATAATGAATAACTAATAGATAATATTTCTTTCTTCTTTTTACCACATTTTTCGTTTTTCATCAGAATTTGCATTTCCAAAAACTTTTCACTCAATTACATTTACATATACATTTATTTTCCTTCTTCCTTCCTTTTTAAATCGAAACGTGGCAATGAGTTCAGACTTCTGCTCCCCCCTCCCTATCTACCACCCCACGCTCGTTTGTGACATGATGATCCAGACACTATCTTTCTTTCAAGGCTAGTTAATAAACAAAGTTTCAACCAACCCATCCCTTTCCCCCTCCTAATAACTCCATTAACTGCTGCTGCTGCTTACACACAGCCAAATTTCCCTTTCTTAATTTTTACTTTTCTTTTCACTCACATGACGGCCGAGATTCGCTGCTCTTGAGCAGATCAAAATTGATGATTGTATGATTTTTCTGCATTATTTCTTCATTCTGAGAGAGTCTCACAAGAAAGACGAAACGTTGATAAATACATAAATAATATAGTTTTTGGCTTTCCTTTTCCATTCCGTCAGCTCATTTAAAAACATTTTTTTATTGTAATTTATCTTCCTCCCACAGCAGTACGATGTGACACAAGGTCGGGAAAGTGGGATTTGAAAAGCCAGCGCCCAAGAAATGAGCATTCTGGCCTACAAAAAATGGCTGGGTGGCATTCCCTGGTAGGGACGCCTCAGGCAGTAGGCGATAAACTTACTCCACCCAAAAGAGGGGAGGCAAAGCCTGGGAGGGTGAACCTCCTAGAACTGCACAGGACAAACCCACAGACCGACGGAATTAAGACCCGAAGGCCAAGACGATACCCATCTATAGGGTGTAGTATCCATCAGGACAGATACTACACTTTGATCTTGGCCAAAACGCCAAGAAAGTCGCTTTCTTTATTCATACAGATTGTTTCGCTGTATCACAACTCTTTAGTGGTGTTAGACAAGCAACTATACATCAGGGGTAAGTTGTATAACTGCTATGTTCCAAAATTCATAATGATCGATTAATATGTGTTTGATTGAATCGTGTACAAACAAATATATAAACATACACACATACCTAACTTTTTATCCATAGATATTTAATATGTTATATACCATAATATTTCTCATATTATGAAATAATATATATATATATATAATATTTATAAATAAATATTAAAGTATTAATACCTTTATATATATATATATATATATATATATATATATATATATATATATATATATATATGAGAAAGGAGGGATGAGAGTAATCCGCCGTAATGGGAAATGAAAAAGGAAAAACCAAGAGATATTTTTTTATATATTCATCAACGTTTCGTCTTTATTGTAAGACTTCCTCAGGATGATAATTTGAAGAAACGTGTCATGCAAGTACATCTAAATTTGGGGTTGACATGATGAAGAGACGAAGGAAAGTAATAGCCGTGGCTGCTATGAGCGCTGGCTGTGAGAAGTCAGTGGTGGCAAAGAATGAAATGAATATGAAAAGCTTTGAGTGGGTATCATTGAGGCAGCTGTGAAATGAAGAGGGGTGAGAATATAATTGAACTTGCCTTAGGGTGGGAGAGGTGAAAGAGAGCTGAGATTTTTGTTGTGGTGAGGTGTGGCATGGATTTTGAGAGGCTATATAAACAAATGAAACTTGTGTTTAACATTGTGATTGCGCTTATTCTCAGCAGCAGCCATATGGTGATAGCACCTCTCTGTGGACTCTGTCCAAGGCTTTCGTCATGTTGCCGAATATCATATAAAGTCTTCTGTCTGCACATACATACATATCTCTCCAGTAATTGGTGAACAATAAATATAATGATAACTCTTACCCTAGCACTGTGGCTAAAACTCTTCTCTTATGAAAGAGTTTGCTATGTCTGACAGGATTAGAATGCCGACCCTACCAGATGCTTCCAGCATTTCAGGGATTATTATTTTTTTTTTTAATTTATTATTAATCGATTATTTATTCAAATTAAAAATGTAGCAGCGTAAATTAAAACGAAATTTTAAATATTCTATTTTAAAGCGATAATTTAATTATGAAATTAAATCCAACAGGATGCATTTCGTTTTCTTCATAAGCAAGTCATCCATTTTAATCTTTTGTTAATAGTAAAAAAAAATGTTTGATGAACCTTCTGAAATTTAAAAGGAATTTAGAAACATTTAAACTGCCGAATAGCAAATAATTTCTAGATATAATTTTTTTAGCAAATCTTCATGTATTAAAAGGTTGAAAGTTTCTACAGCTATTTCCAATTTCAAATAATTTTATGAATATAGATTAAGACAATATCAACATAACAAAATAAGTTATAGTTTTATAACAGTTCGTTTCAATTATTATCCGACGTTGTTCGGGATTGAATGAGAATTAATAATATGTACTTTTTCACTATCCTCATACCACTATATTATTTTTTGGTGTTACTGCAGCCACTCTCCTCTCGTTTCTCTCAGCAACCCTAATATAGTCGGAAAAAACTGAAAGGTGGGAAAACTCTCTGAATTAAAATCAGATATACGTATTTGAAGTTTTAAGCAGTTTCTATCCCAATGGATCACTTAGAGGTAGGCACCCGTAGATATTCGGCACCAAGCGGTTAATGTAGAGATTCGGGACCACTTATATTGCCTTCCTCAGAAAATGTTATACATATGATTTAAATTTCATAAAAATAGGATATATTTGAGATTTTAATGGGGTTATGCCTCATAGGCTCCTTAGGGGTGCACTTAGAGATAGGGAACACTTCCATTGTATTCCCCTATAAATTTTACAAAAGAATACACTTAGAGATTTGGTATAGATTCTATCATCTTTCTGTCTATAGGAAACACACACATAAAAAAAGACATTGAGTTTCATATATATATAGAACGTGACCAAACGATACTGTAATAATTTAATATAATTTTCAAAAATCCTATTTGAAACAAATAAATAATTGGTAAAAATCGGCATTGCTAAAAATAATCAAAACCATAGTGAAAGAAAAATTACTCCCAGTCAACGCCGGATAGGTCCAGCTGTTTTCACGTGGTTCTATTTTGGTCACACTAGTTTATACGCTTGGTGAAGATATTTCGATGATGGGTTAAAGTCATGAAATATTTTTTTTTCGGAACAAATAAATTTTAGTAAAAATAAAATTGCCTATTTTGGAAGAGTGAAAAAGTTGTAGGAAAAAGTTTTGTTTTATTCCTTCATGACCAGAATGTATCACTTAGCATAGACTGCTGATCTCGGAAATATTTTCAACAAGCGTATTAACTAGCATAAACAAGATAGATCTATTTTGAAATTCACATCCGAGTTAGCATAGAGCAACAGCTATGGCATTTTTAAAATTAAATTAAAGGTATTTTTAAAGAATATTGAATATAATGGTTTTATGTGATAAGTCGTTTTGAAATAGTGCCGAACAGCATTTTTTACGATTCCTTTAAAATAAATATTAACCACACATCTGACGTTGGCACAAATTCTAGAGATTATATATCGATGCCAAACCAACAATGTGATAGGTAGGTTTTAAAAGATTTTGATGTCTTGCCATGATATTTGATTTTACCTACCTAAAACGAACGACTGCCAAATGTGTCTGATTAATTTCATAAAATTTATCAATTATTTAATATAAATTTGACGTTTTTATTTCCCAGTGAGTGTAAAAAAACGAATTTCTCAGAAAAAAACATTAAAAAATACATAAAGACTGCAGTTTTTCAATGTTAGTTTATCTTGATATTTCTTTCATTTTGAATTTTAGAAATACAAACAAGCTGGAAAGATTTCCTTAACGGAGCAATCTATATAATAGCTATTCCTACCTCTTAAATTTAGATTTTTTA
This sequence comes from Sepiola atlantica, assembly GCA_963556195.1. NCBI lineage: Eukaryota > Metazoa > Mollusca > Cephalopoda > Sepiida > Sepiolidae > Sepiola > Sepiola atlantica. The sequence goes on from OY744523.1 coordinate 67,225,787, forward strand.
ATTTACAGAATTTATTTTGATTACAAAACACTAAGCACTAAATTACAAGTGTTGGCTCAGAATTATATGAGTTATATCCCTTGGATTTATATCCGAATTGGATTGTTTTTGTTCAATGCACACTTTTAAGAAAACTCGTTCATGCCTCTTAAAATCAAAACGAAACTGCACTCTTTCTGGTGCGTCGTTTAAAGCCGTTAGACGTGGAGGCCCACTGCCCCTCTTTGCATAGCCTTTACAAACGCTGACGTTGTTTCCATCAAGCGCCTTTCCTAGCATAGATTACAAACATAAAATAACATTTACTTATTCATTGTTCACACATAGTTATCTATTGTGACCCTGGCAACATGTGTTTTCACATTATATTTGGGACAGTATGTATTCCTTCTTTAGTACTTAAGCCTGTTGTTCGCCCCTTGTATATTATATTGCATACAAGCTTAAATGTTTCCGTAATACTTTTTTACATTTGTCTTCAAGAAAATCTTTATCTATGTTCACTCTGTTATCTTGTGTGGCAGTGAGACATGGGCTCCAAACGCTTCTGACTTGCAACGACTTCAGTGTAATGACTGTGCCATGATCAGATGGATGTGCGGCAGCAAACTAGAGGAGAGAATTCACTCAACCATGCTCTATCAGAAGCTTTTTGGTATTGGTGGGATTTTGTATGCCTTACGCACTCGGCGTCTAAGGTGGTTTGGCTATGTACAGCGTGCCACCTCCTGAATCAACTCAATAACACGCAGGGATACCCCAAGTACGAGGGTGCATGGGAGACCAAGGAAAACTTGGTTTGAGTGGGCTTGCAATATAACTGGTATTGACCCTATGGATCGAACTTCATGGAGAGCAGGCATAAGACGTTGCCTGCTCTTGCCCACTCCCGGAGTCTGGAACACCCACAGCACCTAAAATACTAAAACATGATGATGATGATGATGATGTATTGTCCTTTCCTATTTCTTCCGACAAATAAGTGTGTTATCCACGGAAACCCAGCATACAAAATGGCGACCACGTGTAGAGGAAAGATATAACTGAACACGTGGTCGCTAAAAATGTCAAACAACGGATATAATATATACGTAACTTTTTTACAAGATTATAAAGAAAGGAATATAAACATAGATATAAGGAAGGGAGATCAGTTTTAAAAGAAATAGTATACACTTGTCTGAACTATTCTATTCTCTTTTCCAAGATACTGAACAAAGCTGGGTCGCCCTTCTAGTTAAAATATAATTTACTAACCTGAAAATAAATGATTACAAATAATATAATTATGTAGGCTTTGAAAAAGTGAAGGGACTTGGGTACTTATCAAGAATACGAGCTAATCTCCGGCAACTTCGCGTCGGCAGGTTAGGTAAGCAGCCAGCCGATAAATTCAAAACGCGGCCTTGTCGTCACCGAGTGTTTAATTGTATTAAACAACTTTGTTTATTTGTTTTTCTTTTCAAGAAAATTTTCAAATGAATAAACAATGTTTAGACGAAGAAAATAAAACAAAACAACTCGTCAAAGTTTTTTTTATATATATATAAAATGAATAAACTACTGTTATTAATCAATTTTGTTTTTTTCCAAGAAATGTTTCAAATAAGTAAATCTTTTATTTTGCCCAAGAAAATATAAATAGTCAACTGGTAAAAGTCGGTTTTATTTTGGTTTTTTAAGTTGTTGTTTTTTTTTTGTATATACAATGAACAAAACATAGGTAAATAACTGTTATTAATCAATTTTTTTTCAATAAAACTTTCAAATAAGTAATACTTTAAGAAACTAAAACTAGTCAACTCGTCAAAAATCTGGGTTTGTTTTGCCTTTTTGTTTACTTCTGAACGTTTTTTGGGTGGGTGGGCTGACAGCTAATTGGCAAATCGCTTCGGCATCTTTCGGCTGCTTACGTAACCTGCCGACGTGAAGTTGACAGAGATCAATACCAGGACGATCTCTTTAACCCTTGTTCTCGAGTGCCCTCCCCGCGGGTCTTGATCAGCGGCGTATCATTAGTAAAAAAAAAAAGACAAAATCTTCAGTTATAGTTATCGAGGATGAAAAATCTGATTATTACCGATTCAGCACCAAATCCTCAGATTTTGTATAAAATAAAATACTGGAAAACATTAGACACGAGTGCATTGTTTTTCGTAATTTTTACATTTTTACTTAACTTCAAACTAAACTTGTTTATTGATTTCGAACGGTCTTTAATCAAAACATGCTATTTACAAATGCATTTCGGAAATTCCAAACCGTAGTAATAACATAGATATAATGTGATGATGCATGGAAGTAAAACCTGCACTGTGAGGGTTCAGGACATGGAGAGAAATGATATGAGAATCATACGATGGATGTATAATGCGAGTCTTAAGGACAGGCTTGATTTTGATGACTGCAGAGGAAGATTGAATCTAGACATGTGTGCAGAACAGGAAACTTCAATAGTATGGCCACATTGAAAGAATAGATGAGAGTTCCTGGGTCAGTTGATGTACAACAGTTAAAGTAGCAGGTTCAGTTCACAGGGGGAGGCCAAGGAAAACATAGAAGGATGTAATTAAAATATACTTGAGAAGAAGAGGGATAAATAAAGACCTGGCCGGAGATATGTTAGTTTGGAAGTCAATTTCTTAAAGCCGTCCAACACATGCCACAATGTAAAACGGACGTTAAACCGAACATGATGATGATCCTGATGATGATGGTGATAACATAGAAAACAAATTGAACACTCTTCTAAAAATTGAGCTGCAAGTATTACATATTTTTGGTTGCCATGTAAATATTATGTAAAATGGACCCAAGCGGTATTTATAAAAAAGAATCCTAAAAAATAAAAACTTTTTATGGTAGTTGTTTCTACGGTATATTTTCACTCCCTCAATGCAACATTACTTTGCAAAAACATTCGCCATTATTCTAAACAAGTGTTTTATATTAGGCAAGGAAACCCATTAGTTTATAAATTTGTTAGTTGAAAATAAAAAGAAATGAAAGTTCAGTTGGGGTCAACTTGTTGAACTCGAGGTTAGAATTACTAGACTGTGGGAATTAACAGAAACGGATGTGACGTCACATGGATCCAATAGAGAGTGAGAGAGAAGTCTGCAGTTTCTTTGGAAGCACTAAATATGTGGACATGTTAAATGAAAATGCACTGATAAGATATTAAAAGGTGATTATTGATCTCTCTCTCTCTCTCTGTCTCCCCCCATCCAACTGGTGAGTAATTTGGAACGAAGATCAAGGCGAATAAACCTCTTTTGTCTTCCAACAGTTTTATCTAGACAAAGTCCTTTTTGCAAGTGATTTGAGGCAGCAAGCCCTCTCTCTCAAAGATACCATAGCAGAATTTACAGGAGGAATGACTGGCAACCAAGCTATGAATACAATAGGTAGATACAATAAAATAATATATTATCAAAATGCGTGTTAAGAACCTTTAGTCGTGTCAGCTCTATTTTCTCACAGTTCCCGCTATAGAAGTGTGTTCCTTATTCAATTGAACTATTTTGGGGACTCATAAATTATTTCTAATTTCAATGAAACTTAAAAGATATGTATCAGACTGAAAATTATATCAATTCTACTAATTTGTGAACTTTAACGTTTCTGCATGTTTGGCACAAGGTTACAATTAGATGGATTTATAGATCATAATCTAACATATAAAGTTATATTGTCGTATTTTTCAGAGTCAGAACTAAGTAGCAAGGCATCAGCCAAATGAATGTTTGATCCTGCCTAGCCAGTCGTGTTTGACAATTATCACTCTAGGTTGTTTGCCAGAAAAATATACTTTGTTCTATTTTCATTGGAAAATTAATTGTTCCAGTCCAGAAGATTTATACAATGGTGACATTAATGCAATAAAAAAGATCAGCTTACATTATTCATAAAAAACCACATTTCAACATTTTTTAAAATCCATTTTACTTCATAAATATAGCGATATATATATATATATATATAGAGAGAGAGAGAGATATGAAGAAAATAGTAACCCACCGGCAGCTATTTTATCTTTTCACAACTCATCTGTGTGGCTAGATGTAGCGAGAACATCAACCCGAGATTCAAAACCCATATGCTAGTCACTACCAGCTGTGATCACTGGCATATACCTCTATCTATATAAAATTAGGTATTTGTAAATGTTTATTTATTTGTATGTACAGGATTCACTCATAAACTAATTAACCGATCATTATGAATTTTGGAACATAGCTGTGACATGTATGAGGTGGTAATGTGGGCTATTTTTGATTTAATTTAGTTTCATGCAATATATATATATATATATATATATATATATAAAAGTGCGAAGTCTTAGTTGACTCTCTGAACCAGGTTCACGCCCTGTGACCGTCTGAAATTGTCACTTCATACACTGATGAGAGCGTAAGCTTGAAACGCCGGCGTATGTATTTATAAATAATTTAATATTTATTTGTAAATATTGTTATAAAGCCCCTTTAAGAAAGTAAAGTTGAGTACTGTTCCGAGGTATTAAAGACAGACTGTCACTTAGCTATAAGCAAGGTTCTGATAAGGTTCGTCGAACTCTCTACACTGTATGCTGTTTAATGCTCACTGTATTTAGGCATGAATAGAACTTAATTTCTCCTGTATCACATGATAATTTCTGACGGTTGTTGGGATAAAGCGAAAGCGTGCAGAGTCTTGGTTGACTTTATGAACCGGGTTCGCGCCCTGTGACCGTCTGAAATTGTCACTTCCTACACTTATGAGAGCGTAAGCTTGAAATGCCAGCGTATGTAGGTATAAATAATTTAATATATATATATATATATATATATATAGGAGATGTGTCTATGTATTTATTTTGTATTGAAAAAATAAAAACTGATGTGTAAATGAATACAAAACATTTCTTATTGTATTTATTCAATTATTTAAAGTTTGTATAAGAAGACGTAGAATGTCGAAACAATATTTTGTGACAGAGAAATCAGTCAATTTAGATATAACATTAATAAAACCTAATTTCTTTGACTGCAGAAATTTTCTCTGAGCCCCCCCCCCCCCTTCCTTAAAAAAAAAAGAAATCAAATTCAGTAGTTTGATTTTCACCATCTAGAAAGTTCCTTGCCTGCCAGTGTTGGAAAAATCAAAATATTTAAAAAAAAAAAATATATGAAAATGAATTTATTTAGTAATTTAGTTTGCTGATGAAATTTACAGACTTTTTTTTTTACTTTTTTGTCTTCACTTTTTTCTTTGCTTCCTACTTGACAAATTAAAATCTATTTTTGCTGGTTTTGTTCTTCATGCGATAAAATCATGGCTGGTTTATTTTCAAATTTCAATGACCAAAGAGAAACGACTCTATTTTGGTTTTATTTTCTACCGACAGCCATTTTTATTAGAAAATCTTTTTTTTCATCATAAAACAAGAATCTTCTGATATAATCCTTTTCAAATACTTGCCTTTTTTTCAGTAGCTTCTATGGTGGAAATCACTGCAAGACAGCAAATTATATAACCAACAAGCAAGAGTGCCCGATGTTGCCCAGGATATAACTTCAGAGAAATAAATATCATAACTTACTTGAGCTACGTCTTCGACAATCATTCTGACAGTGGCTTTGTTGCTATCAGACTGAGATATGGTTCTGTTCTGTCCTAACATTTATCTTCTCTCTGAGAGGGTGTTCATTGCTAATCGCCTGAGGTGCCTCTATTTGGGAATGCCAATGGGGCTGTTCAGGCATGTTTTTAAGCCAGCGTGCACTTCACCAAGTGCGCTGACTGTTAAAAACGTCACTTGACTTTGTGCCTAATCTCCTGCATAGGAGGTAAATAAAATTACTTGAGCTCCTTGACCTTTTCACTAGGAACAAAGTGTAGTCTCTGTTCTGATACTATGCTTCATCTTCTCTGTCCTCGGTTAGTGAAGGAGAAATCTTTCTAGGCTGAGGAAATTTTTATTTTTATCCTAATCCATTAAAAACCGAATTGTTTCTAACTCTGTCCTCGTGGGGAGGCGAGTAAATAGGTACTTATTCATAGAAATGCCTTTAAACATGTTTGTTTGTGATGTTAATGTATAGTAGAGTGGGTGGTACTTATGCAGATTAGGACCCAAGCTGAAATCGACTTGGCGTCGGTAGTTCTCGAATTTTTATGTAGACGGCCGGAAAATGCCGAAGTGCTTATACAATCAGAATGCGAGAAAATAAGCAGACGACAAGTTTACATTTTATTTGATAGAATCACGAAATTCACTAATTGGGAATAAAAATTGATCAAAGAGATAATGAAGTTTAACGAGTTAGCACAGCTTATTAGGTCTCCCGATGCAGTGATTCAATTTTGTTAGAGAAAAAAACTGATAGCCAAATAAAAAAATTAGTGAAAAAACAAACTTTTTTATGCAGAAAAAAAGCATTTTCTTATCCAGATTAGGACCCACACTAATCCTAACCGACGCCTAGTCGATTTTAGCGTGGGTCCTAATCTGGATAAGTACTCCCTAGCCCTAACACCGTTTTAATATTTGTTCAGTGATATTTTTTTTCTTAAAGAAAATTTAATGTGTAAAAAAAACAAAACATTCAGCCTCGTAGTACATCCAGCAACGTTTTGGATTTTTTGGACGCAGACAACCGACTTTTCATTCGGCTTTCTCCAGACGTCTATGTAAACATCCGGAAACTACCGACGCCAAGCGATTTTAGCTTGGGTCCTAATTTGCATATGTACCGAGTGGTCGACTGAGGATTGAACCTCCGTCTCTTAGCCCATTAGCGAACACTCTAACCAGTATGCCAAATGACATCAGACCATGTATGGAGTTCTATTCTCATATTTGGGCTGGTGAATCTCTGTCCCATTTGAGGGTTCTTGATAAGGTGCAGAAACATATCTGTAATTTTATTGGCCCCACCCTTTCCTCTTCTCTGCACCCTCTCTCTCACAAACATGATGTTACTAGTCTCAGTCTTTTCTATAAGTATTATTATGGTGTGTGTTTATCAAGATTATGTGATATATTCTCTGCTTCTTTTATTCAAGCTCATTTGACTCATTGGTCTAGTAGTCTCTATCAATTCGCTGTTTTAATACTATTCCAGTAGCTTCTTTCCAAGAACCGCAGGCTTGTGGAACTCTCTTCCTGCTGACTGTTTTCCTCCTACCTATAGCTGTGGTCTTTTCAAGACTAAGGCCAATAGGCATCTCCTGTCTTTGCGATAATCATATTTCATTCTTGTGAGCTCCTTACATTAATTGGCTTCATGCCTTGTCTGGGGCGATTTCCATAAAAAAATAGACTGGTTAATGAGTATGCATACTATTTCATAAATAGTTTATAGCTTTTCAAAGAGGAGGGATATTATTAACACGGTGCATCATAAAAATGGAAAATCTGGAATGGAAAAAGACGTCACACAAAATAATGAAAACCTAACAATGGTGTTGTACTATTTTGCAAACCAACTGGGGAAAGCTTTAGAAAAATCCAGTGTGGTGGTGGAAATGGGGTAGAGGCACTGATTTGGGTTCCAGTTCTCTCAGGGCTACTGTGTAATTTTGGGGGGATGGTATGGATTAGCTATGGGTTAAATAGCATGGTTTTACAATTTATCTAGGAGAAGGAAAACTTCGAAATAACACCAATCTTTCTCTGCTTATCCCAGCATTGCTTCCAGTAACCCCTAAATTAATCCTTGCCATTGGACTTCAGCAATGCCGCTTTTATTCACTCCAAACAAGACACATTGCTTCTGAGATGTAAGGGGCTACTGTGAATTAGGGACCGGATGTATAGTGTCACCCTAAGTGGGGAGTTGTGTAGTGAGATGTTTGTTCATATTGCATTTAAATTTCTGCATGCTGGTACAGTCTATGAAACAGGAAGCAAGGAGGTAATTTCAAAGACAAGCAGTTCAGAGAAAGAAGCCGTTAGAGTAGAAACCTCTATAGTGAAAGGGTGGGATTTTGCTGATTTTCAGGTTGGTCGGGGGTATTTACATTAAGGGAGCATAAGGGCAACAAGTTTGTAAAACAAGCACAGCAGAGATGGGACAGGGGCTGGAGCTTGGTAGAGAGTGTAGGACCTATTACATTAGAGGTTCTTTTTTGGACCCTGTCTAAGAGGGAGAGACTAGAGGTTTATTTGGGAGAGGTGGAGATTGCTCAACCTTTGTTTCACCTTATAGCATGTCAACTCTTGTTAAGCCATTTTGCTAAAACCGCATGCATGGATTTAATTGCTTCTCATTGCAGTAAAATGCGACACAAGGCTGGAAGGTGTTGAAAACCAGCTGTCTCGAATGCGCCCTCTTGTTGGGTACAAAAATAGCCGACAATAGATTATCGGCATTCATCGGTATAAGCGTCTTAAGTCATTGAAAATAAACTAATGCATCTCACAAAGGAAGAAGTAATGTCTGAGAGGAGGCATCTTCTAGGACCAAGTTGAAATATACCTCATACTAACAAAAAAAGGGTCTAATTACCAGTAATGTGATCCCTAGGTTGCCAGAATGTTGCCAAAAATCAAACCAGTTGGTGAACCAGTCATTCTTAATGTTAGTAAAACGACCCAACAAGTTTCTCACTCCCTGCCAACCAGTGTGCAAACGAATAAACTGAATGGGTCAAAGCAGGTATTGAAGCCTATGTCCCCATGCGAAAATTCTTTAGCAAGCCCCACTTTCCTCAATGGTTCACTTCGGAATGTGCAGCTGCCATTTCTGAGAGGCAACAAGCATTCCGTAAATTCGGCCGCCATAAGTCAGCTACTAATAGGCATAAATTTATAGAGTCAAGAAACAATTGCAAGGCCGTGATAGGCGAAGCGAAGAGAAGGTATAATGAGTTAACAAAAAAACGCATCCAGTCACAGAAACTAGGTACTCGCGATTTCTGGAAAATCTACAATAGTGTAGTGAATAATGGTCAATCTACGATTCCCCCACTTTCAAACCACAATGATGTCGTTTGCACGGCCACTGATAAGGCTGAACTACTTGCACAGCGTTTCGCTTCTAACTCTACTTTAGACTCAGGTAACCACCCTCTCCCTGAATTACCATTGCAGACTGAAGCCACACTTGATAACCTGGTCATCACCCCATCCCAGGTCAGAGACATCATAAAAAGCCTTGACACCTCTAAAGCTTGTGGGCCTGATCTTATACCTGTAATAGCAATAAAGAAATGCTCTGCTGAACTGGCCCCTGTCCTCTCCAAACTTTACAATAAATGCCTAGCCGAATCTTGCTTCCCCGATAGCTGGAAAATTGCCTCTGTGGTACCAGTCTACAAGAGTTCTGGGAATAGAACCGACCCTCAGAACTACCGCCCAATCAGTCTACTGCCGATCTTTGCCAAAATCTTTGAATCCTTAATCAATCTAGCGATAGTACGTCACTTAGTTAATGCTAAACTTCTATCTGACCGCCAGTATGGATTTAGACAAGCACAATCTACTGCAGACATCCTAACGGTCATCTCTGAACGCATGTATCATACTCTCGACAAGGCAGGTGAAGCTCGGGCAGTAGCGCTTGATATATCCAAGGCCTTTGACAAGGTATAGCATAAAGGGCTTCTCCTGAAAATACGCTCATACGGTATTACTGGGCAACTACTTAATATAATTAGATCCTTCCTAAACAAAAGAAAAATCCAGGTTGTCCTCGATGGCCGTTCATCTAAGCAACATGACATAAATGCTGGTGTACCCCAGGGATCTATTCTTGGACCTTTGTTGTTCCTGATCTATATAAACGATCTCCCTGATGACATAGTGTCTGATATTGGTTTATTTGCTGACGACACCACGCTTTACTCTCGCCATGTTAGCAAAACAGACGCGATCATATCTGAGGCAATGGCTGAATCCTTAGAAAATGACCTCCAGGCTGTAGTGGATTGGGGCCATAAATGGTTGGTGACTTTTAATGCCGCAAAGACTAAGCTCCTTTCCTTCAACAACTACAAGAAGCCTCTCCAACCACCGATTGTCATGGCAAATAACACCCTACCTGAGAGTTCATCATTCAAACTCCTTGGCCTAACCTTCACAGGTAACATGAATTTGAACACATACATTGAAGGCATTGCCAAGGCTGCCGCAAAGAAGGTTGGCTCCCTCTAACGTGCTAGTGGACTCCTTACACCTGACATTATCCTGTATCTCTACAAAGCCACCATTCGCTCATGCATGGAGTATTGTTGCCACATCTGGGCTGGTGCATCATCTACTAGTCTCTCCCTCCTTGACAAAGTCCAAAAAAGAGTAGTCAACCTAATAGGTCCCTCACTGTCAGCTAAGCTCCAGCCCCTGTCCCATCGCCGCAATGTGGCATCCTTGTGTTTGTTTTACAAATACTTCAATGGATTATGCTCCGATGAGTTGGCTACTCTGGTGCCCCCTTGACGTAAATTCACTAGACTAACTCGACATTCTACTAAATCTCATTCATTCACTGTGGAGGTCCCCAGATGCCGGAGAGCATTCTACTCAAATAGCTTCTTTCTTCGTGCTGCTGGCCTCTGAAACTCCCTTCCTGCCCCTTGTTTCCCAGACAGTACTGACATGCAGAAATTTAAAACTAATGTAAACAGACATCTCGCTGCTCAGATCCCAATTTAAGCTGAACCACCAATCCTTCTCCCCTTTTTTTTTTTCTCAGTAGCCCCTTACGTTTACAGTGGCGTCCTGCCTTGTTTGGGGTGAATCATGTAAAAAAAAAGAAAAAAAAAGGTTTATACATGAATGGTTTTATACTGAGTGTTTGAGACAAATTATATAATCTTTTGGTACTTATGTAGTTTATGGACGGGGCTGAAATAATAACGTTATAATTTAGAAACCCATTCTTAACATGGGGAGGTGGAGGGGGTGATTAACTATTCTGTAGTTTCAGCTAACAATTTAATAAACAAAAGATACCGTAAAAATTTAACTTAACTTGAAAATCCTATCTAAAAAATAGTCGGGTTCGTAAACTGCATAAGCACCAATTTTTCAATTTTTTATATTCTTTAATGTCGGAATTATTTGAAGCATTTAATAGTAGTAAAGTGGACTATAGTTCGGTTAGAGAGCTGGAGATCATGGCCATGATCATGGAAAGCACCAGAATACCTACATCATTATGATTCAGCCGGATTAAAAAATGTGGAAATCTTAGCTGCAGCTCAGTGCTCCTTAAATAACCTGAAGGTTGTAAGTTATAAGCTAGAGAATTACAACGAAACATGGAAGCAGTGGCTAGCAGGTATTCTGACTGTTTTATCACAAAATTCATCAAGAAGCTACAAAAAATAAGGTGCGGCAAAATCCAGGCAAAGCAATGCGGAACTGGATGAAAAAAATGGACGTCGGAGTAGCGACTGTGAAGAAAACGTTGAATGAGGATCTTTGCTACCCCTAATACAAGAGTTGCAAGGGACAACTACTCACCACTGAAGCCCAAAACATAAATCCATCGGTTGTCACTAGGTTCAGAATAAAATGAATTTCTTATGGAAATAGCTAAAGTGCTATTTTAATATATATATATATATATATATATATATATTGCAATCAATAAACATATTTAAAAATAGTATATCTAAATGAATAAATGCGAAAGTTTTTTTTCCACCTATCCTAACTATATTAACATCAAAACGAGTTACGCTTATTTAATTCTATGATACAGAATAATGGTGTGAAATACTGTATATATAGTAATCTGCAAACACCAATAAACATCTTTTGGTATTGCTAATTTGCATATCAATTTTTTAAACAGCTTTTAATAAATTAATATTCTGTAATATACATTTGTAGTTTGCATTGTCAGATTTTTTTAATACTTTCGACGATTTGTAAAACATTTGATGTGGCTGGGATGCTGAGAATAGATACTACACTTTGATCTTAGCCAAAAGGCTATGAAAAATAAAAAATAATGTCTTTGCAACTACGAATTCATCTTTTAATGGATGTGGATAGTGTAGTATCAGTTCTGTTGTCATAAGACCGTCTACTCAGGAATTACCTCGGCCTTTTTTAAGGGGGTGGAGCTAGTCCTCCAATATATTACATCCTTCTTTGGAGGAGGGAGTAATGTAGTATCTGTTCTGTTGTCATGAAACCTTCTTCTCAGAGACTACATTCTCCTTTTTGAGGTGGTGGAGTGGGAGGTTAGTATACTATCTATTTTGTTGTCATGATATCATTCTCCCAAGCATTATGGCCTCTATTATTTTTTTTATGGGGGGGGGGTACTGTTTGCTCGTCATGATATCACCCTCTCAGTCATTACCTCCTTCTTTAGGGAACTGTGTATTATATGTTCGTTCACCATGACATCATGTTCCCAACCTAGCAAAATTAAAAGAGCATATTTTTGCTAATATATATATATATATATATATATATATATATGTATATGAAGTTAATCCAACAAAAGATATAAGAGGCAACTAATATCTTTATATTAGTGAAACATCCGGATAAAGACTGAAGCTCAATATACTGGATAGAACATTAATAGCATAAATATAAAATGAAATAATAAAATAAGGTGCGAATCAAATTTTATTAGAATTTAAAATTCAGGCAAAGTATCTCAACGTCCTTATTTTTTATATATTTTCATATTTTCAAAGTGTAATTTATGGTCCTCTGAGGAGAAGAATTATCTTTGAAAACTCATGAGTTAAGGACGTTGAGATACTTTGCCTGAATTTTGAATTCTAATAAAATTTGATTCGCACCTTATTTTATTATTTCATTTTATATTATGCTATATATATATATATATATATATATATATATATATATATATATATATATATACGAGTTTATATAAAAAATATATATATATTTAAGGTATATATCTTTGATAATACCATCCAAATTGTTTAAAAAAATGTGCCCAATGAAGCTTTCGGCTTCAGAGCAAATATACTGGTTGGTTGCATTCCAATGACCAAAATAAATAAACAAATCAGTCCACAATCATAATTTTTTATTTTTTTTAATTTTTTTTAATTACTTTATTTCAGCGAATGTCTATATTTTTCCCCCTTTATAGCATGTCAACTCTTGTTCAACCATTATGTATAGATAAAAGAAGAAAAAAATATAGATATTCACCGAAATAAAGTAATTTAAAAAAATTTTAAATAAACAATTATGATTGTGGACAGATTTGTTCATTTCTTTTGGTCATGTGAATGCAACCAACCAGTATATATATCTTTCCCTTATATTGTAAAAGTATTTGCAAATTATGTTAAATAAATATACATTTTTTATACATGTTTTAATCAGTGATGACGAAGATTCATCCAGAGAGACACAAGAAAACAATCCCACCAACCAGGCAGAAACAGATCGTCCACCATGATCTACCAAGAAGAATCTCCACCTGACACGCTAAGTTCCAACCATCAAAGAAAAGTAGATATTTACACAATACAGAATCCATTATGTAAGCATATGATCGATATTAGTGGAAGTCCTTCTAATGAAAACAATAATTATAAAATAAGATGACCAGGTGTTTAATAATAATGGGTTAGTTGCTAGTATATATCTGATGATTTGAATTCCCAGGTTCACACGTACACAGGATATTGCGGTCATGAAGTCAGCAAGTATGCACTCAAATGTAATTTACACCTGGTAACCATAAGCGGACGTGACGTCACATGGCTTCAAAAGGATGGTGAGAGTGGTAGACATTAGTTTGGAAGCTTTTGAGGCGAACACCACGAGTAGAGAATGTTCTAATATCAACAGTAATTTTGGGGGCTAACAGCATCAGATCTGTGACCGGAACACACCCGACGCTAACAGAAGAGAAGGCAATGACGACAGCCAAATAAATGTGTTTTCTCAGAACTCCTCTTTTTTGTATTGTTGTATCCAACTTTAATTCCAGTGAGAGTTCACACCTGAAGACGATCGTGGAATGGCTGCCTCAGGCACGGAAGATTGCTGTAGTTGAAAGTACGAGACACAAGGTATGTTTTTGAATGCCCACATATTTTATTTGGTTGCGACTTGCAAGACCTAAGACCTCCCCTGAGAGGGGAGGTAATATAACACTGGGGGATTTCTTTGAATATTGAACAGATCTATTATATAAAAAAAAGTAGTATTTCCATCTGTCTGTGTGTTCGACTAAAACTCTGAAAATACCAAAGATACACTTACAAAACTTAGATATTCTAATTTAGTATGACCTCGAGTAGATTATGGTAAATAAATGCTGTAATAGTCATTAGTGTGGGGTTGTGAGGAAGTAAATAAGTGCATCGGGGTCAGAAAGAAAATAAACTTTCTTTCATTCTCACTGGTAAATGTATGAAAAAGAACACTGAAACTGCATCAAGCAGTTAGTCAGTTGCTGATGACTTTATCTTTTTTTTTTCTTCTGTTTTTTTTTTTTACTTTTTATTGGTTGCCAAATTTTTTACGTAAATGAGAGAGGGAGTAGAAACCATAGGTCAGAGTGAGAGCAAGAGATATTTGTGGAGGATAGGGCAATATCAAAAAATGACAAAGTCTATCCATTCAAAACCGGATCCGGAGATCCTTTCTCAACCGTACAGCAGACACTTCTCGTCTCTTATACTTAACTCTGGCACGGCCCATTCTTAAGTATGCCATCCAAACAACAAGTCCTGAGAAGACATTGTACACCTGGAGTGTGTTCAACATTTGACAACCAGGATGGTGACAGGACTCTCCATGCTTACCTACAAAGGCTAAATCTATTCTCACTTAAGAAGCAGAGAATGCAAGGAGACTTGATTCTGGCGTACAATATCATCAACAATAATGTAAATTTACCTTTCAAAGAGTTTTTCACCCCAGCGCCAAGTTGTGGTCTCTGTGGAAACCCACAAAAGCTGTACCATCATCGCTTTTGGCTCAATAGAAAAAAGGTAGTGCTCTATGTCTGTGTTTCTGCTCTGTGGAACAACCTGCCAGAGGAGGCCGTGACGATGACTACCATATCCAGGTTTAAAGCAGCCTTGGAGAAACATTCTCACTGTGAATCAAGGGAGGCGCGAGAGCGCTCTATCCCTTAATAGACTTCAAAAACGGCCTATGCTAGAAATCTCATTTCTTTGATCAATCATAACTCAAAAACCAATAAACCAAATTAGTTAAAACTTTGCACAAAATTTTATTTTGATAGGTTCTATAAGTGTGTCGAATTTCAGCATCATTAGTCAAGGCAACCCAGAGATCCAGAAAGGTCAGGCATGATTTTGTGTTATCTGTGTGTATGTACGTATGTATGTGCCAACCTGTATCTCATCAACTATTTGATGGATTCAGCTAATTTTTGGCAAAGATAGAGGTTCTAGGGTCTAGTTGATGGCATTTTAATTTCAGTTTACCATATACCTTAGTTTTCTAGAAAATTCCCCAAAACCTTTAAAATGACCATAGTATTGAGGCATAGCCTTTACAAAAGTAGTGACATTCCATGATAAATGCCAGTATACTGAAATCATATGCCCTTAATAGGGTTAAGATGAAAATTCATATACACTAAATGTACAAAAGCAAGGACGTTCCCAAATTTTGACACTTTTATTGTCATTAAGGGTATACGAGAACAACAGGGCTATGTATTTTACTGGTAGGAATTTTTCTTCAGCGCACATCACACACTTCATCCACTCATGCACAGAAATTTATACTGTAGTGATGTGATAATGAAATGGTTTGGTTGATATGTAGTCATACCCTGAATTAATGACAATAAAAATGTAAAAATTTGGGAATTTCCTTGCTTTTGTACTTTTAGTGTATATGATTTTTCATCTTAACCCTATTAAGGGCATATGATTTCAGTATACTGGCATTTATCATAGAATATAAATAGCTTCCACCTGTCACTTTACATGGCTTGTTGCACTATGCTATTTTTGGGGCTAAGACTTGATTTGATTAGAAAAATATATCAATTTTATTGATAACTTGTTAGAACAAGCAAAAGTAAAGAGTTTGTAGTAAATGCGAGTTCAGAGTGTCCAAAGAACGTTCAAGGTTAAAAACGACTTGTTTAGTGTGTAGAAAGAAACTGCATAGCCATGTTTGTTTCAGCTGATCATGAGTTTGCAGGTGAGATTGAGTCAATAGTGTAGGCATTGTAGAAGTGTGTATATATTAGCTTGCCTCTGGTTTGTCAGTGATAATGTGTGTGTATGAACTTGTGTACGCGTGCGTTCCATGATCGATGTGTATATACGGTCACTGTGCATATAGTAGTTTGTGAATGTGTCATTGTGTCAGCTGAGGGATTTCGGCTTCGAGGCCTAGGCTATGATATACTCATGTGTGTCGAGTCTGAAAGGCAGAAACCGCAAAAGCTGTGTGTTTGGGTTTTTATATTAGGCGTGAAACTAGGAGGTGAATATTCTTGTGCCTGTGTTTGGTTGAAAGAAACTGCTGATTTAAGCTTTATATACGGCATAATCACATTGACACACCGGTTCCTGTTAGATTACCTAAATAAGGCAAAGTTGAGCAATGTCACTACTGAATAAGTGACCATTTGGGAATAACAAATGCTATATGAGCTTATATCGGCATTGTTTCCAGTCGTTCTGGACTTCTTGCTGCTAGATACAAGCAGTGCTGACTCAGGAAAGGTGTGATTAGGGATTGTGCAACCGTTGTTTAACAATTACATGCGCAACAACCCTTACAGAGGGTATCCATTGTCTCTCAAGACTGAACAGAGGCTATGAAGCTTTTGTCTTAAACAACATTCGCTGCTGCTGCTGCTTCCCATGTTACACACGCATTTTAACTCATCTATTTTCTCAGCACGATCACCTTGCAACCCATGCTATGAATTTATCACCTGGACATTGTAAGATAGTCCTGCTTCTTGATGATATAATTGGGTAGCTTGTATTGATTTCTAACACGTTAGCAGCTTAAGAAAACGAAAAATCTTTGACAATGATTATATCATAAATTTTCTTTTTTTTTGTGTGGTGAAAAATGTAAATTAAAATGACAGCAAGTAAAATAAAACAAAAAATACAACCATTTGGTCATTGAAATTTAAAAATAAACCAGCCACGATTTTATTATGCGAAGAACAAAAACAGCAGGAATAGATTATAATTCATCAAGTTGAAACAAAATAATAGTAGACACAAAACACACCAGTAGACATGCCTTTCTTATATTAGTGTGTGCAGGCATATATATATATATATATATATATATATATATATATATATACGAGAAGAATATTAGTCCCAGTACTGGTAAAATTAATTTCTCGAATAGAACAGTCTTCTGGCGAACATTAAAATAATGAAGAAATGATATTGAACCTCATGTCTTTATTTCACTTTTTATCACTATCTATTACATGAATTTAATTCTAGAAAATGTTTAAAAGCTTAAGGGGTGTTAAGAAGAAATTTAAATTAAAGAAATCTTTCTTAATTAGTATCTAATGATTATGGATTAAATTCAATGCAAATCTGAAATATTTGAATTTTGAAATGGGAGGTTATGTCTATATTATGTCCCTTAATTATTATATTGATACAATTATAAATAAATAAATAAAGAAGAGACATATTCGGTTAATTGATTTAACAACTATTTAACAATGACGATTAATTTTATGAAATTATTTTTTCTTAATAGTATTCATCATGACAGACATTTATTATTTCAAAAGGAAGATTATTATTAATTATACAGATTGATGCAGAAAGCGGGTCCTGTTGTTTTGTTTTAAATATTAGCCACTGAAATTCACACAGAAAATGTGCATTTTGTATTTAATATTATTAATATTTAGTTACATGCTTCAAAATAAATACATTTTTTATAGCTATTTTATTGAAAATTTAGATATTTAGATAATGACCAAAAGTGGAGTTAGCCAAACGAGCCACGTTGGGGAAAAAGCACAAAACTCCTTTGCGACCTTCTCAAGTTTTTCGGTACTTTTATAGAGAACAACCAGCGTTTCCGTGACTTCGCGTCGTCAACATTCGGGCAGAAATTCATTTTTTCCATAAGTTATCAGCTGCCTGCTGCAACCTGATTGGCTAATAGTTTCGGCAACTCTTGGGGGCTTCCGTAACCTGGCCAAACATTAATGACACAAAGTCACGGAAACGCGGGGCGTTCACTATGAAAGTACTTTTTTTTAATATGTACTAATAAATGATCACTTATCAAGACCCAGAGACCACTCGAGGATAAGGGTTAAGTAGATTATCAACTGGATTGGAAACGATGGGTGATATAGACAGGATTAGATAACTTTTTTTTTTTTAGTTTTATTCATCCCAAACAAGACACATTGCCACGGAGACGTAAGGGGGCTACTGTGAATTAGGGACAATACCTACAGGGAATCCTAAGAAGGAAGTTGAGCAGCGAGATGTCTGTTCACGGTATATTTAAATTTATACATACAGTCAGGGAAGCAGGAGACAGGGAGAGAATTCCAAAGGCTAGCAGTACGAGGGAAGAAAGCTTTCTGGCATCTGGGGACCTCTACGGTGAAGGAGTGGGATTTTTCTACTTGTCGAGTTACTCGGGGTTATTTACGTAAAGGGGTACCAGTGCCACGAGTTCATTGGAGCATATTCCATTGAAGTACTTGTAAAACAAGCACAAGGATGCAACACTGCAGCGATGGAACAAGGGCTGGAGCTTTGTTGACAGTATAGGACCTATTAGATTGGATACGCTTTTTTTGTTCATTGGAGCACATTCTCTGGTCTATCCGTAAAAGAAAAGTTCTTGAAAAATAAAATTTATGTGTTCTCCACCGACTGCCAACTGCCTTTTGCACCTCTTTCTCTCTCCACTTCACTTTGCTCACTGAGCAACAACAACTCTTCAATCAAGAGTACAGTTTTTATACTGTTAAATCCACCCCTATGCAAATTGACTCCCCACCAGAGCCATCCAGCGGTTAAAGACTCCAAACAGCCAATTTGGAAAGGGGGGATAACTCAAATGGCATTAACCACACGCCCCCTTGATCTTCAAGATCAATAATTAGTTTCATAATCCGCCATCCATGTTGGCCGTCTTCATTCACGTTGCGACCTTCGTACGGGTTCTTCTTGGGAGACTTCTTCAATCTCTTCATCTGATGGTAAGGTAACTCTCCGTATATCTAATATGTGACGAGGCACTCCGTTAACTGACATGTTGTTTTCAGATAGTACATCAGTTACTGTTCCTCTTCCCCAGTGGGTTGTACATCTGACGTTGGGCGGTTTGACCCACATCTCCTCACCCACAGTGATTTTCGCTTGCCCCTGTTCAACTCTCTCTGTCATTGCCAGTGGATGTCGCCATTCATATCTGAAGACAGATCGATGTGGTACTGACGTTTCGTCTTGGCCAGCCTTCGATGCCATGTTATACCAAAAGACTGCTTCTTGGGGCGAAATTTGGCTTCTTGCTGCCATAGCTTTTATAGTTTGATGGTGTCTCTCTATGATTCCATTGCCGCTTGGGCAGTACGCTGCTCTAAAATATTGCCTAACACCCCACTTATCACATAGCTCTCTAAAGACCTCTGAACGGAAGGACATCCCGTTATCCATTAGGACCTCTTCTACTGGCCTACTCTCCATAAACACCTCCTCAACAACTCTTTTTATATCTTCTGCTGTTTCTGTTTTAATTTTTCGGCATATTGCTACTCTCCCAGGTCCACAGTCAATCATAGTTAAATACAGTTCATGGCTATAATGCGTGATACTAATGGGCAGTCACCTCCAATTGTCTGTTACATGCAGCTCTCCTTTTTCATGCCTGGAAGGTGCAGGGTCAATGGACTGACACTCCCTTTAGTGTTTGACTACATCCTGAACATCTTCCATTGCCATGTTTGGATTCACTTTTCTTGCCAGATATAACGTCCTCTCCTTACCAAAAAGAAGCATATTATGCAGGTGCTTTATTTCATCTATAATACAGCACACCGGAGCCACATCTTTCTTTTCTCATAACCAAGCCTTCTTCACTCTGGTCAGCACGTCTGCCTTATTTTTCTGTGATGGAACCAATGTGACGGTTACTCTCAGTTTGAATTCTCTGATCAAGTCTCCAAGTACTCCGAGTCGACGCTTGATAAGCATCTCAGCTGCTCCTTTGGTCCTGATCCGTTTATCTCCCGACACTTCCGACTTAATCCACGATGCCACTGTTGCTGAGTCTGTTCTAATGTCCACTGTTTATAGCCCCATTTCAAAGCCAGGTTGATGCCCTTCAGTCTGGCTTCAAGCTCCGCAACATTTATGTGGGCGCTATCATTCTTATTTCGTAGCCAGGCAGCATCTTCAACAGTTACACCTTCTATTTCCAACAATGCTCCTAATGCCAGGCTGCTAGCATTGCTTCATATCACCCCTTCCGTGCTCCTTTTTACATGCCATTCTCCCTTTACAGGGTCCACCTTTTTTACTTCCTCGATCTCTTCCTTTATGTGCAACACCTTTGGGTCAATTTCATTCTCCTATCGGTCCATACCGGTCTGCCTTTTAATAAAGCTGCATGCAGTCCGCAGCCATCCGACTATGGGATAATGACCAACCAACTTTCCGCACACAGAGAAAAGTTCTCGCTTAGTTAGGCCGTCTGTGACTTCAGGGATTTCGTTCCCTCTTCCAAACATCAACGTTCCTGCCTTATTCCGCTGTAATTTTAATCCAAGAGCCATTCCATTTTCTAATGACTCCGATGGTTTAGCTGTCAGTCCATATGTTTTGACATGGTCTCTCACCTTTTTCGCAGCTACCTCTGTCTCATCAACCAGTACATCATCGATATAAGAATAGCTGGCTCTTTTCACTGCATTGTCTTTGGACAACACGGTTTTAAGCACTGTCGTCATAATTTTCGGTGCAGAAATGAGTCCAAATCCTAGTCTGGTCAAGCAATAGATCTGACCTTTATATTCTACCAATTGATACCGCCATAGCTTCTTGTCCACATGGATTTGAAGGTAGGCCGATTTTAAGTCCACGATTTTGGTTGCTCGCTCTCTTTTCCTCCACTCCCTCATGACTTCTTCACATACATCGATTACATCTTTAGTGTGGCAGGCCACGTGCTTGTTCAACTCTCAAAAGTCAAATACTGGCCTGACTTTCCTCTTAGTAGGCTGACCCACTGCCATGAGTAACAGAATTCCTTCAACCTTCCCTGACCATGGTATTAAAATTCTTTCGTCGATCCACCTCTCAACTTCCTTCTCAAACTGCGGTCTTATCTCTCCTTTTAGCATGCTTTCATAGCAGCTAACCCGATTTGTCAACACAGGCAGTCCTGCGGTCCATTGCCACTCTACTGTCCACTTGTCACTATCAAAATAGGCTCGGAAGTCCTAATCCTCAATCTGACATGGCCTGGGTTTTGTTGGCCGGATGACAGTATTACTGTTCGCACTTCTTGATATTCTAGTTTCATACTGCTTGCCGAACTTCACCTCACCCTTAGCAATTGTAGCTCCTCCCAGTTGGTCGATAACATCCAAGCCCAGTATCACATCAATTCCCCCAACGAGCGTATCCAGCACAATTACTCGGAATTGTAGCGGTATATTTTTTACTATAATCTCAGCATCAGTCTCTCCACAACACTTGACCTCTCTGCCATCTACTGCTCTAATATTGCTGGCTCCATTCCAAAAGTTGACGACACTTGTAACAAGGGTAGTTGTACAGCCGGTATCAACAAGGGCATTTGCTCTTTTTCTGTTGACAGTAACCACTATCTGTGGCAGTACACTCTCACACGCCTTTTCAGAAGTAAAGGGGCGACTACTGGCGCAATAGCACCCCTTTACTCGTTTCCCTGAAGTGAAAGGCAATTCCTACTAATGTGTCCAACCTGGCCACACCGGAAACAGATAACACCCGGCCTTGGTTCACTACAGTCTCTCATCAGGTGGGACCCCTGACATCTAAAGAATTTTCCAACAAATTTATGTCTCCTCACTATCTGCACTTCTTCACCAGACTTGTTTGCACTAGAGGTTGCAATTGCCTCCAGTTCACTAGGACGTTTCGCCATCACCCTGGCATACCTCAAGATCTCCTCTACTTCCAGGGTTTCAATGTCAGTCATCCTTTGTAGTTCTATTGAGATGCGGTCAGGAAAACCACACACGAGAGCCATTTTAACTGTATTTTCAAGACTTTGTCCCGTGTATCCGGCCAATCCTGCTAGTCGCCTTATATCTGCCACATATACGTCCACCGATTCTCCGGTCCCGGTTACTCTTCTGAGCTTGTTATAAGCCTCAAAAGCACTCTCCGAAAATGCTGTCTTGTTTCAATCCTATCGGCATCTGCCTGGTTCGCCTCTCCCATTTCCAAATAGACTGCTAGCGCATTCCCCTCCAAATACATTAGGATCAATGTCGCTATGTCATCAATCTTTTGCAGCTTTACAACCAGCTTCAGCTTATTAAGTCACACGACCACATTGCCTTCTCCTTTAAATGGCCTCAAAATGTCACTGCTTAATTTCACTCGTTCGCCCGTTTTTGCCGAAATAGCTTCTGGTCTATCCGTAAAAGGAAAGTTCTTGAAAAATGAAATTTATGTGTTCTCCACCGACTGCCAACTGCCTTTTGCACCTCTTTCTCTCTCCACTTCACTTTGCTCACTGAGTAACAACGACTCTTCAATCAAGAGTACAGTTTTTATACTGTTAAATCCACCCCTATGCAAATTGACTCCCCCCCCCCCAGAGCCATCCAGCGGTTAGAGACTCCAAACAGCCAATTTGCAAAGGGGGGATAACTCAAATGGCACTAAACCACACCCCTATGCAAATTGACTCCCCACCAGAGCCATCTAGTGGTTAGAGACTCCAAACAGCCAATTTGCAAAGGGGGGATAACTCAAATGGCACTTAACCACACATTCCATTGAAGTACTTGTAAAATAAGCACAAGACGCTTTTTTTTGTACCCTGTCTAATAGGGAGAGACTAGTGGTTAATGCTTCAACCAAGATGTAGCAACAATACTCAATGCATAAGCAAATGGTGGCTTTGTAGAGATATAGAATACTGGCAGGTGTGAGATGTTTTCTAGCACGGTCGTGAGAGCCCATTTTCCTTGCAGCAGCCTTGGCAATGTCTTCTATGCATTTGTTTTAATTCATGTTGCCTGTGAATGTTAGACCGAGGAGTTTGAATGATGAACTTTGCTATTGGCAATGACGATCGGTGGTTGAAAAGGCGTTTTATAATTGTTAAATAAAAGAAGCTTTGATTTAGTAACATTATGTTTACGCCCGTATTCCACTAGACTGACAGTTATTTTCTAACGATTCAGACATTGCCTTGAATATGTGTGCACTCATTTTGCCCACATGTTTAAGAGGACGGCTTGACAAGTATTTGTTCACATTAGACTTCAAGATAACTATGTTGTAGTCGGCAGGGAAGTAGTCCTGTGATATTGTATTTCACAGATGAGAAGTTCTTGAAAAAAAGCTCTACTTTAACTGTCAATTAGGTAATGAAATGCAATGAAATTTTTAACTCTCCAGTAGTGAGGAAGGAAGGCTTTATAACAATTGATGGTCTTCTCGCCTATACTGGTATAAATGTTTAGAAGTTGAAGAACATCCTCAATTGGTAGTCACATCGTCGTCCTCTCCTATTTTCTACAGTATATATTGTTAAAATAAAATTGAAAAATAAAAAAATAGGCTTAATTAGTTTTATTATTATCGTGTCAAAATCTTTTTTTAAATACGCTATTAATTTAAATGGATTTCAAACATTAAAATTAAACAATCTTATATCAACGTTAAAAATAAAATCACGAATTACTAAAGGAATATAAAAAACTTTCTTTAGGCAGAAATGACAGAAAACATCTTTAGTAATGCAAAACAACCAAGACAAAGTTATCGAACGGGCAGTGTAATACGAAAAGGTAATCCGAATTAGATTTATACCATATTTCTGTTATGGTATTTTGGGGTAAAGAAAGAGGACTTCGTACTGTGAAAGGGTAGGTGTAATCACTCTTACACCCATGTTAAAATTAGTTATCAAAGAGAAAACGGTTGATTGGACAAAATATAAAAATCGCAGAATTTGAACAAAACAAATTCATAATTTCTGAAAACAAGCATCAATAATTAGATTGCGGCAAACACTATGTAGAATTGTATATGCAGCTTTTGTTTACGGGAAAATCTCACTTTACTTAATATATCAGATGTTATTATTGACATTATCAACCAGCATTTAAATATACTTTTCGATGAGTTTTTCACCCCAGCGCCAAGTTTTGATCTCTACGGGTCCTAGCAAAAGATGTACAATAGTGGCTTACATCTCATTAGAAGAAAGGCACCATTCTCTTTCCATGTTTCTGCCCTGTAGAACATCCTAGCAGAGGTAGTGGCGATATCTACCATATTCAGGTGTAACATTCAGCCGGTATATAGGCACACATATGGTTGTTGCACTTTGCTATCTTTTGCCAATAAATTATATTTCTTTTTATTCAATTTTATTGAGACAAATTATTGGAAAAGAGAGACAAAGCAACAACGTGCTTAGCATCATCATGAGGTAAAATGTTGTTTCAGGTGAACAAAGTTGTTGCAGTCAATTTTTGCAGTTTTTTTGCTGCTGCACATTACATTATGATTGCAAAGACTTATGCAACGTGCATTTTATTTTCAAGACTCTCTCATGAAACGGTTAAACCTCTTGTAACATTACAGCACATTTCGGGGGCAATTCCAGTACTTTTACAGAATACAAACAAAACTAAACCGACTCTTACCGAAACAGATTTCTGGAAGCAGCCGGAAACAAATAAAGCAGTTTACAAATCAGAAGCCATGAAATAAAAGTGTAGCAGACGACAATTAAAGACAATGTCAAACCTAAAATGAAAAATGTACAGAGGACGACAGTTTTCTTTTTAAATAACCCTAACATATCTACTAATTGACTGTTTCTTCACAAAGAAAAATACATTCATGTAAGTATTTTTTTAAATGATGAAGAAAAAAATTCATTTGGGAAAAGTTGGCTTCATTCAGTACTAATTGAGTGTTTAACACGGCTTTTCCGATTGTTTATGTAAATCTTATTCGCCAAACTCGGTTTAGTTTGGGTTTATATTCTGTAGAAACACTGCAATTCAGTCAAACCCACCAGATGACAGAAAAAAGCAAGAATTTAGTTGATCCGTTTTGAATAGCCGGCTCAATGGGTAATGACGTCGCTCTTTATCTTTTTTTTCTTTTGTTGTTAAGTCATCTTCATTTTCGTAGTGAAGATATATCAGCAAGAAATTCTCTCTCTGCCTCTTCTATTGGGTAACAATTAAAAAGAATGCAAATGAGTGGCATGCTGAGTGGGAGAGGCAGGGAGACAGAACGATGGTCCCGGGCATCCAAATTGAGGGAGAGGGGCATCCAGTCATATTCAAACTATTTCCCTTTCTCATAATATTTCTTGGTACTAGGATTTATACTTGAGTCTTTGGAGTATTCAATCAAGGGGTTGGCGCCGTGCATCACTAGATATCTGTACGCGACTGACACCAACAAAATACTTGCTCAATGGCATCATGTTCTTTGTTGCTTTATTATTTTCATGGCACTGGAAGTTACATATTACATAAGCCTCTCCTCGCTCACTCTCGAATAAAAGGGAGGAAGGCGAATGAAGATAAAGCTTCGATAAAAACGTCCGAATTTAATCAAATTATCTGTTGAAGAGAGAGATCTTGCTATCTTCTTTGTCACGTATCACTTTAGGCTTCCTGTCCATGACGTCATATCTTGACACGTATCTGTAATTCTACTCTTTAACTTCTATTGGAACTTTCTGATTTATTCTTACTATATACTTATGTGGAAAATTCCATTTTAACTATCTCTGCACACCAACTTTCACTCTTTCAACATTGCCATGTCAACAGTGACAAATAATATTGCAGTAGAAAATGGTTCTGATGTAATATAGTGCATCATCGCAAAACGTTTATTTAAGTATGAGTCCTGGTTGATATTTTTCAAGGTTTATAACGATAATAAATGTGACTAAACTGCAGTTTCACAGTGTTTCAGATGGAATACAAATTCAAATACAAGTTTCAATTTGTATTCAAATGAAAAGAAACGTTAAGTATTTATTAATGAACTTTTGACCATCAAACTGCAGTTAAATCACATTTATTATTTATTATTGTTTTATCAGGTTGGAAAGAAAGTAATGTCGTATTTTTACTTCATCACTTTGCAGCCTCCTAAGTTGAATTTTTGGGTGAATTGGTGTCTTAATATCTTGCTTTGCCTTTCAGATATAGTAATTAGTTGGAAAATATTAAGTTTAACGGTCTCAGCCGTCAAAAAATGGATATTAATGAGGAGCATCTGAGACATTGCATGCTCTATGAATTCAAAAAAGGAAACACAGCTGCAGAAGCTACAAGGAATATTGGAACTGTCTGAATGATCGAAAATGTCAACGGTGGTTTGCAAAATTTTCTTCTGGAGACTTTAACCTGTCAGATCGGCAACGTTTGGGAAAGCCATAATCAATTGATAAAAACGCCATTAAAGTTGCTGTGGAGGCCAATCCAAAGTTAACCAGCAGAGAATTAGCTCAACTATTCAATACAACCAATACGGCAATTATTTCATGCCTTCACGAGTTAGGAAAAGTTTCAAAACTTGGACTCTTGGTTCCCCACGATTTGACCGACGCTTAACGAAATCAAAAATTGACTGTTTGCACATCTTTGCTTTCCAGGAATCATCGAGAACCATTTTTGCAAAGAATTGTGGCTGGAGATGAAAAATGGTTATTTTACAAGAATACCCAATGCAAAAGACAATGGTTAGAAGGAAACCATTGTCCACAGTCTGTTTCAAAACAAGGAGTACACCCAAAGAAGGTTATGCTCTCTTTATGGTGGGACATGAGAGGACTGATTCATTATGAGTTACTAGAGCCTAATCAAACAATTACAGCAGTCAAATATTGTTCGCAGCTGGATGATCCAACAATTGCTCTATCAAAAAAACTACCAGCATTACTACATAGGAAGGGTGTAGTGCTCCAGCATGATAACGCAAAACTTCACATAGCAAAACTCACCCAGGAAAAGGTCATGAGTTTCAATTGGGAAGTTTTGCCTCATCCGTCTTATTCACCTTATATTGCTTCATCTGACTACCATCTTTTCCGGTCGTTGCAGCATCACTTAAACAATAAAATTTATGAAAATGACGACCTACTCAAAAATGAACTAAATTTGTTTTTCTCTAAAAAATCAGAGAATTTTTTTGAAGAAGGCATCAAGAAGCTAGTTGATCGTTGGACAGAAGTCATAGAAAATGGGGGAACTCATTGAATAGGTTAAAAATGCCCTAATGTGAATGTTTCAGATTAAATAAATGTGTTGGACAATAACGACATTACTTTCTTTCCACCCTGATATATATCTACTTTAAGAATATTTGATTATAATAAAACATATATTCATAAAAACGATTTTAAAATAGTCAAAATAATATAATTTTTGCTTCAGAACGCATGAAACAAAAGTTTATATGGAGATCTTGGTCTCTTTGCAGGAAGGAAAAGAAGAAATCAAGACATGTTCTAATCTTAAAACAGATAGGCTGCTTTATTGAATTATGACTGTGATCACCTGCAGAGAGAGAGAAGGGGGTGGGGAGAGAGATATGCTTATATTTTTATATATAGTTATTTTCTGCACGTTTGTTCTTTAGGTCGCTTCTCCCAGAGTCTACATCCTTGCTGAACATGAGAACTTCCTTCCTTCTCCCTCATTACATCATGTCCCTTTTCTTAAATTTATTTTCATTCACACGAATTATATTTTGATTCTTACTCATTATTGACCTTTTAATCTCTTCCATAGTCGATTTGTCCTTGACTGTTTTGGTTCATTTGTACCTGCATATTATCAACTCGCTAACTCACCCATCTGAATATATTACAAATGTATTAATGATATGAACGTTTGATTATCTAATAGCCGTCATAATTTTTTCTACCTATGTTAGTCTTAAACAACTATACTAATATACATCATATATCTGCAGATCCGGCGCATACTATAATGTTATTAGGGATGAGAAGAGGATTAGAACCTCGGACATTAGCACTCAGATTTTAGTTCAAAATAAAAAAAGAGAATAAACAATTATTTTTTAAAGAAATGAGAAACAGAAACATTCTGTTATCCATGACGTCAGTAAGTCGCAAAAAACAATTAACAAGGGCATATTATTGTCCGGAAAGCTATAGTTGAAAATCAAGCATCAAACATTGAGAACAGAACTAACATCAAATAACAGAAAATAAATATTATTTAACAGATTTACTATGGGGCCTGGGGTGGGGGTCTTGTAGATAAGCAGACTTGTCGAAAAGAGAACAGAGTCTGGGAGACAGGCAGGCAAGTCGGAGATGAATAGACGTCCAAAGATAAGAGGTCTGTTTGGTCATTCTTTAGGAGATGTAAGAATGAGATCGTCAGCGATGCTCTTTTGTGAATGTCAAAACAAGGATATAATTCAATAAGGAGACCGCACAGAACTTACGCCAAGCAACTAGCAGAGGACACACAATGCACCTGTGAAGACCTACCCGGCGAGATCGAGGATAGAGGAAGACTTTGCGTCTAACTTTGCTCTCGTAAGGAGAAAAGTAAATAGGGACAGCATGCGTTTCTTTTTTATAATGGTTCCTACAATGAATAAAAAGAAAATAGACGTTGAATACTGAAGTTTTCTTACCTATAGAAATATTGAATATGTTTCTTTGTCTGTTACATTTAGGTTTCAAAACTACTCAGCAGAATTCCAGTACAGTTGGCACAAATCATCTTTGAGACACCGGATGTGTCATAGGGATGTAATAAAATTGTTCTACTACTACTAAAAATTAAACACTTATAGGCTCCAAAATTATTGGTTAGAATTCCACAAAATTTTACATGAATTACCCTTGGTATGCCGGATGTGTCATAGGTTGATCAAAATTCTAATTATCCTAGTGCTTCGAGTGATATTAATAAGCATTTATTGATTAAAAATCAACGGTCAAAATGACACCAAATTTGGTATGAAGAACCCTTGGCATAATTTTGATTTTTATGCATTAGTGATACATTTTCTTACACTTCCAGATCTGAAATTCTCAATTAAAGACAAGTTTATGTTGCGGAATGTGGAGAAAGTCATAGAAGACTAAATTAGTTCGGTCATGTCCAAAAGATTGTCTTTATGAGATCTAAGGAAATACGTTTTAATGGAGATAGGTGGCACACAAAAAAGTGGGTAGACCTCTAAGGAATTGGAAACAGTTGGTGGCTGACGACATGGGACAGTTGGGATTGACGAATCAAAACGCATGTGACAAAAAACTGTAGAGACAATGAATGAAGAGGTCTGACCCTGTCAAGGGAAACAGGACTTAAAAACGAGAAAAAGAAAAAGAAGGAAGAAGACTTACCTAAATATCCAATCAGTCTGATGGCTTTGATTCGAATTTGTGGATCAAGATGTTTTAATTTGATCAGAAGATCATCGTGGACTTTTTTGCCCTGTTTTGTTTTTCCAAGACAATGAGCCGCCTGCAAGCGAACTTCAGGATGCCAGTCCAACCACATCAGACTTTTGATTTTGTCACTGATATCCTATGAATAATACAAAAATTGAAAAGATTTTGAAAGGAAATATTTTCATGGTTGATATAAAAAAGATATATATTCATATATTTAAAGAAATTAGATATATTTAAATATTGCTATAAGAGGCTGCATCCATTAATCAGATGCTTGGTCGGTTCAGTTCTTTGAACTTTCCCCATCTACTCTTAAATCTTGCAATCACACTTGTTCTAGCTTGATACTGTGCTCCAATGGTATTACAAAGTAACAAAACTTCGGAATTACCTCAATGGACATCACCGTGACTTCAACATAGGAGTTAACTTCTAGTAGGATGAACAACTATGAAATAACTGACACAGGAATCCATCATCATTATCACAACCACCACCACCATCATCATCATCAGGTTTGGGTATTTAAAGTGCTACGAGTGTCACGCTTAATTTCGAAATAGCATTTTAGAACAATAAAAAGCGGTTGAAAGGAAATCTTTTAATGATTGATATAAAATATATATATAAAGAAGTGATGTATACGATTATCCCTATATGAGACTGCATCAATTGGTTAGTCGGTTGGTCTGTCACGCTTAATTTTGAAATAGCATTTTAGTTGGTCTGTCACATTTAAGTTTGGAATAGAATCTTCATTGATCTGTCAGACTTAAGTTTGAAATAGCACGTCAATCCGTATATTGGGTTTAAATTAAAAATCGTAATTTTGTTTGTCTGTCACACTTAAGTTTGAAATAGCACTTTTAGATGTGTCCACACATCTCTATAAGAAGCTCTTTTTGTCTATGGGTCAGTCGGTCTGTCACATTTAAGTTTGGAATTAAGTTTTCATTGGCTAAAGTTTTAAAATCATTTTTGTTGATCTGTCATATCTAAGTTTAAGATAGCATTTTAAAATGCATTTATGCATAAAAGGTTTTGCCGGACTAAGGCTGGTCTGTTTGTCCGTTTGCCTATCACACTTAAGTTTGAAATAGTATTTTCATTGCCAAATGCATAGATTGACTGGAATATCCGTTCTCGTTTATATTCTATTGAATATAATTAAAGTTATGGCAAAACGTTACAGTATCTAAACTTTTATCTAATATATAAAGTAGAGCCAGCCTAAGTGTTCAGATATAAATGCTTAATACCTTTTGTCTTACAAAATGAGTAATTTATTCTATTTCGCCAGTTATTTATGGCAAACATTGGACCATCTTCTTGGAAATGTATTTGTAATCGATTTTATCGATTACATATTTAATCCTATCGATGTTTTATTTTTGATTAGTGATATTATATAGGATGGAACAGAAGCTCTTCTCTAAAAGTCAGAAGACCTCTTCCTGTCACCATATGAATTTCTGGAACTAATTTTAAATAAAGTTGCGATGATATTAACGAAAGAGTCCCTCATTAGCATACAACAAAAAACCTGCTATAAATGACAATTACGACATGTACTGAGAAAGATAACTTACTACTTCATAATAGGATGCAACAAAAAGACTGCTATAAATGATGACTATCACACGTTTGGAGAAAGATAACTTACTATCTACTTCATAAAAATATGAAGGAATCCAATTTTTATCATTAAAACAAAACCTATATGAACCAATGGTGAAATATGTTCGCCAGATAAGACAAGCCAGCAGACACTGTGATTATGAAAGCATTTCGGTGTATTCATAAATAACTCAGCCATTTACATATTTTGTTAATAGTTAAATAAAAAGAATGAATTACTTTCTAAACCTTTCAGAAATTGTAAGAAATTTGGAACCATTTAAACTGTCAAATAAAACGAGTCAGCCATTTGTCTGATTTAATCCCTACTTTATTTGTTTCAGCTCATTTGACTCGTTGGTCTAGTGGTTTTCATCAATTCGCTGTTCAAATACCTCGTTATAATACATCTTCCTATTCAAGTAGCTTCTTTCCAAAAACTGCAGACTTGTAGAACTCTGTTTCTGCTGTTTTCCTCCTAATAGCCTTGGTCTTTTCTAAGATTACATCTAATAGGCATATTTTGTCTTAGTGTTAATCATCTTTGTGCCGTTTTAGCTACTTACATCAAATGGCTTCATACATTGTCTGGAGCGATTTCCATTTAAAAAATCACCTCTTTTGTTAATAGTCGAAAAAATAAGAATTAATTACTTTCGTGAACATTCAAAATTTGAAAGGAATTTGAAGCCTTTCCAATGGAACATTATTTAAACTGGCTTTAATATTCTTAGAAAATCCTCATATATTAAAAGACTGAACATTTTGGAATCCAATAATTTAATAAATAAGGATTAAATCACTGTTTACTTTATTAAAATTTAGTTCAATTATTAATTTAATGACAAAACGCTACTGTATAGAATTAAATTTAATTTTCAAAATCCTATTAAATAAAAGTAAATTGATACAAAAAACGCATCATTATAAAAATCGAAAAAATAAATGAAAATAAAAACACTCCTTGGCGACATAGGTAACAGTGTCTAGTTTTAAATAAAGTTGCATTGATATTAACAAATACGTGTCTCATAAGGATGCAGCAAAAGGACTGCTATAAACGATGACTACCACACGTATAGAAGAAGATAGCTTAATACTTCATAGAAATATTAAGGAAACAAATTCTTATCATTAAAACAAAAACCAGATGAACCAATGGAGAAATATTTTTGCTAGAAGCTAGCAGACACTGCGATTGTGAAAACTTGGGCAAAACAAACATGAGAAATGAAGACAAATTAATTTTATTCGGACTCATTAAAAGGTGTGGGCAACACTCTCCATAGATTGAAATGGCGGAATAATTGTAAATATGTAAAATGCCTTTGCATTTTTGTATTGAATTTATGCAACAGCTGGAATTGATTGAAAAATTCAATAAGGCAGAGAATCAAAGGCAAATTGTCGAGACGTACAATATACAAAAAAGAAAAGAAAACAAAAATAAGGTGAAATGCAAATTTTCTAATTACGAACATGAAGCAGACAAAAAAGTGTCCATTGTTTGGAAAATGTTGTACAATTTACAAAACAAAAAATCGCTTTCAATCTGTATGTAAATTTAACAGGAATGGATTCATTCTTGAGATACAGCCATTTAATCTGCACAGTTTGCGAGGAAAGATTTATTTTAAACTTTCGCATGACAATGTAAATTTTATTGAAAGCTTTAGCATGACATGCCAATGAAAATTCTATTTCAAACTTTAGCATGACAATGGAAATTCTATTTCAAACTTTAGCATGACAATGGAAATTCTATTTCAAACTTTAACATGACAATGGAAATTCTATTTCAAACTTTAGCATGGCAATGAACATTCTATTGAAAGCTTTAGCATGACATGACAATGGAAATTCTATTTCAAACTTTAGCATGACAATGGAAATTCTATTTCAAACTTTAGCATGACAATGGAAATTCTATTGAAA
Organism: Sepiola atlantica; assembly: GCA_963556195.1. NCBI lineage: Eukaryota > Metazoa > Mollusca > Cephalopoda > Sepiida > Sepiolidae > Sepiola > Sepiola atlantica. The sequence goes on from OY744523.1 coordinate 67,258,938, forward strand.
GCTTTAGCATGACATGACAATGGAAATTCTATTTCAAATTTTAGCATGACAATGGAAATTCTATTTCAAACTTTAGCATGGCAATGAACATTCTATTGAAAGCTTTAGTATGACATGACAATGGAAATTCTATTTCAAACTTTAGCATGACAATGGAAATTCTATTTCAAACTTTAGCATGACAATCGAAATTCTATTTCAAACTTTAGCATGACAATGAACATTCTATTTACAACTTTAGCATGACAATGAACATTCTATTGAAAGCTTTAGCATGACATGACAATGGAAATTTTATTTCAAACTTTAGCATGACAATGGAAATTCTATTTCAAACTTTAGCATGACAATGGAAATTCTATTTCAAACTTTAGCATGACAATGGAAATTCTATTTACAACTTTAGCATGACAATGAACATTCTATTGAAAGCTTTAGCATGACATGACAATGGAAATTCTATTTCAAACTTTAGCATGACAATGGAAATTCTATTTCAAACTTTAGCATGACAATGGAAATTCTATTGAAAGCTTTAGCATGACAATGGAAATTCTATTTAAACTTTAGCATGACAATGGAAATTCTATTTACAACTTTAGCATGACAATGAACATTCTATTGAAAGCTTTAGCATGGCAATGAACATTCTATTGAAAGCTTTAGCATGACATGACAATGGAAATTCTATTTCAAACTTTAGCATGACAATGGAAATTCTATTTCAAATTTTAGCATGACAATGGAAATTCTATTTCAAACTTTAGCATGACATGACAATGGAAATTCTATTTCAAACTTTAGCATGACAATGGAAATTCTATTTCAAATTTTAGCATGACAATGGAAATTCTATTTCAAACTTTAGCATAACAGAACAATAAAAATTCTAGTTTAATCTTTTGCATGATACAACAATGAAAATGCTGTTCCAAAGTTTAGAATTACAGATCAATCAAAATGCTATTTCAAACATAAGCATGACGGAACAATGAAAATTCTATTCGAACTTAAGCATGCCAGACCTATAAAAATACTATCTGAAACTTTAGCATGATAGAACAACAAAAATGCTATTTCAAACTTAAGCTTCACAGAACAAAGAAAATGCTATTTCAAACTTAAGTATGGCAAGCTAACGAATGTACTTTTCTGTGTTTTTAACATAGTTCACCCGAAACAAGGCAGACCGCCACTGTAGACGTAAGGGGCTACGTACTATTTCAAACTTAATAGTCACAGAACAACAAAAATTCTATTTGAACCTTTAACATAACATATCGACTAACCAACCCTTTGCTTTTTGGCTAGAGTCAAAGTGTAGTATCTGTTCTGATACTACATTTCATACTTCCTGTACTCGGTTAGTGAAGGAATCCTTCTAGACTGAGCAAGTTTTATTTTTGTAAATAGGGACAGACGGACCAACGTACAAACCCTTATACAGGTACTTGTATTCATCTAGAATAAGATGTATCCATACACAATTCAAGATGAAAGTTCTATTTCAAGCAGAAGTGTGACAGACATACAGTCGGATTGGCAAATCAAACGACAAGAGCTTCTCAAAAACATGAATATTGATAGAAATCCTAAAAATTAAACATTTTTTGTTCAATATACAAAGATGGAAAAAAGAACACATGTGAAAGTATTAAATTACATGAAGTAACTTTATCGAAACAAGTTGGAGCAAAGATATGTTAATTTGAAAAAATATTGAGAAAAAATCAGGAGATGCAAACCAAAGAAATGCTGTATGAGATGAAACCATTTTGATGGAACTAAGGTAAAGTTTTTCAATGAAACTTTTGAAATAAAAACACGATTCAGAAGTATTTTTATTACAAGTGTGGACCTAATTTAAATTCACAGACTACTTAGGAATGATGTTTTGAAGGTGCCATGCTACCAAACTAATGAATAACCCTCCCTTTTTAAATTTTATTTTTCTTACCTTTAGTCACTCGAAACAAAGCATATCGCCACAGAAGCATAATGAGCAACTGTGATAGCAGTCAGATTTGGGGGTAGTCTTAGTGGAGAGCTTGGCAGTAAGATATTTGTTCACATTACATTTAAATGGGTCCGGAATATTTATGTTGGGGGGGGGGGTACAAGTGCAGTGAGTTCGTCGAAGTATATTTTATGGAAGTATTTATAAAACAGGCACAGGGATGCAACTCTGCGGCGATGTGACACAGGCTGGAGCTTGACAGACAGTGCTGAACCTATTAGGTTAAAAATTCGTTTTTTGTACCCTGTCCAAGAAAGAGAGGCTAGTGTTTGGTGCACCAGCCCAGATATTGCAATAATACTTCATGCACGGACGAACGATGGCTTTATAGAGATATAGGATACTGGCAGATGTAAAAAGTTTTCTAGCCCGGTAGAGGGAGCCTACATACTTTGCAGCAGACTTGATAACATCTTCTATGTACTTATTCTAGCTTATGTTGCCTGAGAATGTCAGTCCAAGGAGTTTGAACGTTGAACTCTTGGGAAGGATTCTATAGTCATAGGACAATTGGTGGTTGGAAAGTTTTCTTGTAGTTGGAGAGGCGCTTTGTCTGTGCAGCATTAAATGGGATAATCCATTTTTGGTGCCATTCTTCAATTGTGAGACAGAAATTGGTATGTTGGAAGGATATAACGAAAGTATTCATGTGAATTTAAATGTAAACCCTTCATATTTGGTATCTCAGAAATTATTTAACATTTTTACTTTTGTTCACACCAATCAAGGTGCAAAGAAGAAGAAGTGTCAATTCTATAGGATTACCGTTGTGTTGCCGTGTTTAATGGTTTGGTAGTTTTGTCTTACGGCATATCAACCCTTTTTGGGTTATTTAATGCCGAATCTGGTCATTATAGTGAAAGTTTTTATGCTTCAAGTTCTTTATATCTTCAAATGTTTAATCAGGGTTTTTGGTTTGGTAGTTTTGTTTTACGGCATATCAACCCTTTTTGGGTTATTTAATGCCGAATCTGGTTTTGTTTTCTTCTCTTTTTTGTTTCTTTCCCCTTTTAATATCTGTTTCTATTTAACCCATAGTTGGGACCCTAACACGTACTACCACTCCGGGTCGGGTGGACCTGGGAGCAATGGTAATTAAGAGGAGGCTCCACATTCCCCAAAGTCCGTAAGCCGGATCTCACCATCGGATGTAGTTTAAGGTCATATCCAGGACCGGGAGTAGGGTAGGAAAAATAAAAATAAAAAAGGGGAGGGAGAAAGGGAGAGGGGCTGTTGTTTTTGTTTTTGGTTTTGTAGAACATAATTAAGTTTTACAAACAAAAAAAAAAAAAAAAAAAAAAAAAAAAACGTCAATGTAGGTGAATTTCGTCTCAGGGAGCCACAGGGCAGCCTGATCTGGTATCACCAGCGTGTTTAATGGTTAGCGTAAGCTCGAATATAAAGACAAACATTTCCCCCACATTTTAAATCAGTTTTATTTATACATTGCTTCACTAACAAACAGCAAGGGACTATGAAAGAGTTACATAGCCAGAAATACCACAGCACGCTGAGTCAGTGGGCACGCATGCATCTGTGCAATTGGGTGGGTCTTGCATATCCTTTTCTCGTGTGCATCAAGTCTTTGTTTCGGCTGAGAAAGGAACACTGCACGTCTCTTCAGCTTGATGTCAAAACTTCTGACTGATGAAAAGCGGGGAAAAACAGTGTAAAAACAGTTTAGTGGAAGTGCCTCCCATGCAAAGTGTTCTGATTGGATAATATATCAATCACTCAACGTGGAATGGTGTAAGTGTCAGCCTGTGCAAAAGAAAATAGATCATAAAATGCATATGCTAGAAAGGCACATTGCCACTGAAGTGCAAGGGGGTTACTGTGATAGGGGCTTGATTTATAAGTGTGCAACCTAGGTGAAAAGTTAGGCAGCAAGATGTTTGTTCACATTACATTCAAATTTCTGCATGTTGGAACGATCAAGGAAAGAGGGAGTAGGGGAGGAAATCCAATAACAAGCGGTCCGAGGAAAGAAGCTATTAGAGTAGAAAACTTTCCAGCATCTAGAGATTTCTACAGTGAAGGGGTGGGATTTTGCTGTTGGTCGGGAGTATTTTTATTGAGAGTGTACAAGTACAGTAAACTCATCAGAGAACATTCTGTGGAAATACTTCGAAAAAAATAAGTATTCTTATTACAGCCATAGACTGAATCTAAATTTCCAAACTGCTTGGTAATGATGTTTCGAAGGTTGATGCTACCAAACTGATGAGTAATCTAGAATTCAAAGACAGAAATTAGTATGTCAGAAATATATCACACAACTATTCAAGTAAATGGAAATGTTCAGTCTTTGTATTTGGAATCTTTGGAAGTAAATATTTATATTTAACCTTTGATAATTGCGAAATTAAACAAAAATGACAGAGTGAACCATTTTAGAAAACATTCCACCAGTACGAAGTAAATGAGCATCACCTATTTTGACTTTAAAATAGGAATTAACTAACTATTCTTCATTTGATAGATAACTAGTATTCAAAGAAATTACATCATTTAGCACCTTCATAGTTTTCTCAGATGATTTCATATATAACAATTGAAAATATTTTTAGAAGTGACATAGAAATATAATAATTCTTCAAGATGTTGATCTGCAACTTGAAAACAGGAATTCAAATTAAAGAATGAGTATAACGACATATGGTAGTGAAAAATATGCATCTCATACAATACTCTGTAATTGTGCTTGGATGGACATCCTTTGCCAAAGTAGACAACATCATGAAGAGTAGAAAGTCCACTATTACCATTAAACGGTAAGTGTTCAACGTTTACATTATGTCTGTTATGACATAGGGTACAGAGAAACATGGGCACTTCATAATGCAGCAATAGAAAAGCTAACAGCGACACAAAACAAAATGGGACGCATTATACTCTGCATCAGTCTATGTGAAAGTAAAAGAAACACCTGAATCAGACAGCAAACTGGAGTAAATGACATCATCACCACCAGACAACCAGCAAAACGTAGATGGGCAGGTCGCCTTTTGAGATCTACAGACAACAGGTGGAAATCTAGAGCGACAGAATAGACCTCGAGGCAATGAAAAAGACAAAGAGGAAGGGCAAACACCTGGTGGAGAAACGACCTCGACAGCCAACTGAGCCCTAAGTGGCCATCCCTAGCGAGGGACAAAACAAGCTGGAAGGAAACCAGAGAGAGGTTCCTTCTCCAGGAGTGATAAAAAACCATGATGATGATGATGATGATCACCGTAGTTTTTTTAGGTTTTTTTTCAACATTTTTGAATATCAAATATGTCCAGTTGGGTACTGCTCAATGGTAAATACTGACACAAAAAAATAAATTTCTAACTAGAACCTATTTTTGAACAATTACTGTTAAAGATCGTCTCATAAGAAAAACTGGGCAGTCAATAACAATCGTCACGTAGAATCGATTATACTTAGCACTTTTATTTGTTGCGCCACAGGTGCTTGCAGACAATTCTAGTATGAATTTATGAGCCTTTTAAACCTATTCTTGTTTTAGATGTGTAATCTTACTACTTATTACTATATATATATATTTGACAAGACGAACCCAAAGAAGGTCGCAGGTTACATCGGCTGAAACGTTGTGAGAATAACATCCAAGATGAGAAAAGTAGTGCGAATAATCCAAATCATAGTAATTATCAATCCTCATCTAAAAAAAAACAAATCTAGAACATTATACAAATATGCTTAAACGACGCAGCTATTTTTTTTATTTGCCAGAGTGCTCTCTCATGGAAACTGGCTTTACCCACGTTAAGCATGTTATAAGGGCAGGTGAAGCACTCTTTATTCTTGGTAGGCAATCACCTAAAGATAGAGTCTTGATAAAAGCGCTGATCTTCATCACATCACTGGGTTGGCGTCAGTAAGGGGAACCAGCCTATAAAAATATTGCATCAACTAAGAAAATGACTTCCAAAGAAAATCTGTCACATTTCAGGTTATGTAGTTTGAATAAAATTTATTTTTCCATTAAAAAAGAAGTAGAATTTTTCACTGGTTCTGTACTCTGCCACCCACTGCGGAGTCTAACTTCTTCAATTCTGAGGCTTAGTTCTGATGACCTCAGAGGAAGATTAAATTTGGACAGTATAGGGAAATGTGTACAAAAAAGTAGATTTCAATGGTATGGCCACGTTTAAATAACGGATGAGAGTTCTTGCATAATAGATGTAGGATAGTCGAGGTAGCAGGTTAAGTTCACAGGAGAAGGCCAAGAAAACATGGAAGGAAGTGATAAAAATGGACCTGATGGATAAATAAAGATGTGGCCAGAGATACGCTAAAAGCCGTCCAACACATGCCAGCATGTAAAACCTATGTTAAATCGAATATGATGCTGATGAATGATGAAACAGCTTTGTGTTACATTGTGCTTAATTAAGAAGTTCGGTTACTTTGGTTTTGAGGACAAATATCATTGGTGTGTTCTAAGATTCTACAACAAGAAATTACACACTTTTGGGGGGAGGGGGCTGCATGCCTTTATATAACTATTTCTATTCGATAGTTATTAATAACGTTTTTTTTTCTCTGCCTTCTACACCATCTTTCCGTTTTGAGCAAGAATTACTGTGAGCGTTTCCTGTATTCCAGCGTTCATTTACCATATCTAGTTGCATAATAAAAATTATATCTAAAAAAGAACCTATTTACATTTTAAATTTTTTTTGGAATATAAATGAACACCATATTTTAAAAGGAGAGAGAGAGTAATGTCCTGCATTTACCGGCATTATGATGCCAATACCAAAAGTAGATACTTGTTACATATGTTTCTTGCTTAAAAGGAAACTTGCTGACTAAATATACAGCAATTATCGTAATAGTTCTCTTGTAATAGACATTCATCTCTAAGAGGTTTACTGATATCCAAATACTCCGCACGCGCATTATATATATATATATTTATATATAAAATGATGTCTACATTTCTTTAATCAATAAAAGGAAGAAATAAGTGCAGACATTCAATTTCCTCAAAGAATGTTGTGATAATTTTCTTGGCACTAACCAACAGAGAATTCTCATTTTTCTAAAAGACTTGGTTAGAAATTTAATCTCTTATATTATAAACGTCATATCAAACCGACACGGAACACTTTAGTTTTGTTTTTTCAGTAACTTGTCATGTGCTCTCCTGAATACTGGTCATTGTAATGTTTTTGTGAAATTAGTTGCCCATTATGGCTGTACTTGAAAGCTGCATAATTGATAAGAGATGAACCCTATATTACCATTTTTTAATAATATTCTGTAATTTCCAAGTTTTCGTTTTCTTCTTTATTTTCGTCATTTATTTATTTATGGCATGTTCTTAAGCTGTTACTACTACTATGACTACTACTACTTTAGTCTTTACATTTCTTCTTTATCAACATTATTCTCCTACTCTTCTTCGTTTACAATGCCGCTGCTACTACATCCACACTCCTATTCTTCTCTTCACACAATTTCTAGTTTCATTCGTCCTTCCTCTATCTAAAACATTACAATATGCAAATAAGAAAGATTGTTAGAGTTTTATTATTATGGGGGGGGCATAAGGTATTTATAACAGATTTATTCATCCACATCAAAATGATCATTAGAAACAGATAATAATGTCTTTTTACTGTAACACGTATTTGATGAACTGTATCGTTATGTTCATGGTAGGTGCTCGACTGAACTCCAATCCCTGGCAGTCCTCTGCAAAACGTTCACAGCAAGAACTCGTCTAGCTACAACCATAGCAAAGAACATTACTTTATCTCTCTCTTTACCAAAAACCAAATGAAACTTCCATGAACAAAGTTTATTTCCTAGAACATCCAGCCTATGAAAGAAGATGCCACAAGTCTCTTTCCCAACCGACTACACCATAGTCGTCTTCAAGTCTAATATGAACAAATACTTGTTGAACCGTCCTCTTGGATAATCAATTTCTCTTAAGTAATCTTCTACCCATCCTATTTATTGATTACGGTCCTCTCATGGAGGCGCGCATTGTCCAACTGACTGTCTCTGTAACCTTTATCCTCGAATGGCGATCCATTAGTAAAAAAAATAAAATTAAAATAAACAAATAAATATATTGTTTTCTAATTTTATTCATTAAAGTCTCCTTCAGATTCAATAACAGCTTTTATGTAAGCTATTTTTTTGTACTAGTGGATCGACGCTTATCAAGGCTCAGGATCAACTCGAGGATAAGGGTTAAAAGGAGTGTAGGTTGGACGATGATCGCCATCACAAGATGATTGAAAACAGTGGGTTGAATGGGCAGAAGATTACTTAAGAGGACTTGATTTTCTAAGAGGACGTCTAGATAAGTATTTGCTTACATTAGACTTTAAGTACACTAATATATATATATATATATATATATATATATATAAATGTATAATATAAAATCAAAAATTATATTAGATCCGGTGAAGCTCAATATAGTAGATAGAGCATTTATATATGGATAATGAAGGGATGAAATAGATAAAATTTGCATAGTTTACAAGTTTATTAACTCAGCAAGTGTTCAAACAAGGAATACAAATACAAAAAGACCTTAAAGCCATGGCTTTTCAAAGATAACGCTCTCATCATCCGAAGGTCAACCCAATAATAATTGAATTTTAATTAATTATTAGAGGTGAAATGCAAAAGTGAAAAATATTTTTGAAAAACATTATAGAGGAAAATATGTCTTAATAATGTCCTAAAACAGATCAAACACAGTTCGAACTATGGGTAGACTGTTGTATCAAATTTAAATGATCCAAACTGTGTAGACAGTTCATACAAAGAAGACAAACAATGTTCTATTTTGTTTCGAAACCTTGAGTGCTTCAAGAAATAGTATTTTATGGTTGCAGATAATCACGGACATTTAGGCCTGAATAATATTTGAAAATTACTCAGAGAACAATAAAATTATGTATAAATCCATGCCTCAAAAACATACTCGGCTTCCTGCATGTGACTTCAAATAGTTCAGAGGAAATAGACATTGGAAGTAGAAACTATTAATGGATGTGTCAATAAATGCTAGAATTCAAATTCAGAATGAAAGTAGCAGTAGAATGAATTAATCTCAAAAAGCCGCTTATGCAAATATAAATTATGAGTTCGAATAGATGGTGACAGTGGGAGTGATAGTAGCAGTAGGAGGAATTAATCTCAAAAGGCCGCGTATGCAAATATAAATTATGAGCTGTTCAAGCTCATAATTTATATTTTGATCACTCTCACTGCCACCATCTGTTCAAGATGGTGGCAGTGAAAGTGATTAAGTTAATTGTGGAGGGTGGGGGATTTGGTGACTATCAGTGTTATTAAAACAGTTAGGGAGGAGGGGGTTTGGTGCGTCATGCTTATTGTAGTAAGAGAGGCGGTTGTCGAGGAAGGAGATGGACGGAGTTAGATATTAAGGTCGCATAAGGAAATAGCCAAGAAAAAGGGGAGAGGAAGGTCACATATAGGCGACTGTGTGCGAATTAATATTTAAACTTAAAATTTAAGTTCAATCAAGAGAGAAATAAATATTTTTAATGTCCATAGACATATTTATTCTTCGTGTTTTAAATTTACATTCGTCATTATCGAAATTACGTACTCGGTCAGACGATCCGAACCCTGTATCCAAGTATTATGAACCATGGCTTTTTAATACTTAGCCATGTGACGACGATGCTCTATGCTTTGAAATGCAAAAGAAATACCCTTGTATTTTATATATATGTGTGTGTGTGTGTCATGGAATTTCATTTTCATCTGTTAAGTAATTGGGCATTCGTGTGGATAGTGTACTTGCTGCATGTCCAATATCACTAACAATGTTGTTGTTGTTGTTGTTGTTAATGGTCTGGTACAAGTATATTATTTTATATATATACTAGCAGGAAGACCCGACGTTGCTCGGGATTGAATGAGGATCACTACTACATACTTTTTTACTATGCTCATAACACCATATTACTTTCTTTGTTTTTACTACCCCTCCCCATTCCTTTTCATTTCCTAATATAGTCGGAAGAAGCTAAAATATTAGAAAACTCTCTGAATTAGTGTCTTATACATATGATTTAAGGGGGTTCTGTCTCAATGGGTTAGTTAGAGGTGGGGGCACATAAATATTTTGTATATAGATTGTAACCTAGATACGTGGGACGACTTCCATGGTCTCCCCGGAGATTTTATACATATGATATAAGTTTTATCAAAATAGGATATATTTGATGTGTTAAAGCAGGTTCGGCTCTCATAACTCGCTAGGTTAGGATGGCAGTTAGAAATTCGGAACAATTTCCATTTTCTTCCCTAGAAAATGTTATATATATAAAGTTTAAATTTCATAAAAATAGGATACATTTGAAGTTCTAAAGGGGTTATTCCCATGTGCACTTAAATATACAGGAGCACTTCCATTGTCTTCCCTATAAATTTTACATGAGAATACAATTTTAGATTTGATGTAGATTCTCTAACCTGTCTGTATATAGGGAACACACACAATCACACAGACATTGCTTTTTATCTAGAGAAGAAGAATATATACATTAGTTTACTTGTTCTAAAATGGTTATAATAAATTATTAACTTGATATTTGTATGTTTTGGTAGATGATATAATATGTTTTATAATATTTATAATTGTATGTTTGTCAATATAGCACAAAAATGAATACAACAATGCTAAATGGCTGAAAGACATGAAAAATAAACTACTAGAAACGGAAGAAGTAACAGAAACAGAAATTAATGAAGAAACTATTAAGACAACACTAAAGAAAATGGCAAACTGGAAAGCAACAGGTCACGATGGAATATATGCATACTGGTTCAAAAAATTCACGACCTTACATGAAAGACTAGCACAGAAACTGAGAGGATGTATCGATAAAACAGACATACCAGAGTGGATGACCAAAGGAAGGACAACGCTCATACAAAAAGATGCCAAGAAGGGAACGACCCCAAGCAATTACAGACCTATAACCTGTTTACTAACAATGTGGAAAATCCTAACTGCACAACTGAGAGAGCAAATTTGGCATTCCCTGCACAGCCATGGGCTACTTCCCGAGGAACAAAAAAGGATGGCAGAAAAGGAAAAGAGGGATGCATGATCTGTTATACATAGATCAAAAGATCCCGAAAGAGGTTAAAACCAAGAAAAAGAACATATCTATGACATGGATTGACTACAAGAAAGCATACGACAGAATCCCTCAAGCATGGATAATTGAATGCTTAAAAATTGCACAATATACCGGACAGGATTATTAATCTCATAAAGAAAGCAATGGGAACATAGAGATTAGAACTGACAGTTGGAGGACAATACTTGACGGAGATCAAAATACAGAGGCATTTTCCAAGGAGACTCCCTATCACCACTACTGTTTATCATAGCCATGATGTCACTCAACTACATACTCAGGAAATGTGATGCCGAGTACAAGTTCACAGGCAGAGAACAAAGAATAAACCATATGTACATGGACGACCTGAAGCTATTTGCTAAAAGCAAACAAGAACTGGAAAAGCTGATAAATACAAGAATCTTCAGCCAGGACATTCAAATGGAATTTGGAATAAAAAAGTGTGCACTGCTAGAGATTAAAAAAGGAAAGCTGGAGACGACTGAGGGCATGGAACTACCCAACCAAGAGCAGATGAGGGCGCTAGGCGAACAAGGCAGCTATAAATATTTAGGAGTTTTGGAAGCAGACACAATCAAATCAACAGAAATGAAAGAGAAGATTGGAAAATAATATCTGAGAAGAACAAGAAAGCTCTTAGAAACAAAATTATATAGCAGAAATATAATCAAAGGAATAAATACCTGTATCACTAATAAGATACTCTGGACCATTCATAAGCTGGACTAAAGAATAACTCAGGCAGTTTGACCAGAGAACTAGAAAATTTATGGCCATGCACAATGCACTAAATGCAAAAGATGATACTGACAGACTCTACGTGAGGAGAAACGAAGGGGAAGAGAACTAGTAAATATAGAAGAGTTGGAGAAATACATAAACCAGAACACAGAAAGGCAGATCACCGCAGCAAGAGACACCATCCCAACGAACAACGCAAGAAGCCGGACACCAACAGACAAGAAAAGAAAAGTGAGAAGAAAAACAACTACATGGACGCTTCATAAGACTCACAAGAAATCAACGAAAATAGCTGGACATGGCTAAAAAAAGGAAACTTGAACAGAGAAACGGAATATTTACTGATGGCTGCACAGAACAATGCGATTAGGATAACCTACATTAAAGCTAAAATAGATAAAAACCGGAGAAAACAGGAAATTCAGACTGTGTGGACAAAGAGAAGAAACAGTAAATCATATAATAAGTTAATGTGGCAAACTTGCCCCAAAAGAATACAAGAAAAGACATGACTGTGTGGAGAAAGCAATACACTGGAAACTGTGCAAACAATTGAATTTCGAATATGTAGACAAATTGTACAAACATAAATCAAAAACAGTACTGGAAAACGAAAAACACAAAATCCTCTGGGATATGGATATACAAACAGATAAACTCATACAAGCAAGGAGACCTGATATTATTAAAATCGACAAGAAGGAAACATCTTGTAAAATCGTAGACTTCGTCGTTCCAGCAGACCACAGAATGAAGATCAAAGACATGGAAAAACGAAGCAAATACACAGAATTAGCCAGCAAACTGAAAGGAATATGGAGCATGAAGAAAGTTAGTATAATAGCAATAATCGTAGGAGCACTAGAAAGAATCCCATAAAAAACCTGGAGAAAAGACTAGGATAAATTGGAATCCACAGGACCATCAAAACCATACAAAGGACGGCATTGATCAAAACAGCTGAAATCTTAAGGAAAATCCTTGTATACGGAAACCAACCTGCATAAGCTACAAAGGGTAACTAGTCACAAGGAATTTGCAACAGGGAGAAAACAAAACCACACGAAGAACACCACAGAACGAACCAAGGAACAGAAACTGCAAGAAACATCACTTCATAATCTCCCCCCCCCCCCCCAATAAATTACACCGGCCTCAGCTGACACCACACAAAAATAAACTAAGGAACAGAAATTACAAGAAAAACTATAAGCTCTCCCCCTTCCCTTCCCACCCATCCCCACTCCTCCCAAAAAATAAATGAATAGAAAAATAATTTTTAAAAAAATAATTAAATTAAAAAAAAATGATGCCGGACTAGGCTGACACCAGACAACATATTTGTAGAGGGTTGAGGAGGATGAGAAGACCGAGGAGGGATAGCACAAATCAGACCTTCACTGGAAAAGTGCAGAGAATGCTGGGACATTATGGAGGTTTATTGCCACCCAAATCCCACAGAAGACCATTGTCCTTACCAGCGAGAAATTAATGGTAAGGGGCTGTTGCGATACTTCAAGGTTATTTGCGGTGGTTATCGAAAAGAGGTGAAGAATACTGGAAATTTGAGGAGGCTTGTTGTCTCTCAGACGCCAGGAAATACCACTGGTGATTGTCGGTGAGTAATCACTAACGATGATATGTGTGAGAACTCCTAGTGAGTACAAATAAGAAGAAGAAAAAGAAGGGTAACCAGTCACATGGAATTTACAACAGGATGAAAACAAAACTACATGAAGAACACTACATCACAAACCAAAGAACAGAAACTACAAGAAACATCACTTCATAATCTCCTCCTCCCCCTAATAAATTACACCGGCCTTAGCAAACACCACACAAAAATAAACCAATGAACAGAAATTATAAAAAAACACTATAAGCTTTCCCCCTTCCCTTCCTACCCATCCCCCTAAAAAAAAAAATTTTTAAATACAAAATATTTTTAAAAAAATAGAAAAAAATAAAAAAAATAAAAAATGATGCCGGTCTAGGTCGACACCAGACAAAATATTTGTAGAGGGTCGAGGAGGATGAGAAGACCGAGGAGGGTCAGCACAAACCAGACCTCCACTGGAAGAGTGCTGAAAATGCTGGGACCTTGGGGAGACTTATTGCCACTTAAATCCCAGAGAAGAGCAATGGTCCTTACCAGCGAGAAATCAATGGTAAGTGGCTGTTGCGATATCACAAGGTTATTTGCGATGGTTATCGAAAAGAGGTGAAGAATACTGGAAATCTGGGGATGCTTGTTGTCACTCAGACTCCAGGAAACACCACTGGTTGTTGTCGGTGAGCAATCACTGACAATGATTTGTGTGAGAACTCCTAGTGAATACAAATAATAATAATAAGAAGAAGAAGAAGAAGAGGAAGAAGAAGAAGAAGAAGGTCTCCACTACTACTGGAAGGGTGCAACTAGTATTGGGTCCTTGGAGATGTTTATTGCCACCAAAATCCCAGAGACAACCAATGGTCTTTGTAATCAAGAAATCAATGGTATGCGACGATCGCAACAATGTAAAATCATTTGCAATGGTTATCAGATGAGGTGGGGTGTGATGTAAATCTAGGTAGATGTTTTGTCACTCAGACTCCAGCGAACACCACCGGTTATTTTCAGTGAGCAATCACTGGTGATAATTTGTGTGACAACTCCTAGTGAATCAATAATAATAATGATAATAATTTGAAGACCAATGGCCGTTGCCAGTGAGAAGTGAATAGTAAGCGGCTGTTGCGATAATGCAAAGTCATTTACAATGGTAATCGAAAGAGGTGGAGAGTACTGGAAATATGGGGGAGACTTGTTTTCACTCAAATTCCAGGGAACACCAATCACTGCTGATGGCCCGTGTGAGAACTCCTAGTGAGTAAATAATAATATGTCTTTATTAAGTAATTTTCAAATACAAAAATATACAAATGTTAGCGAGAGCATGAGCTTACTTGATAGGAGATTTGCCATTTATCAGACAATCAATTACTTTAATAAATAGATGATAAAACAGAGACAAAACATCATATACGTATAGAAGGGTTTGGAATGACACTGATAGGCAATTTACACCGCCTACACACGGGGATCTTTTAATAATTATGAACAAGAATATACATTTACTGCAAATCCAGTAAATATTTCTTATTGTATTCTTTAAATTTGAAACGTAAAATTCGCTAATATTGAAACAAAATCGACAACTCGAGTGTAGGTTTGAGTTAGTATAGAGTTAACAGTAATATTACAAACTTAATCGTAGATGAGGGATAGATAGTTGGTTGGTTTGAAGGGGTTTGTTTTTAAGATCGACAGAAAGAACCGAAACAGGAAGCTGCCTATGAGACGATATCGACAAACTATTGGAATCACACAATTACAACTGTAATGCTACACGACAAGCAGAGGAGAAGGATCTGGTACTGTAATTTTGGTCTCTGTAATGCAGTTTCATAGGTTTTCTTTACTAACGTGTCACGGCTTATCAAGGCCTAAAGGCCACTCGAGGATAAGTGTTATTGAGTTTATTAGGTGGACGATGAAACAACGAGGCGATTTGTAACGATGGTTGTAACTAGTCAGAAATTGATTATTTAAGAGGATGGCTCAACAAGAATTCGTTTACATTGGACTTGAAAACGGCAATGTTGTAGTCAGCTGGGAAGCAGCCCCGTAGTACTGTTTTCCACAGACGGGCAGTTCTAGGAAAGACACTTTTCTCATAGAAGCTCCGCTTAGTTTTAGGTACACAAAGTAAGAAAGAGACATTTTTGATGTAGCTAAACGAGTTATTGTTGTGAATGTGTTACAAGGGGGGGGGGCAAAGAGTTTCACTGCTTCAAGAGATAATGGAAATTCGATTACTATCGTTAGGGGAAGTATTTTATCTGAGAATGACGGAATCGTAAGTCCTGATGTAGTAACGATGAATTGTCTGCAACTGGCAGGCTGAGGAATAGGTTTAGCTGTTCTGGTTACGTTGTTAAATATTCGTAGCTACATCAACTATTAGTAGTACACATTAGGGAATTTTGTTTGTAAAGAAATTCATCACGTAAACAGGATGCGGGATCAGCAGCGTTCAGGTGGTTGACCCTTTGGGGCAATCACCCGGCATGGGAATGATAACGGATGTGAGAGAGCAAAATACAGCAAACAAGAACTCAGCAGAATAAAAATCTTTGGTACTGGTACAGTTTGTGACCCATGTTAAAACCGACTTTTCGTCGACATCTTCCAGCTGTTTGCGTAAACAGCCGGAACCTGATGAAGCACTTAGCCAATCAGATTGCAGGACAGCAAATGACAATTTTCAATTGTGAATTGTGTAAATCATAGAATTCTTCTGTGCTAACACCAACAGAGAATCTTCAAAATTTTGGAAAATAAAAAAAAAATTTCTCAAAAACCCTAAACCTAAAAAAAATTTAAGAAACTTTTTTTTATTTTAACTCAAACCCTAAAAAAGATAAAACAAACTGGGGGGGGGGGGGGTCACCTTAACCTAATCTAGTCGCTCTGGTTCAAAAGCTGTACTAGTATATATAAAAAAAAAAACAATTTATTGAAACAAAAAAATAATAGTTAAACAAACTCATACTTTCTCGTGAAACAAAACTTTCTTGTAAAAAAAAAATAACAGTTTTATTATATTTTCTTTGTTCATAAAATTTTACATACGGTGATTGTTTTTTCTTGCCTTAAATATTCTTTCATTATTTTGTCCTGTTTGATAGCATCACTTCGTTTTAAATTTGACGATGGGTCGTTTTCATTCGACATCTTCCAGCTGTTTACGTAAACAGCAGAAGATGTTGACGAAAAGACTGATTTAGCAATGGTCATAAACGGTTACAGTACCAAAACTTGTTCCTTCAAAAATGTGTTCTTTGATTATCATCGTTTGTGATTGATTCCAGTTAATGATTGTCTACCAGGAGGCAAGATCGCTTAACCATCGAGATACAAATAGAGGGAAGCTATGATTTTAAATCATAAAGATTTTAACTGTTTATTGCCTGTCAAACAAAGTGAGTACTGGATACGTTACTGTACCTGGACACGGTACATATGTAATGCAAGTTTGATATTACCTAAATGCTAAATATTGGTAGCTACGTCAAATAGTTATCAGTAGGAAGTTATGTTTGTAGAGAAATTCATCACGTAAACAGGATGTGGTGTCCGTAGTATTCAGATGGTTTACCATTTGGGACAATCGACTGGCATGGGAACGATAACTTAGCGAAAGTGACGTGGGACAACAGATGTGAGAGGACAAAATACAGCAAACATGAACTCAGCTGAATAAATCTCTCTTCTATTTTAATTATCATCGTTTGTGATTGCTGTGTGGACATTTGATTCCAGATTAAGATTGTTCACAATCAGATTTAACTTTCGACAGGTTTTACAAGATTTTCACACATAATCGCCTAAAAAAAGTAGAATCTTTATTTTGGGGGTCTTGAGGAGGATTTACCTGAGGGTCCCTAATATCCAATAATATCTAAATCAGTATTTTTTGTTTTGTTTTTTCGGTTTCCGTTTCAACAACCCGGCTTTCATTTTGTGGGTGAAGGTACATAATAGTTAAGAATTATGTTAAGAATGAATTTTTAAATAATTACGTTATTATATAGAAACCCATTCTCAATATGAGGAGGGCTGTAGGCCTTTGTTAACTATTCTGTACCTTCACCATTTTGGGATGTTGCCTTTTGGCAATATTTATTTAGAAACATTAAAAATATATATATAAAATCTGGTGCAAGACCAAAAGGATAGGCATGAGGAGAGGGTGGTCTTCACTAACTCGAGCTGACTATCTAACTCAGTTAATCGAATTCATTGACCATTATTCAGCCGAACATCACAATTATACTTAAGCATGCAGACTCCATTCACCAAAACACACTCGTATCATGATGACCTTACTTAAAACCCATATATATATATATATATATATATATATACAATATAAAGTAGGGAGTTGGAGTACTGAAAATCACTATCAGAACATAAGAGAGCAGGTATAATTTTATACTGATTTTAATTGTCAGTTTACCGGCAGAAAACGTGAGTATTGGAGCCCGTATAAAGTAAGCAACTCATATTTACAGAATCATACAATTTGGCATTAAATACCACCCCGAATTGATACGCCGTGAAATAGACAAAACTAGTATATTTATTAGATCTGCTTTTAATCTAACTCTTGCTGAAGGTTCTTCATGTTTTATTTAACCATCTTCATCAGGATTCTACATCAGGATTCTTAATTGTATTACGTTTGGCATCCCACTGGCTCTTCACTGTTTATATAACTTAGTAGTTTGGCAAACCAGAAGAATACCCGGCAGCAAATGGTGTTCGGTCAGATTTAGTTCCTGAGATTAAAGACTTCCTGTTTTGGATCGCTTACTCTTCTGGTTGGCCAAGTTTTGTACTAATTTTTATTTATTAATTTATTTATTATATTGTTATGTGTAAGTACAGAATTGTTAACGAAGCCTCCCCCGTCCATGTTAAAAATGGCTTTCTACCTCTGCATACCTAAAACTAAATTGAGTTTCCATGAGCAAAGTTTATTTCCTAGAACTACCCGTCTGTGGAACACAGTACCACGGGGCTGCTTTCCGACTGACTACAACATTTCCGTTTGCAAGTCTAATGTAAACGAATTAACCCTTTATCCTTGAATGTCTTTAAGCGGTGACTCATTTGGGGTGAGGGATTTCTTTTCTGGATTTTACCCCACATTAAAAACCGACCTTGTGTCTAACTCTGCCCTCGTGGCGAGACAAATGAATAGGTACTTGAATTTTGAATTTCATAATTTTCTTTGTAAAGTAAAGGTGCAAATTCCCTTCTACCTTTGACCAGGAATAACTTTAATAACAAAAGTTTTTTTCTATAAGGAATACAGGTTTTCAAATATACAATCGTAGTTATTTTCGAAAAATTGGAAAAATGTAGCTCCCCAAAAAGGGGCACTCTGGATTGGGACAAAAATAAAAATTGCCTCAGTCTAGAAAGATTTTTTCTTCACTGATTGAGGACAGAAAAGATGAAGTATAGTATTAGAACAGATACTACACTGTGCACCGAGCCAAAAGGCCAAAAATTCACGCCTCATTCAGATGTGCAGTAACGTTTTTCATTTTGAATAGGTTGTTACTTTTAAAGATGACTATATAATATTTTCTGGTAGGATTTTAAGGAATTGGTAACAAAAATAAAACCAAGATCTTGATAGTATTGTTGAAATCACTTTTTACTTACCCCCCCCCCCCCCCCCCCCACACTCCTCTCTTTTGAATGTTTCCTGATTGGATTTTGAGGTAGATTATGCTGGCTCTGGACTCAAAAATATACTTATATTCTCAAATTTCATATAGTACAGAAATTGGGATCATATCTCGATATAAAGTTAGGTATGTGTATATGTTTATATATGTGTGTGTACAGCATTCACTTCTAAAATAATTAACCGGTCATTATGAATTTCATAAATATTCCTAAGATTTCAGTTTCTTTGGAGCATTGTAAAAGATTTTTAGAGGGCATAATATGGGCACAACCTCTCATATGCAAATTCAAATATTTCAGATTTGCATTGAATTTTATCCATTTTAATTAGACACAAATTAAGCAAGATTCACTGAATTTTATTTTTTTCTTAAGACCATTTAAGTTTAAACTTTAAATTTGAGATATTTTCTAGAATAAAAATCATGTAATGTATTTTGATCAAAATCGGAACAAGGATTCTAGACATAAGGTTTAGTATCATTATATCTTGATTTTAATCTTTGTAAGTGGACATGAAAGTTGTACTAACTGTTCTTTTTTTATTATTTAACATAGTTCACCCCAAACAAGGCAGGCCGCCACTGTAGAAGTAAGGGGCTACTGAGAAAAAAGAAAAGGGGGGAAGGTAGGGGGGGTCAACCTAAATTGGGAACTGCGCAGCAAGATGTCTGTTTACATTA
Organism: Sepiola atlantica; assembly: GCA_963556195.1. NCBI lineage: Eukaryota > Metazoa > Mollusca > Cephalopoda > Sepiida > Sepiolidae > Sepiola > Sepiola atlantica. The sequence continues at coordinate 67,278,852 of OY744523.1, forward strand.
GTTTTAAATTTCTGCATGTCTGTACTGTCGGGGAAACAGGGGGCAGGGAGGGAGTTCCTGCTTGGACAATTAATTTTACTCGTCCTGGGACGAGTATTCTAATAGAATAAAAGTATTAACCACATGCACACACACACACACATACAAAAGGAAAAGATTTAAAAACAAAAACAAAAACAAAAAATGAGATATTAAAGGTAAATGCTGTTCAGGTAAAAAGATAAGTCTTTCATTTCCTTGAAAAATCTAAATTCTAAGGGTTCTTTTCTATGTCTCTTCAAAGTTGTTCTCATTTAAGATTGTGATTGATGTTTCTGTCAGAGATGTCCCCGGAGACCTTTTCTTTCATCTTCCATCCATTGCATATGAGATGAAAAAGTCAAAATGATGCTGGCATCTGACCAAGTTTTGAATAAAAATATTTCTGTCTCTATCAACCAAAACCACCCCCCTAAAAATCTTCACTTCAAAAAAAAATGTCGGTAAAAATGCAAAGGCAATCATCACATTGAATAAAATATCTACATTAGCCAAGGAAAGGTATATGGCATTTAGTTCAAGGTTTCATGATCTGATCATAAATTTATATATATATATATATATATATATATATATATATGTTTTGTATATATCATTTTTTTCCTTTTGCATTAGTCTCAAGCTACGGCAGGTCCACAATAATGGATTTTTGTCTCCACTTGCAACGATCACAGGCTTGGTCCGGGTCAAGGCTGGTTTTACAGAGATCATTGTGCAGGCCGTCTGCCCATCTCATCATCGGCGACTTCTAATTTAAAAGCGAGTTTCCCAACAGTGTCGTTGTTGGCCCTCAGCACATGTCCAAACCATCTGAGCCACCATTCCCTCATCTTGCCCTCAATTTGTAGCGCCTTCAGATGTTGTCATTACAGATGTGATCGAACAGTGTAATTCCCGAAATCTAGCTGAGCATTTTGGATTCCAAAGCAACTATCATTGCTCTGCCTTCCTTGTCAGTAGTCACTCAGAGTTATACAAAGCGATGAATCTTACAACAGTCAAGTAAATCTTTGACTTCAGATGGTTATTGATCTTGTCGTCACAGTAGATGCCGGTGGTGGTGCACCATTTTAGCTATATCGCATTGATGCGCGCAGCGACTTCAGTGATGATGTTGCCGTCATTGCTGTGTGTGTACTTAAGCAGTATGTTTTCATTCAGGTAAATGTTATTAAATAACACAGATTTTTTGATTTTTTTATTTAATGAGACTTTTTTTTTCATTTTTTTGAATAGTCCATTTAGTATTTTAGTCAAACTCGTGTATATAAGTTCCGTGAGTTTCTTGTTCCATTTTTTCCTTTCTTTTTTCGGGAGTACTTTTGATTTGATTTATCCAAACATCATCCAGTGGGTTTAGACTTGGTGTGTTTAAAAACAAAACAGTAAAATACATAGTTGAAAACACTAAAACTAACCCTGCCTGATGATTATTTATGAATCAAATCGAAAGTACTCGCAAAAAAAGAAACGAAAAATTGGAATAAGAAACCCACAGAACATAACGAATTTGACTGAAATACTAAATAGATTATTCTAAAAACTGAAAAATTAAAAAATTCTCATAAAAAAACTGTGTTATTTAATAACATTTGCCTGAATATATATATACATATATATATATATATATATTCAGTAGAAAAAGTGTCGTTCGACGAATAGAAAGATTGGATCACAAAAGGAATAAACAGAAGTTGGCACTCCTGTTCAACCAGATATGTGTGTATATATATATATATATATTTATATATATATATATGAGAAGAATAGTTTAGTTTGCTTAAAGCATTGTGCATAATATGTAATAAGTGGTGTTAGAAGGTGGTGACACTGCGTTGGTAAGGTGACATCGGCGGTACGTGAAATGGTAAATAATGACAATATTGAGAAATCAATAATTTTCAAATAATTTTATTATATTTACGAGTGTTAAGTTCGAACCGTGATGGTAGGGTAGTGTGTCTTGCTTTTTAAATTAAAATTTTCAAGGGAATCCCCCATCCTCAGAAATAAATATATCCACACGTCGGTGTTTGTTTTTTTTCGCCAATAGCCTGGGCCAGAAATTACGGTTTGTTTAGGTTTGAAGAAACTATTTTTTTTTATTATGAACGTTGAGGTGTGACTAGATTAAGTGGTTTGGTGCAGTTAAATATTGTTTAATTATTTTGTCAGTGACAAAATAATTCTCATCTTGGATGTTATTCTCACAACGTTTCGGCCGATGTAACCTCAGACTTTCCTTAGGTGTGCCTTGTCAAACTTGAAAATCTTTATATCGAACTCAGGAATCTGTACAAAATTTCGAACTGAACACTTTATTTATTAAGCACGGGGGTAGATTGTTCTTATTCCGTAAACCATGACGAAGTAGGAGTCTTAAGTCGTTTTTAATTATATTCTTAGGATTGAACTGTACTGAGCATTGAACCTTCAACCTCCAGAAAACTGTCACTCAGAACTGATTATTACTTAGCATTTTATCCGATGTGAGCCTTACGAAGGGCAGAGGTTACATCGGCCGAAAGGTTGTAAAAATAACATCCAAGATGAGAACAGTATTCTGAATAATCTAAATTATCAATCCTCATCTAAAAAATCAAAAACCTAGAATAAATATTTTATTATATTTAATGCAGCATTAAAAAAATGTATGTATTGTGAAGTGACTGAAACTGATGAATTAGGAACTCTCTTGAAGTGAAGGAAAAAAATTCTTGCAAATTTAAACAGAATTATGTATAGAATTCTGATCTAAAAACAGAATTTGTAGTCAGCGGATATGACTGATGGCCAATATCTAGATGTGAGCAGGAATATATATCATATTTCTTGGCATCATTGGAAGACACATGCCCTTAGCCATCTTCCTATAGAATTTGAAAGCAAGCTCAAATGTGCCAGTTCCTGTGAATAACATGAATATGGAAACTGCTTGCATTCAATGACTCTTGAATAAGAATCTTGAGTTGTTTGGAAAAGAAGCAACACATACGATAACTGTTGATTCTGTGAGCAACAGATTGCGAGAAGAGATAGATAAAATCAAAAGTAAAATGTATAGAATTTGTGCCAAAAACTCTGTCGTGATTTCATTTTGTATACAATTAAACTGATTGACAAGTGATCAGGTGGGGTTGGAAGAAAAAGTTGCTAATTCCTAATAGAAACCAGAGATGTCAAAAAACCAGGTGATAGTACAAAAGTCAAATTAATTATATATATATATATATATATATATATATATCCTCTACTCTATAATAAGAACCAATGTGTATTTATTTGTATATTTACGTCTTTCTATATAAAGTTAGGTATGTGCATATATAAAGTAAGTTGAGATAAATAAAGTTAGCACATTATTTATATCAGTTCCAAGAATTCAAATACAAGAAATATTTGGCGTATGATCGTTTCTAAAATTATTTTGAATATTTTATTTTGTATTATACTTTAGATGATTACAAAAAGTCTCTTTTTCAGCACGTCTCATGACATCACAAATAGAAGTCAAGCAAGCAAAATATAAAATGTTATTATTTTAATATATATATATATATATATATATATATATATATATATATCCAATATTATAAAAATCTAAACCTCTTATTATATCATTATATACCACTCCATTTATAACATCTATAATAATAATAATCTCCCCGAAGAATAAAAAGGATGCCGGAAAGAGAAAAGAGGGACACATGATTTGCTATACATAGTTCATATGATTCTGAAAGAGGTAAAAAGCAGATACAGAACATATCCATGGCAAGGATTGACTACAAGAAAGCCTATGACGGTATCCCTTAAGCATAGATAATTGCATGCTTAAAAATATACAAGATACCCATCAGAATTATTAATCTTATTAAGAAAGCAATGGAAACATGGAGACTAGAACTGACAGATGGAGAACAACACCTGAGATAAAAATACAGAGAGACATTTTCCAGGAAGACTCCCTATCGCCACTACTGTTTATCATAGCCATGATGCCACTCAACTACATACTCAGAAAATTTGATGCTGGAGTACAAGTTTACAGATACAGAACAAAGAATAAACCACCCCATGTACATAGACAACCTGAAACTATTTGCAAAAAGGAATTGGAAAAGTTGAAAAATACGATCAGAATCTTCAGCCAAGACATTCAAATGCGATTTCGAATGGAAAAGTGTGCACTGCTAGAGATGAAAAGGGGAAAACTGGAGACAACAGAGGGCACAGAACTGCCCAACCAAGAGGAGATGAGGGCGCTAGGCGAACGGGAGGGCTATAAATATTTGTGAGTTTTGGAAGTAGATACCATCAAATCTACAGAACTAAAAGAGAAGATTGGAAAAGAATATTTACAAAGTACAAGGAAACTCTTCGAAGCCAAATTATATAGCAGTAATCTAGTAAAAAGAATAAACACCTGAGAAGTATAACTAATAATATACTCTGGACCATTCATAGGCTGGAGTAAAGAACTCAGGAACCTTGACCAGAGGGCTAGAAAATTAATGACCATGCACTACACCCAAAAGACGATACTGACAGACTCTACATGAAAGGAACGAAGGGGGGAGAGGACTGGTAAGTATAGAAGACTGTGTGGAGGACACAAAAAAAGCTGGAGAAATACATACCCCTGAACACGGAAAGGCTAATCATCACAGCAAGCGACACCATCCCAACGAACAACTCGGGAAGCAGTGAAAACAGAAACAAAAAGACAAGAATAGAAAAGTGGGAACAAAAACAATTAAATGGACGTTTAATAAGACTAACGAAAGGAGAAATCAACGAAAATAACTGGGCATGGCTACGAAAAGGACACTTGAACAGAGAAACGGAATCTTTACTGACGGCTGCACAGAACAATGCGATTAGGACAAACTACATTAAAGCTAAAATAGATAAAACCCAGGAAAAAAGTAAATGGAGACTGTGTGGGAAAAGAGACGAAACAGTAAATCATATAATAAAAAGACTAAAACGAATAAAAGAACAGACATGACTGTATGGGGAAAGCAGTACACCGGAAACTGTGCAAACGATTGCATTTCAAACACGTGCACAATGGTGCAAACATAAATCAGAGACTACTGGAAAATGAAAAACACAAAATCCTCTGGGATACAGAGGTACAAAAACAGATGAACGCATACAAGTAAGGAGACCGGATGTCATAATAATCGACAAGAAAGAAAAATCTTGGAAAATCGTAGACTTTGCCGTTCCAGCAGACAACAGAGTGAATATCAAGGAGACGGAAAATCGAAGCAAATACACGGAACTCGCCAGAGAATTAAAAGGAATATGGAGCATGAAGATGTCAATATAATACCAATAATCGTAGGAGCATTAGGAATAGTCCCTCAAAAATTGGAGAAATGACTGGGAGAAATTGAAATCAAAGAGATCACTGAGACCATACAAAGCACAACAATGATCAAAATGGCTGCAATCTTAATGAAAACCATGAAAAAATGAAACCAAACAAACATAAATCGTGTGGCTCAAAGGAAATATCTTAGTGTCACAATCAGCAGGGGTACATAATAATAAACCAACATGGAGGACTTGGTTGGCTTCATAAGAATGTTGGCCCTTATTTCAGGTTACCACAAACCAAATACAAGTAAATAAATGAATAAATTTTATTATTACATTACCACCTATCAAGGCTAAAATCTACTCAAGAATAAGAGTTAATGAGACGGATAGATTGAGTTGAATGATGATGAATATTATGAGAGGATTGAAAGCAGTAAATGGATTGAACATTTTTTATGACTTATGAGGACTGTTTATGACAAGTATTTATTGCCACTAAATTGTAAGATGAACATGTTGTAGTCCCTAGGGAAGAACCAATCTTATGGCAATGTGTTACACAGATAGAAAGTTCTTGAAAAGAAACTGTTCATGGAAAGTCTGTTCGATGGTAGGCATATGAAGGGAGAAGGGAAAGGTTTTTGCAGCAGTGGTAGTTAGACGAGTTCTTGCTGTGAAAAATTCAACAAGGAAAAACCAGAGATTGAAGCTCAGTCGAGCATTTTCCTTGGAAGTAAACATAGAAAAGAGAAATACTAGCAACGTTACCTCTTGTGAAAAGGGGGCAGTTGATAACAGAAGTGATCATCACATACTAGATTGTTAAGTCGGCAGCCATGTAACCCTCGCTTCCTCCCTGTTTTGTCCTTAAGTCTGACAAAGGAAGGATTGCTGTTTTCTGGGTTCAATGTAGTTTTTAGTTGGTGATATGTGGAGATTTTCAATCCTCTCATAATATTCATCATCATTCCACTGTCAATCTATCTCATTAACCCTTATTCTCGAGTAATTTTTAGCCTTTATAAGTGGGAAATCATCATCATAATCATATTAGGTTTAACGTCCATTTTATATGCTGGCATCTGTGTGCCAGTTTTTAGAAACTGACTTCCAAAGTATCCTAACTCTGGCCAGATCTTTATTTATCCCTCTTTCTCTCAAGTCCATTTTTATCACTTCCTTCCATGTTTTCTTTGGCCTTTTCCTGTCAACTGAACCTGCTACCTACACTGTTCTACATCTACTAACGCAAGAACTTTCATCTATTCTTTCAACATGTCCATGCCATCAAAGTCTCCTGTTCTGCACACATTTCCTTATTTCGTCCAGATTTAAGCCTAATATTACACATCACGCCTATATCATTTCTATTCATGTAACACATATTCTCAACGCTCACTGGCCAGCTTTAACTTCCATACATCATCACACTGGTTACACAAGCCTGATAGACCCTTTCCTTTGGTCGAAACTGGTAATGCTCTGCTTGTTAGTAATGGTAGAAGTTCTCTGAACTTACTCCATCCACTCCTAAACAAAAAGAGTGTTTTGAGCGGCACCTCTCCAGATGCGGCAGTCCTCTATCTTCGAATGTACATGATTCTTATATATGTATTGAATTGCACTAGAAGTCAAATACTTTCTTGAGCAGTAGATTGCTCCAGCCTTTTCCCGTTTGCACGAGTCTGGTACAAGACCACATGCTTTCTCCTTGATGGACACATCAGATAACAAAGATTTATAAGCAGTTTTCAGAATATATTTCCGTTCAGTAGGTTTTTGTCATACTCTTGTAGACTAGTTCCAAAATAATTCTTTGGATTGTTCTGTTCTGGCAACTCACACATGTTATTCAGATTCTTCTATTTTGAAGATGTCAACTCCGATCTGAAATGTCTATTCATGGGATTGTTAAAAGCTCTTTTTTCTTTCATAATAGAATTAATATTTGCGACAAAATTGCACGTGTTTTATTTGTGTTATCTTCTTTTGTTTTCTCTTTTGTCCAACGTTTTCCGAATATAAGTCAACAAGTTGTCATCGTTCCAACAAATCCAAGAAAACGTTATCCGTCTTCGGAAAAGATTGAATGTCAGATACCAACCCTTTGTCTATTTTTTTTTTTTATCTCATTTCGTTTTGTCAGGATGTTGCCAATTCCTAACTATCTTTATCTTTCTTATATATATTCACCTGAAAACATCCATCTTACCTGTCAGATACTTTAGAAGTATTCAAATAGTTTACTTATAGGCACTCGCAATAAGCGACAGGCCGGGGGGAGGGGCGCTAAGGGATCATCCCTTTACATTGCTAAAAGAATATATGATATGGGGCTGCACTAGGAGACTACTGTTAATATTTTTTTAATTAAAAATCAGAAAATGATCATATTTTAATCACATTTTCAGCATTTGGTCTATATTATACTAAATATGAGTTAATCAAGGTTGGTTTCCCCATAGCATTTTTCCTATATAATTTAATAACACAAAATACATGCTACAATATATCTTAATTCTTGGATGTGTATCTAAATGTGAAAGTCTTTTTCCTTTATTACTATTAAGGCAAGTTACTGTGATTCAAACCAATAATACAACACAATATATTAAACTACTCTATATATATATTACAGACGAAAGACCAAATAACAGATATTTGAAAGCCTAATTTGCATAACTATGTTTAAACAGTTCATAATAAATTAATGTTTGGTGTTATTTATTTGTAATTTTATTTTCCTACTTTTTATATATATATATATATGCAATAGTTTCGTCGATATTAACAGTCATTAATTAAAGTGATTTAATAAAAAAGCAAGAAATTACTAAAAGCTTTTCTTAAATTAAACTAACTTGATAGAAATAAAGATACTGACGAGGCTTCAGTAACAAGAGAAAAGGGAGGGAGAGGGTGATTAACTGGCTGGTTGGCTTGCTCGTTGTCTCTCCCCTCTCTACCTCTCTTCCGTTAGCGACGTCGCATTTTTTTTATATTGTTTTTAAATTCAATGATTGTTTTGATTCCTTAGACAAAACATATTTGGGTTTAAATGTTTCTTTCCAGCCTTTAGGGGATGGATGTACTCGATTTTCAACAAGTTGCCATCTGTTTCTAAATTGTGAAGTGAAAAAAGAGCGTCCCCCACGCACACCATCGCTTAGGCGAATTGAGTTTTTCTTGCTTCTGATTTCATTATTTAAAAAAAAGAAGGAAATTTGTATCAAAATTACCAAAATGTTAATGTCTATTTATATGAATAAATGCAAAAGTCTTTGTCATGTGTTTGTAAGAAACTTATGAATAAAATGTTTATTATTTGAAATGTTGTTTTCAAGTATTTCAAGTATTAAACTTTACTAAGTGATAGCAAGATGGGAAAGCCAGCTTGTATATGCATATATAACAAAAACGCTTATATTTGTGAGCACTTATATGAAGATGTTTCTGTGAGCCCCCAATCCCTCATGGATTTGATTATGGAATAGAAATATCACAAGTACTTAACCTTTAAATATTTTATTTTTATATCGGTTTCAAAAAAGTGAAAAACGTTTCATAGGGGTAACATAAATAAGTTTTGGAAAAAAAAAAAAATTTATTGAACAAAAATAAATAAAAATGGCATAAAATTTTACATGTGTAACAAAACACTACTATATATGCATCTAAATAATCACTAAAGAATATTATTTTTACTTAGCATTATAATGACCAGATTTAAAAGTGTAGGGTATTGAATTAGATGACATACTGATAACACTCGCCTGTGACATCGAAGATACTGATTATCTATTTAGCCGATGTGCTGATGCAACATCATACTAAGACCTACTCACACTTGCCAAAATACTCATTGCAGATGTGAAACAAGTTGCAGTTTGACAAATTTTATTAAATAGGCATATTGTTGGAATGTGTTATATTTTAACCAAAAAGCATTTAAGGGTTAACATAATTTCTGACCCCCTCCCGCACTCTTGTCAAAAGATGGATTCATGGTACCCTCATCCTATTGCCAGTAGATGAGTTTGGCGACCCTCAAATAAAAGTACAAAGCAATTAACAAAGAGATAATATGAAAAAATAACAAAATTCACAAAGAAAAAAATCTAACAAAATGTCAGGCTGCAAATTTTTTTGAATAATTTTAATCACATGGTTTTTTCTCCTTGTGTTTCCTAAAAGCTTCCTGCAGAAATCATTAATTTTTTTTTAATCTTCATAACAGAGTACAAAACTGACTTCAAATTCTCGTGATGGGGTGTTCTCTTCTCTCCCCTACAGACGAAAGGTTGCTAGTTTTCTTTACTCTATCGTTATTTTCATGGTAGATGCTCGACTGCGCTCCAATCTATGGTTCCCCCCAGTAAAACATTCACAACTGAAACTCGTCTAGCTGCAACCACTGTAAATGAGTTTCCTGTGTACCTTTAACTAAACGGACCTTCCACGAGAAAAATTTCTTTCCAAGAACTACTCGTCTGTGGAACACATACCACGGGGCTGCTTCTCAGCTTGCTACAACATGGTCGTTTTTGGGTTCAATATTAACAAATTCTTGTTGAGCCCTACTCTTAAATAATCAAATTATGTGTAGTCTTAAGCATCGTTACCAATCTTTACAGTGTTGTCTCACGGTCCACCAGACAAACTCATTAATCCTTATCCTCTAGTGGCCTTTGGGCCTTAATAAGCATTGATTTGTTAGTACATAAACAAAAACAAACAAGTTGGCCTGATCATGCTAAGCCAAAATATGGCTATAGCGGAAACATAGCTGCGCCTATGTAGCCAAAATGTTTGTATAAATAAAAATGTATACTAAATCTCTCTCTCTCATATATATATATATATATATATATATATGTATATATATATATACACGTTATTTTTTAATCCTTTAAGATTACAGAGAAAGTTGCTTGAAAGCTCAATGTTAATTTTATAACTATATATATCATAGCCAATGCAAACAAGAGCTTAAATATAATAAGAGTATCCAAGTTTTTGTTTAAAACATTTTCTCAGACAGCTTTTTCGTCCATCTTAAATCACATTTCTTCCTTGTTAATAAGTAAAAAAAAAAAAATGTATATATTTAATCTTCCTCATCAGTGGTTGTAATTAAATCTGAAAAACCGAAATTTTCCAATAAAAAAGCATGAATATTCTTAAAGATATTATTTTTTTAAATAACTTAAATATATTATTTCTCTTTAATTATTCTGTTTTCTAAAAAAAAATACAGTTCCTATCAGATCAAAAGATTTAATAGAAAGATCAAAAAGCTTAGTCAAAGTTTTCTCAAAAAGATTTTCACATCGTAATGTTAAATATTCCAGTCAGGTGTACCGAATAGGTCATCGGACATGATTAGGCAGACTTGACATAGGCACGCACATGTCCAGAAAAATAAAACAAAATAACATGATTGTCAAAAATTAAATTACTGTTGGTTGAAATGAAGCCACCGGGAAAACAAATATGTCAGAAATAAAAATAATTGTTGATTGAAAACCCCTGCAAAAGTTAGTGGCAGAAGGAAATGCCTTGTTGCCGAATAAAACGCCCTGAAGGTGTAGCTACATTTATAACAAAGTCCCACAGTGGGTGTTTGCAGGTCCTGCAAACACCCACTGTTGGACTTTTTAATGCAGATGGAGGCGGAGGTGTCACAAATTGTTATATAATAACAACCCAAAATCAATATCGTCAGTCGATTGGTAAAAAACACCCTGTTAGATTTTTGTGCATATGTCTCTTCCTTCCTCATTAACTGTATTTGCTCAGTACCACTGACACTAAAGATATATCATTCGATTTTCATATGTCAGCATGTTGTTATACTTTTAAGCACAGCCGAAATACAGCAATATTCCATCCTGAAATACTAATACAATGGAAAATAATCGTTATTTCAATCTCAGGAAAAAATCATCTTTAATTCTTAATTCATTTTCCTTTCTTTAGAATAGCGTTGGTATGTGTATTTTAGATGTTATAATATTGGGAAAAGCCACAAACAGGAAATTTAGATAGGTAGGTAAGTAGTAGTAGTCGTTTTTTAGCATGAAAGGCTTTTAGGTCCGGTACCCAGCCCGGTCAAATAGCGTTAAGCAGAATGGATTGCTTTAGCGCTCCTCAGGACGCTAGTTTGTCGCCATTTATACTTCTCAGCAAATGTATAAATGTACCCTATTTATGCATCTGAATGGAACGTTTTCTTTACAGCATATGGTATTCCTAAATGATCATCTAAAAATTGGTCATCAAAACGTCCATCAATAGAGATGTGTTGCGTTGGCTCTGATGGTAGATACATAGGTTTCATTTGATTTTGTTGGTTTCTATTTTGTAAGGACAATTCCAATTCCCAACTATTTTCATTTAATCCTATCTGAAAACCTGTCTTTCTTGTCAGGTTGTTTTGAAGTATTAAAATAGTTTACTTATGGGCGAGTCGCATTGATCACCTCTCACATTTGACAGCACTTCAGAGGCTTGCCTCTAAATACAACACTTTTGATAGGCAGACATCTCTTAAGTATCGGGAGAGTATAATACGATGAAGACATCTTTTGCTACTATTCACTGTCTTACTTATTTGTTAAAGTAACTTGTATCTCAGACACAAGAACTTAAAAAATATCTTTGTAAATCTTCTATATATATATAAAATCTTCTATATATATAAAAGTCAATGTTGGTCTGTGCGTTATAGAAATCGATATGTTAAAAGTTAGAACATTCAAATAGGTTTCAATAAGGGTAAAATTTTTCACAGAATCTAAAGACACTATTGAAATTAGTCTTTGATTCCCTCTGAGGTCACTAGAGGCAATTATCAGTTAGGTCCATAAAATAACTGAAATATATTAGAACTTAAAAAACGAAATTAATTTTATTAAAAATAGATTTTCTTCGTTTCATGAAACAAAAATACAATTAAACAAAGAATATCTAAGTGAACAATGTATTTAACAAAAAGTTTTAAACATTTGAATAACTATTTTTATTAGTATTTTTTTAGATTTAAAATAATTAAATAAAAACGAATTTGTTTCGATTCCTTAAACGCAATTGTCGTTTTACAACTGTCTGTAAGAAACGCAGCATCAACAAATAAGTTTTTTAAGAAAACACCACCGCGCTAACAGTTTTTAGTACTTTATTTCATATTGAGATTGTTATTTTTAACTTTTATTTCAAGGCAAAAATTGTAAACATGATTATATTTGAAATTATTTCAGACCAGCAATAAATCTGTGTGACGAACGTAATGATCCTGAACCATCTCCACCATAAAAGAGCCCGTCTTAACCTGGAGTGCGATTTAAAAGTTAAAGAAATGTTTGAATTGTAGGTCGAGTGAGGATTCGAACACTGCTCGATGGATTACAAATACCGGCTTAATTTCAGTTATTTTTACATCCATGACAGCAAAACCATGTGTAGTGATGCAGATCGAGTTGGTTTTCATGTGTTTAGTTTAACTCAATAAAAGAAGGAAGGGAAATCGCATTTGTGATCGGAAATTCATTTTTAAAACTTGAGGTTGTGAAAAGAAGAATGGAGAGAAAGAATAGAAAAGAGGGGAAAGAAGAGAAAACGTTAAGGGAGCGGTGAGGCGTTTTTTTGACTGAGACAACAAGTGAAATTAATTTTATTTAATACTGTAACATTTACTTTTAATGGTCCCTTTGGAGTCAGAGTAAAAACTCTCACCCATAGACTTCCAAATCCCCTCTTTCAATCTGAACACGGGCAACACCAGGTGCATATATATATATATATATATATATATACATCGTTCCTTTCATTAAAGTCGAATGCTTTATGACGTCAAGCCGCCGCATAAAGTGTTAAAATTATCACCATTCATTCGCTGTTCAACTTGGCCCAGTGGTTCAGGCGTCGGAATTTGAGTTGTAAAATACTCGTAATCCGGGGTTTCGAATCGCATGACCGGTAGTGAATAGTCATATCTCTATGCTGATGAGTCCTGATTATTTAGGACGAAACATATACGTACATAAATAATAAACAATAACAAATATTTATTATATATATATAAATATGTATGGAAAATGAGACAGGAAAACCCAAAATTACTTACGCTTCGTCTTTTTTTCTAAGACTTTCTCAAGATGGTTGATTCAAAGAAATAACAAACGCACCACATATTTTCAAATATTGTACTTGTATGTTATTTCTTCAAGTCAATCATCTTGAGAAAGTCTTGAAATAAAAACGAAACGTTGATGAATATATAAATAATTTTGATTTTTCCCTTTCTTATTTTCCATCAGACTGAAACATTATTTCTATAATTTTCATCATATATATATATATATATATATATATATACATAAAAATCTTCAACGATGGCTAACGAATAAAACAATTACGCTGGACGAATAACGCACATGGTGCAAAGGTAACACGATTTGTATGATCCGATGGAAACTCCCCCATTGAATAATAAGATCAGAAGAAAATATGAAAAACAATATATTATATCGAAATAATATAAAAACTAAATGAATACTGAAAGCACTTTTCCAACCGGAAGGGTTAACTTTTTATTTTTAAAATTTAAATTTTATTTTTAGTAATTTAAATGTTATTTTTAATAATTTAATAATAATTTAAAAATTTAAATTTTATTTGTAATAATTTAATAATTTAATAATTTTTAATAATTTAATAATTAAAATTTTATTTTTATTTAAAAATTTAAATTATTTTTACGAAATCTGATAAAAATGTATATTTAAAATTTAAATTATTTTTACGAAATCTGATAAAAAACCTTTTTGTTATAATAAAAATGTATATTTAAAATTTAAATATAAATATATACATACTTATATTTATATATGTATGAGAAATTTGAATGCAAAACACAATAAACGTCGTTTTTAAAATCGCCACGGTATTAATAGGAAACATGTTGGATTTTATCGTTCTATCGTACCATGCTACAAATTTACTGTATTTAGCATAAAAATTATTTTTACGAAATCTGATTTTACCTTAATTTGCTTGCTTTTAATGCTGTTTTACACGTCAGTTGGTGTAAAAATTGCTGATTAGTGCCGCTTTGGTTTGTTATCTACGTCTCATGAATCTACTTTACTATGATATCTACACTTACATGGCAATCTATGTCTCATGCATCTACTTTGTTATGCGATCTACACCGCATATTCCAATCAACACGGTACAAGAGCAAGGAAAACAATACTCCTAATTAGTTTCGAAAGAATGTGTGGTTAGAAAGGCTAGAACCCCAACCCAACCTCTAACCTTTACGTTCAACGAAGAAACTATGCGACACTTCAGTCAATTATTCAACTAGAAGATTTTGAAGTCTCAGTAATCTATTCCGACAACTGGAGAGCTTACAGTAATTTCAAACCAACTCAATTTTCGTCATTTTTTTGTAAATCATGCGCAAAATTCCGTTGATTCCAACACCAGACAACATACACAAGGAATTGAAAGATCATGGCTTAACACAAAGATTTGTATATTGAACAAAATGAGAAGCGTACGGTGTAGATATTTTTTTCCTTGTAGATATTAAACTAACGTACCATCTGCTGCTTTAAAACAGTCATCATCATAAGCTGTTCTTGTTAATTTTTTTAAATTTCTTGTAACATGTCTGGAGTACTGATTTACTCCTCCCTAGGAGTTAGGCACAAGGCCAGTTTTTATCTTACTCCCACAAGTAAGATGTGACCCAAGGTCGGGTCGGGAAAGTGGGGTTTAAAAATTGCTTGGGCAGTCCCATCGGCATTCCCCGGTAGCGGCGCCTCAGGCAGTAAGCAATAAACTTACTCCTCCCCCAAAGAGGGGAGGCAAAGCCTGGGAAGGTGGACCTCCCAGAACTGCACAGAACTGACCGGCGTAAATCAAGACCCGAAGGCCAAGACAATACCAGTCTATGGGGTGCAGTATCCATCGGAACAGATACTACAATTTGATCTTAGCCAAAAGGCCAAGACATTAAAACAAGGCTAATCAGCATCTTTTTTCTTCAATCTTCATCAGCGATTGTTGTGAAAGATGGTTTGGGTGGTAAGACACAAACGTGAAGAAATAAATATATGATGCGATTCTATCATCAACCATATAAAATGATTTATTTAACAATTTTGCAACTGAAGGAATTACTATAATGATGATGATTTTTTTTTACAAACGAGTCGCCACTTATCAAGGCCCGCAGGCCACTCGAGGATAAAGGTTATTGAGTTTGACAGTTAAACGGTGAAATACCAGGGGGATTAGTAACAACGGTTGTAACTGGTCAGAAAGTGACTATTTAAGAGGGCGGCTCAACAAGAATTTGCTTACATTAGACTTGAAAATGGCAATGTTATAGTCAGTCGGGAAGCAGTCCCATGGTACTGTTCCACTGACAGGCAGTTCTAGAAAAGAAACTCTGCTTATGAAAGTTCTGTGTAGTTTAAGGCACACATAAAGAGAAAGGGAATTTACAAACAGTTGTTGTAGCTAGATGAGTTTTTTTGTGAATATTTCACAGGGAGGGGGGGGGGAGATTGTAGCTTAGTCGAGCACATGCAATGAAAATAACGACAGAGTAGACAAAGACTAGCAACGTTTCTTTTGTGAGAAAGAGGCGGTAGGGTGGAGAACAGGACCGATTAATTGTTGTTAGTTAAGCTGTGATTGGTATCATCCTCCATTGGATCATGTGATCACTCAAGGGCAGATAAATCCTGCTTCAAAATGTCTTCAAAATATCTCTTGAATTATTTGTTCAATTTAAGACTTCAAGATAATCGCTTTTAAAATGATGTCATTTTTTGTCCTCTCTTTGTTTTGCTGTTTTACAACTGTCTGTAAGAAACGCACTGTCAACAAGTAAGCTTTAAAAAAAAACAAAAAAACACCACTGCGATAAGTTGGTTGTTAACGCTTTATTTTTCAAGGCTTCACCAGATCATCATCATGAAAAGGTCAATTAGAGCTTCACATCAAAAACGTTTGGTATTAGTAACGCCCACCCCCTCCAACTGTATAACGACAATACTCTATGCATTGTGACTATGGTGGTTCTCAAATGATCTCTAAAGTTTTTTGAAGTCAGTCTTTTCAAAGTAAAAAAATGCATGCCTTTGTTTGCTGGACATTCTGTATTCATTTGACAAATATATGCCAGTAGTTGCCATCTTGCTTTCAAAATGAACAAAGACAAGTGGCATTCTTGACATCTACTGTATAAGTACTTCTTACAGATGTTATGATGATACTTTTTCTCTATCAGAATTCACAACTGTTGTCGGTGGAAACAGCCCCTGTACTTTTCTTTTATCTTCATCAAGACCACGTTCCACAGTTGTATGTTACAACTGGTTTCATCAAGGTATTATGCAGATTTAATCTTCTGTCTTCAGATATTCTATCTCCTCTAATCCATCTCTTGTCAACCTTTTACATACTGATGATTGCAAACTGTTTCTTTCTCATAGTGTCTTCAGAATCTCCTATTAGTGAAGCAACTCTTTTCACATGTCTCCATTGCTCTGTATGTGTGCCCCCTCTTTCACTGATGGTGTGTTCTGTCTTATCTCCATTCATCCCTTTCGTTACTTATGCCAGTAATACTCGAAGCTTTGTATTAAAGTTTAGACACGGTGTGTAGAGTTATCAGCCAAATGTTGCTCATTAAATAATTACATTTATAATGATTAAAACGGGGGATGCTTAGAAGTTGCTAGTTTTAATGCGGTTAGATTTAGTATACTATACTGTTGAATAATTCAATCTTAACATATTTCTGACCTTAACATAGAACTTAGTGGAAGTTATGTAGGTATTTAATTAGTTGTAAGTTACTAAACCGTTTAGTAGAGTAGATGTTAGTAATGAAAATAGTCTTACTAGATGTTAATGGTTTCATGATTGTAACAAGATATAAAAGCTTATAGAAAATAGACGATGCTCGGTAGATCAAAAGCAGAACAGCCACATCAAATCAGGTGGGAACTGAGAGATGCACGGAATAGAAGAATCGAAAAGGTGGCACATTTCCATTAGCTTATTCGGTAATATCGATTCTTATATAAACGTTAAACTCCCTGTATGTGTGTACACATTTTTCAGTTGTGGTAAGAAAACGAGTTTTTTTCTGGGAATGTCTTACAAAGAGAAACCAAAGATTGGAGCTCAGTCGAGTATCTTCCATGTAAATAACGATAGAGTAGAGAGAGACTAGCAACATCTCTTCTATGAGAAAGGGTTCGTAGAGAATATCCACAGTTGCATGTTAAACCTGGTTTCACCAAGGTGTTAAACAGTTTTAATCTTCTCTTCTCACATAGTCTGTCTCTACTCTTATCCATATTTTATCAAGCTTTTCCATGCTGATAATTGCCAGCCATTTCCTTCTAATGATGAGCAGAGCCGTGTCACCACCGAAAGTAAGAGCCGAGTCGGAAGGAGAACCCACTGCAATATGGCAGCATATATCGACATGGAGATATATGTCTCATTTAGCAGACCATTTCTCGGCATGTTGAAGGTTAGACTGTCAATTTCGCTCTTACGAGGGACTTATTTAACATCATTTGCAAATAGGAGTACGTTTCTACCACCGATTTCAATTTAATTAGAAGACGGCTGCTTTCTCAATTAGGATCCCTTGACCTTGGAATGGACTTCCAGGAGATGTAGTAAATGCGCCAATGAAGAAGCAATTCAATGCGAATTTGGACAGGTGCTGGGCTACTCTATCCTCTTCTGTGTAAATTTTTACTACCCTTTCCCTACATAGCAACTGAAGCAGGCTTGTTTTATTTTGTTGCTAAATGTATTGAATTGAGAAATAATTTGAATGTCTTCAGAATCTCCAATGAGTGAACCTACTTTTTTACATTGCTCTGTATTTTTATCTCCTTTTTCCCTTAGTATTATAGTTTAGACACAGGTATTAAAGTTTGTATCATAGTTTTCAACCCTTTATCTAATGAACATTCGCTACTGACATAAGAAGAAACAGGGCGGAACAACTTTGAAATCCAAACATATTTGATATGAATAATCAACACTTCATGCCTGAGTTGTGCACTAAGTTTCAATCATGAAATTCGAACAGTCTTTGTTTTATCGCCGTTCAATGTACGCAGGGACACTTTGGTGCTCGTCTAATCAGTAGTAGTTATCTTGAAAGGGCTTCACACTCATTGAACATTACCCCCCAGATGTTTGTATGTGTGGTTATTTCAATCATAATGTACATCAAGACAATCCCTAGACTATTCCGGGCACTGTCAAGAGAGGAGTTATTTATCTCCTGCCCATAGCGGGAAGATGTCACACCAAGCCGGGAAAGTGGGATAAGGGAAGAGCTCTTATGCCGAACAAAAATTGGCTGTGCAGACTCATCAGGCGATTAACAATAAACTAACCTTTTCTTAAAGGGTGAGCAGACAAATCATGGGACGGTGGACCTCTTAGAACTGCATAGGATCATAAGATAGGAGTGTGTTAGCGTTATTGGCAATTTTACACTTTATATCCAAGTGTTCTTATATCATTGAACGCCTATAAAATAAAGACTGTTTGACATTCATGACTGTAACCTGATGGACAAGTTAGGCATAGACTACAGTTTATTTGTACCAGATATGGTCTGATGACGGAAAGGATTGTGCATTTTATTAACGATACTGTTGGTGGCATTTTGTAGGGTCAGCTGGTACTTCTAAATAAGTAAAATAAACTCTAAACGCATTTATTTATCAAAATTATATTTTTATAGTTAGAGTAGACCCAAATAAGTGTTCTCTATCTCCCCATTATATGAATACTAAACCAGCAGTGACAATGGGATACAGGCTTAGAATATAATATAAGAAAAAAGAGAAGACATAGGTACTTACTTTTCATGTCTTCTCTTTTTTCTTATATTATATTCTAAGCCTGTATCCCATTGTCACTGCTGGATTAGTATTCAGAAGCCAACAGGAACAGTTTCGTTTATTTCATCTGTTTTACTGCATGTCAACCCTTTCGTTTGTAATGGACACCCGCCAGAAAACGAAACAGAATGAAATAACTTCACAAGTGAAGAAAAAATATGAAAAAAACATTATGTGTATAATATGCCATTGGTATTACCGTCTTGTATCATTAGACTGTAATAATATTCCGGAGAAGAAAGAAACGTACTGTATTATAGGCTGTTATTGCATTGTGTAACTAAAAAGGTCAGATTAAGTTCATGCGATTAAGTGTGATTGTAAAGAGAGGATGTGACTGTTGATAAACACATGAGTGATCGGAGAACTAAAGCGACCGGAAGTATGTGAAACGAAGCATATATTAACAGAAGCCCGCTGAATACATGGCAATGTAGCGTTTCATTCATTACATAAACTCTGGAGCCGACGAACCAAGATCCCGTTGAAGACTAGACTCCGTCTCTATAACGCGTACTGCGTGTCCATCATGCTCTACAATAGCAACAGCTGGGCAATAACAAAAGCCATGCTTGACAAGCTGGATGCGTGCCACTGCAGACACCTTCGTTCCATCACAGGTCACTGCTGGCCGAAAAAACTTATCAGCAACAAGGCACTATACGAGCTGTGCAACGAAAAACCCCTCTCCACAAAGGTCGCTGAACAAAGATGGTCTATGTTCGGCCATGTCCTACGAATGGACCCTGACACTCCCGCACAGAGGGCACTACACTTTGCCGTTACTGGCTCGCAAGCCTACCAACCGCGATTAGGACGGCACTGCACAAATCTGCTGGGCACACTATGTGCTGACCTCAAGCAGGCGGGACTAGGACCACTACGTACAGCGAAATAACTTCATTGCCTATGACAACTTGCGCATGACAAGGCCAGATGGCCTGGGACTAGCATGGAGGACTGATTTCAGATACGGGATGTCATTTGACTACCGTAGCCGCAGAACACAGTTTTAAATAATAAAAAAGAATATGATAAAGGGAACGTATGAAAATGTGCTGGTAGAAGAATCTCATCCTGTCTCCTTTCGATGACGACTAAACCAACTAATCGTGCTATTTCTCGGTTTCTCTGTCATGCAACTACCTAAAAATGTCGTGTGTGTACATGGAGAGAATAACAGAGAAAAGGGAGATTTGTTTTTCACAAAATTTAATCCCGTCATTTCCCGAAGTGAAAAAGAATATTTTACAAAAATAAATAATATTTTAAGATACGCGCGTTTAGTGATTAAAATGCTTCTAGTTTTCAAAACGAATCGTGACAAAGCAATGAATATATTATTTCAAGCAAGAAAAACTCGTTTAAGTTATTTAAAACTTTAAATTGACAGACGAACAGAAATGCTATTTCAAAGTGCGTGACAGACTGACAAACCGACTTGTTCAGACGCATCTAAACAGAAACAAATAAAAAAAGACGCACTCTTGTAAAATAAAGCCACCACTAAATTCCAATACGAATCAACTGATTCAGATCTTCCGGCACGAACAAACTCTGATTCAATAACTAACATTTAAGAATGCCCTTGCTCCATACTATTTTTTTTAATGTTTTACTTTTGTTCACTCCAAACAGGGGATATTGCCACTGAGACGTAAATGGCTACTGTGATTAGGGTCCAAATTTAGAGGGGGATATCCTAAGTTATGCTGCAAGATATTTTTTACATAACATTTACATTTCTGCATGTTAGCACAGTCGTGAAAACAGGGAGCAATGAGGGAATTCCAAATTCAAGCTGTCCAAAGAAAGAAGCTTTGGAGTAGAAAGTTTTCCGGCATCAAGAGTGAGATTTTGTGGATAGTCGGATAGTCGTAAACAGGAGAGAGGAAGGGAGTTATTTATCTACCTCCCACAAGGTAAGATGTGACACAAGGTCGGGAAAGTGAAAGGGAGGGGAAGGGGAGAGAGAGAGAGAGAAAAAAAGAGAAAGCTAATAAGACAGCGATCTAGCTAACCAGCCAGACACTTTTTCCTGTCGGTAAGAATTCTAGGGAGCGATTTAGAAGAAAGTCTTTTAGTAAGTTATCAACGTTTTTTATTAAACTACTTTAATTAATTACTGTTAATATCGACGAAACTACTGCATATATATATATATATATATATATATATATATATATATATATATATATATATATATATATATATATATATATATTTCGGCAGCAAGTCATTTCTTATACAAGCGTCGTTAAAGACAACAGAGTTTTCTCTCTTCACTACCTTTATTGTCAATTTTTCGACGCGGCGAGCGATTCGTCGGTTTTCTGGTGTTAATTGGTGGAGTATGGCACCTAACTTTGTGTCGTGGGCCATTCCTCTAGCACTTTCGGTCTCTCGAACGTCTTCAGGTGGCTATGTCTTATTGTTACTAAGAGCCGTATTTATAGTTTTATTATTAGTTATATATCTATTAATTTACATATGTATATATACACACACACATATATATATATATATATATATATATATATATATATTCATTTATTTATTATTTTTTGTAGTTTTAAATTTTATTTCCATTATTATATATATATATATATTTATTTATTATTTTTGTATTTTTTAAATTTTATTTCCATTATTATATATATATATTATAAATATATATATAGAGAGAGGGGGAGAGGGAGAGAGGGAGGGAGAGAGACAAAATGGAACAATAAAATTACAAATGTATAACACCAAACATTAATTTCTCATGAATTATTTAGAAATATTTATGCTAGTTAGGCATTCCAATGACTGTCTTTGGATCGTTCACCAGTACTTTATATATAGTATTTCCTAAGATTATGCTGTATTATTGATAAATTAAAAAGGAAACTTTTGTATTTATTCATTTAGATTATTAAAACGGTGATGTTCAGGGATTAACAGTTTTATTGCGGTTAGTTTTATTATAGTATCTCATCTGTCTCATAGTTTAGATGACCATTTGGGCGCCAAAAATGGCCTGGCAACCAGTTTTCTCACCCCTCACTATTTTAGGCAGCAGCTGGAAGTATTTTCTATTTCTGCATCCTCATTTAATCGCAATCATGAAATCGTACATAGATTATTTTATATCTCGGATGTTTCTGCTGTATCGTGGTATTTTCGAAAATCATAAAATATTTTTAATCTATTATTCTAATTTTTTTTAAATAAAAATACACTAAAACTAACATAATTATATAGTAAAAAGAGAAATTTAAGTAAATATATATCTCTTCTTTGTTTATATAAAGTTAGGTATGTGTATATGCTTGTATATTTGTGTTATATGATTCACTCCTAAATTAAGGAACCGATCATTATGAATTTTCTAACACAGCTGCTAGGCATAATGGGTGGTAATGTGGGCTGTATTTAGTTTAATTTAGTTTTATGCAAAGAGAATAAAGGGGGGGTGGAGCCCTTCATGAAAATGCAGATACCTTCGATTTTTGTAAAATTTTAAGAGACATCAATTAATAAATATTAACCAAATTTCAGTTCCTTTGTAGTATTTTAAAGGGATTTAGGCGTCATTATATGGGCACAAGCTTTTATTTGAAAATGCAAATATATCACATTTGTATTGAATTTGATTCATAGTCCTTAGACACCAGTCAAGTAAGGTTCTCTGAATTTAAATTTTTAATTAAGACCCCATTTAAGCTTAAGCCTTAAAATTTTTGATATTTTCTAGAATTAAAAACATGTAATGTATTTTTATTAAAATTAGAATAAGGATTCTAGACATAAACTTTAGTAGCATCATATCTTGATTTACAAATTTCAGACTGGTTTCCTCATCTTTGTTGTTATCACTAAGTTTCAACCGTTTTGCACTATGGCCTTGTTTAAGTGCCTTGTGTTGAACTCGTGAATCGCCATAGAAGTTTTTATCCAACTAGAATAAGGGTTCTAGAGATAAGGTTCATTGTAAACGTGGGTAAAACTGTTTGCATTTAATTCTCCAAGCCTTGTGACATTCTTTCAGGTCACTTTTTAAATCGTCTCACTGGCGATGATCAGGATTGAACTCAGAATCTAAAGTCAACCTGTAATTATTATTTATAATTTTCAACCCAGAGACACGCGTCTCAGCCACGTGTCTCTGGTCTGAAAATTATAAATAATAAGAGTTTTCATTGTTTAATGCTAAAAAGATGCCTCTATAAAACGAAAGTCAAATAATGAAAGAGGAATAATATTTAAATAGACTATAACAATAACGACACGTTTTTAAAGTTTCCGTATCGTTTGCTTGCGAACGGTGATTCGTTTTCTTTTTGATCTTAAGAGTGAGATAAATATCATTACATTATGGATTAGAGACAAGTGCTGTGTCTTTGATTGAATCAAAAGAATTGAAGATCAATATTATTTTATGTCTTGTATAAAAGAAAGAAAAAAAAACGAACTTAAACTACAAAGAAAAGAGCAAAATTAAGTTGACATTTTCCATGGCCTTTTCGACTTTATTTCAAGAAGAGAACACAAAACAGAGGAAATTAAAATAAAAAGATATTTCGGTTATTAATGTAATGTATCTTGTGTGTCGGTTTAAGTTAGATATACTATAATGTGTATTATGTTTTCTGGAAATTTTGAGATGAAGATTGATAATTTGTATTATTTGGATAAAGGTGCTATGTAATAATCAGTAATAAGTGACAGTCTTCTGGAGGTTGAAGGTCAAATTCTGATACTATGGATTACAATTACGAATTACTTATGACTTTTACCTGGTTATAGCTGAAGGAACGAGGGCAAGCTAACTCCGTCGATTAAATAAAGGGTTCCATTCGAAATTCCGTACAGATTCCTGAGTTCGATACGAGACACCTGAAGAAAGTTGGAGATTACATCGGCCGAAACGTTGTGAAAATAACATTTCAGAAAATAAGACAAACTACAAGAGTAAAAATAAAATGAACAAATCAGGCTTTTTCTCATTGAACATGAGGGGAGTCGCTCGAATGTATAGCCATGCAGAAATATCTCACCTTCAATGTTAGTTAAATACACAAGAAATATGGGAATACGAAAATCAGATATGCCTTGTCTTGCCTCGAGTCATCCATCAATTGCCAGTGAAACATTCACAAAGTTTGTGAACCATGATGCTCACTCACTCATTGCATCCAGAAGCTCCAATATCGAGAAGCTAATCACCTTCTCCAGAAGAGTCTTGATCGTAATATGAGGCCTTTCCGCTCGTTGCTTGACCTCTGTGGGGTCGCAGGAGCACATTTCCAGCAGGTTAGTCGTGTCGAGATTCATGTTCAGCCGGCACCAAAAGTCAGCGTTTAACAACAGCAGATATGTGTGAAAGGCAACCATACACCATTTTGTTTGTTACATGGTCTCGCCGCGGTATGTTGTAGACGGTGTGCAGCCTTTTGGTGTATGATTTATACAGGGTGATTAGAATGCAACACCCTACTTTAAAGTGCTCGTAATTTATTACTGAAATAAAATTCTTACAATAAATGGATATGATGAGAAAGTGTATAGCATATGCCTTTATTTAGAATTCAATATAGGCGCCAGCGTTCGCCACCAGCTTCTCAAGCAACCTAAGAACCGCATCAACGGATTTCTCAAGTATCTCTTTTTTCTTAAATTTTTACTAATCATCGTGAAAAAGGTTTGACACTCGATTAGGGAAGCATTTACACTCTTGACTTCAATGGGACGATTAAAGCTCAATTTCACTGAATCAAATAAAAATAAGCGACTTGTTGCCTCAAGCCAAACTAAAGCGGCTCACAAATCATTAAACGTCTTCTCTCACTTCTCTCCTTTCTTCTTCCACATTAAGTCACTAGATGTCAAACCTTAAATAATCTTAGTTAATTCTTTTTAACCAATGAAAATAGAGATAATAAGGCTCACCTTATAATTATTAAGGTGAATGTATTTATTCCGGTGCAATAACCAGTCGTTTTGCTTGTTTGTTTGTTTATTTTACGACATATCAACCTTTTTCAGGTCATTTAATGCCGAATCGAGTTGGATTTATATATCTTTATATCTTTATATTTTTAGGTCAACTAGTTTTTTAAAAAAGTACGTTATAGTCTCTACTTTATTTTTTGAACAGTTCCTTCATTGAACCTGCTTTGTAAAACCTTTTTTTTTGGGGGGGGGGGTTACAGCATATTAACCATCTATGGGTTATTTAATGCCGAATAAAATTGTCAAATATAATTCTATAGGTACGATAATTATATATATTCCTAGAATACATTGCTCTTAGAATACTTTGCTCTTTGAAAACATTGGCCCTTGAGAATACCTACACTCAAGCCAAGGAAAGACTCCGAAAATCTCCCACACCACAGACCAATAGCATTTTTTTATGTGGTTTGGTTTGTTTTACAGCATATTAACACTCTATGGGTTATTTAATGGCGAATCAAGTTGTCAAATACACTGCTATAGGTAGGATAATTATTTATATTCCTAGAATACATTGCTCTCAGAATACACTGCTCCTTGAAAACATTACTCTTTGAGAATACCTACACCCAAGCAAGGTAAAGACTCGGAATATCTCCCAAACCACAGACCAATAGCATTAGTTTGATGTGGTTTGGTTTGTTTTACAACATATCAACCATCCATGGGTGATTTAATGCCAAATAAAGTTGTCGAATATAATTCTATAGTAGGATAATTATTTTTATTCCTAGAATACATTGCCCTTGGGTAACTAGAATACATTGCTCTTAGGTAACTAGAATATATTGCTCTTAGTTAACCAGAATACATTGCTCTCAAAATACATTGCTTTAAAAAGGGAATTTCACAGTGAAAGCGGAAACATTACTCTTAGAAGGGAACTTTACTGAGAGAGGAAGGTATTACTCTCCGAAAACAGCACTTCTTTGAAAACATTACTTCTTTGGAAACATTACTCTTTGGCATTAGAAATCCTCTTTGTTCTCAACGTGATTGACCCTTAGCCACTGCCTTCTAGTATCTATTTGGGGAGAAAAATAAAAAGGAGAACTAAGGTTTTTATTTTTTGAAGAAACAGATAAAATAATACGGTTGAGGATGAACTTATAGATACTAGGGCATGACGTGATCAGCTGATTGATCGGATCAGGTCTTTCCGAATTCTTATCTAGCCAAAGTAAGGGCTAAAGTGGAGGAATGCCTAGCCACCAGGATCTCATCTTACGTTATCACGGGGAGCCACCAACGACCAACAGGTAGCCCTGTTTTCGGGGAGGTGGGTACCCCTCTGCATGTGATTTCAGTCAGCGAATTTGTGGTCTCACTGACAGGGCGCCAGTCATTTCTTGACATTTAAAACATTTTCCAACTACATGCCAGCCAAAGACGGACGTTTTTATGGCGGGGATGAAGCAAGTCAGAGTCATTTCCACTGCTCAATCCGATTTCAGGATCGTCACATAAGCCACACATTGCTAAAAACCCTAGAGGATAAGGATTAATAAAATAGATCGATTGACAATTGAATGATGATGAATGAGAGGAGTGAAAATCTCCACATACCAACCACACAAAACAACAGCCGACCCACAAAACAGCAAGTCTTCCCGCTTTATCAGAAGCATCGCTTATTGAATGTGAAGATTACACGAGAAAATAGAGGGGAACCGAGAGTTACGAGGCTGCCTTTTTATTTTGTGGTTTAGTCCTCACGATAACCTGCACACTTTAACCAACGTTCTCGTTGTCTCGGCCATGTTTCTCACGATCAAAACGGCCGAAACGTTTCATCCTACCCCTTCTATATTAGTCCACTGGAAAAAGTAAAAGTACAAGTAGAAGAACAGTTTGTCATAGCTGCCGTACATTCATTTCTTTTTTTGTTTTATAGCGTCGATCATATGTTGGTGATTTATTGCTGAAACACACTAACTATTGCAAATGAGTTTATATATATTACTAGAAAAAATGTAACCGTTTGGTCATTCATTGAGCTCGAGTTAAAAGGTTTGAAAAAGGGAGTTTGCAAAGCCAGTTAACGATAAAAAAATAAAGACATGATCAAAAATTAGGCTATTTCTGCTCGATATATCCCTCTCCCTCTCTCTTTCACTCTACAACATCGGATTAAATAGTATTAGTGCTGGTGGTAATATTTCCTATTGTTTATGATGGACTATTCCAATCATTTCTCTTCATGGCCTTTTGACTAGGAGCAAAGTGTGGTAACTATTCTATTACTGCACTTCATATTTTCTGTCCTTGGCCAGTGAAGAATAAATCCTTCTAGACTGTGGCAATTTAAAATGTTGTTCTTATCCAGAGTTCCCCTTTTTTAAGAGCTAGATTTTCCCCACATTACAAACCGACCTTGTGTTTAACTTAGATTAATTGAACAAACTAATGGGTGCATACCATACTCAATGGTATCAGTACATAATTTAACAAATAGGTTTGATAAGATTTGAACCCAGCATAACCGAATCCATAGTTCATACCCATATCCAAGATAGCATTACTAACCAGAGGAGTGTTACCACTGCCGACAAAGGAAAGAGTCTATAAGTATAAGGAGATGTGTGCAGAACAGGAGACTTCGTTGGTTTGGTCACATTAACAGAATGGATAAGAGTGCTTGGGGTTGTAGATGTAGAACGGTTGATATAGCAGGGTCTGTTGGCAGAGGAAGGCCAGGGAAAACATGGAGGAAGTGGCAAGGATTGATTTAAGAGAAAGACAGATAAATAGAGACTTGGTCGGAGATAGGTTAGTTTAGAAGTCAATTTTTAAAAGCTGTCCACCACATGCCAGCATGTAAAACAGACCTTAAACTAAAGAAAAAGAAGATGCTGCTGTCCATTATCCTTTGATCATTTTATAAAAATTCCTATTTTTTAATTATTTTTTTGTAAAACAAGTTCAGATGTGACAAGTATATTATAAATAAATAATAATTAAAAATGAAATTATAAAATTATAAAAAATATCATATAAAAAATATATATATAAAGCAACGGAAATCAAATTACACACGCTTATGACATGCACACAAAATTAGCATTTGAAATTAGAAACTATCAATGGTGTTCCTATTTACTTGTCTCCCCACGAGGGTAGAGTTAGATAGAAAGTCGGTTTTTAATGTTGGGAAAATCGAGCTGTTACTCTTGATCGGAAATAAACTTAAAATTACCTCAGTCTAGAAGGATTTCTGCTTCATTGACCGAGAACAGAAAAGATAAGGTGTAATACCAGAACAGATTCTGCACTTTGTTCCTAGCTCAAAGGCTAAGAATCAGTGTTCATATTTACTTGCTTCTACACGAGGGCAGAGTTAGACACTAGGTCGGATTTTAATGTGGGGAATATTCAGCTGGTCAAAAAGGAGCACTGGTTTTGGTTGTCCAAAAAGATTTATTTGTTATAAAGTAACATTTGTTATTGAAACGGAAACTTTACAATTTTTTATTTATAGACCTGTCTTACAGATGTGTAAGCTTTGTAGATCTCGTAGATCTTGTCAGGTCATCCATCTAGGACAGGGGCGGGTAACCTTTTCAGAGTGAGGGCAAGATGAGACTTTTGGAAGGAGATCGTGGGCCGGAGTGAAAAACGAAATCTCAGAATTACTATATTTTGTTTCCATGAATAAATTGTACAAAAATTGCATTGGACACTACAAATCTGATATTTTTTCTCAAGAGACTTCTGTATGTGATGTTATAAAAGGCGCCGACAAAGAGCCATTTTGGAATCATAAAAAATAATGACGGGGGGGGGGGTAGCAAGTTGATCCAGCATTTGTTTTGACACACCTCACATAGGTTCTGTTTCATGCCCTTTCCTCGTCTCTCGTTTCCTCTTTACCTCTCTCTTTCTCTTTTTCAATTTTTATCTCAGGCCAAGGATTTGAAATTAATAGTTAAAGAAAAATGAAATATACATGCATCATCGCGCTCTAATATTTATACATTTTCATCCCACTGTAAATCTTAATTGAAACCTACTTTTACGTCTATGTCACAAAATGATATGAGTTTTACTGGGAGGTTCACGGGCCAGATTGCAATAATAAAGCATAACAGGGTGGCGGGCTTGACGTTAAGCCTTTGCAGGCCGGATGTGGCCCGCGGGCCGGAGGTTGCCCGCCCCTGATTTAGGAGTAGGAAATCTTTTGGCGCTGAATCATTGTGGCTACTCACAGATTGAACTTTCTAATGACACTGTTCATCACTTCATGGAGAATTCCTTAAAACTCTGCTCGAATTTTATTCTTGAGTGCAAAAATAGTTTGGGGATTGTTAGGAGAAAACTAAGATTACTATTATATACTCCCATGATATCATATTAGATCATAACACGCTCTATGCATCTCTTTTCCCCCTATAGCTCACAAAACACACTTTATCCTGTTACGTTTCAAACTGCCTCATATATAGGATGTTTCATTGTTTTATAAATTCGATATGATAAATGAAAACAATGTTTTAATAGGCTACTTATTTATCAAGTTTACAAAATGTGTTTGCGTTTTATACTAAATTTGAAAATACAATAACGTATTATTTCACACTTAACAAATAATTTAAAAAATTAAAGATACTTGTTTTTTGTTTCATTCATATTCACATTATTTTAATATTCATAGCTCCCTTCATGGTCAAAAGATGAATAAGTAGATAACAATATGCAAAGTGACAGCTGCATGCATCTTATATACATACAGGGTGGTCCAAAAATATGGAACCATTTTTGATACAGTAGCATTTATTATTGAAAGGAAAACTTTACAATTTTTTATTTCATAGATCTGTATTACAGACATATAAGTTTTGTGTAGCATAAGTTCCCCCTCCCATATACCAATAGTTTATAATGTGCTCGATCCAAACTCCTTGGCTCTGAATCACTTTGGCAACTCTCACATTAAAGAAGAACTTCACTACATTCACTTCCGGGTCCCGCAGCAGGTCTGCCTCTCTCTGATCAAGAGTGTTGATAGTAAGTACCCATGATCATATATATATATATATATATATATATATATATATATATATATATATATATATATATACACAGGGTCCCAGAGAAGTCGTACACCATACACTAATCTTCATTTATTTTCTAGGTTTCAGATTATGAGAAACTAACAGTAGATGAAAGAGTTAATTTTTTTGTTATGTTTGGAAAAGATGGGGGCAACATACCGTTGTTCTGTAGCTCAGGGATTCAACCGCAATCATCTTAAACGAGAACAACCATTGAGCCATACTTCTGTCTGCCGTTTGATCAAATACTTCAAAGAAACTGACTCAGTTGCTGATCATGAGAGACGTGGTCGACCAAAGAGTGCAACTGATGGAGAAGCATCCAGCATGGTTTTGGTGAATGTTGCTAAAAGCTCCGTGAAATCAGTAAGGATAATAAGCCAGGAGCTAACAATTACAAAATCATAAAGGTATCGTATTCTTAGGCCAAAGGATCAACGCTGAAACTTACAGAAGAGTTAAAGACAGTTTTATATAGAGAATTGATGCAAACAATTTGAGCATCTGTTGAGCCAATGATCAATAAAATAAATATGTATATTTTTATAAAAATCTGGATGGTGTGCGACTTTTGGGATACCCTATCTATCTATCTATTTCTATATATATTCATGCAAACATTATTTAAAATAACAGAACTCGGCTGTCTTGTTATACCTTTTTTAATCTTTTCACTCTTTTTAATTATTTTCTTTGTGTTAAAATCATTTTTATTTTATTTTAACACAAAGAAAATCATTAGAAAGATTGAAAATATGAAAAAAATATAACTAGACGGACAAGTTCTCTTATTTTTAATAATGTTTGCATGAATGAAAAAATGCTGCCTAAATAGACATAATATATATATATATATATATATATATATATATAGGATGTATACACAATTTAAAAAGAAAAATTAACTAAACTGCTCATTTTCCGGGGTAAGAGTTTAACATATTTATTACTTATGATATTTACACTTTGGATGTTGTCATACCTGTGGTTTCATGTCTAAAATTTCATAAAGATTTTCTTAATCTCTGTTCAAATGTTATTCTTGAGCACAGCAATAGTTTAGGGATACTTAGCAAAAACCCTGCCTTTTAGGTATCCCAACAGAAAAAAATCCAACGGTCTGGAGAAACTTCAGACCAAGAATGGTCTGTATGAGGAGAAATGAGCCTGTCTTCAGGAAAGTAGAAATGGAGGTGCTCTAGTGAATTATTGGAACAATGCTCCATCCTGCTAATAAATCACGATATCTATGTCCGTTTTCATAGTTTATTTAATAGCAATAATAAAATTGATACATTGTTTTAGACCACCCTGTAGATGAAATAAAAATGAAAAAAACAGCTGATATATACAGGGTGGGCCAAAATAAGGGTCCTATCTTTAAATTTGAATAACTTGAATTTGAATAACTTCCACAAAATAAAAGTTAAACTCACCAAACTTTATGTGTGTGTAGACTGACCCCTCCGAGATTTTTTGAAATAAACAAAACAAATTTTAGCCGAAAAACACTTCTTAAAACTTACAAAAACTAAAGTATTGTTTTTTACACTGTTTTGAGTTTTTTAAGCAAAAATAATGTTTTCTAAATGAGGGTACGTTCCTTAGGGCTAATACGGCTCATGCTTGCTTCGGAAGGGGTCCTTTACTTATTCTAAAAAAAAAAAAAAAAAAAAAAAAATCAATAAATAAAAAAGTTATGAATTTTTAAAAATAGGACCCTTATTTTTGCCCACCCTGTATTTCTGGCTTTTATAAATTAGCCCTGGCAGATTAATATTAGCTTCTTTTTAGCTGGATTATAACAGTCGCATAACTCATTTTATTAGCCTATGTTTATTATAGAAACGTTAACAAATTAGCGTTTCGAGTGTAGACGTCAACATGGCTGCCATTTATCTGCTTTTGTCTTTCGGGGGGGAAAATATTTTAAAATGAAAATATTGGGTTTAAAATTTAGCAGTTGAAGAGTTCTTTTTCTTATTTTTAACTTTTTGCTTTTCTAAATTTTTTCGTTCCCGATTTACTCATGTGGTTTTTCATTTTTAAAAAGTTTTCTTGCCTTGAGTCAATTTCCAGAAACCAAAAACCGGCAACAATTATGGCAAACTAAATTATCTAATAAAAAATAATTTGTTTTCTTCCTAATTCAATCACTTGACTTCTTCTTAGCATTTCAAAATGATGCTATTTATTTCAACAGATATTTTCAAATAAAATAAAGCGAAAAGTCATCTGTTCTTTTTATGAAAATCAGAGGTGAACACAGACCCCATAATATTATGATACACCTTTCGATCAGAATGAAATATACTTATACCAATATCATGGGTAATGTAGTTTAATAATATGCGTACTTCTACAGTATTTGAACCGAACTGTTTGTTTTAACAATGATTCTAACTTAACCCTAACCTAACCCTTACATTTAGGTTTAATTCCGTAAAAATTGTTTTGGTTCAAATTCTGTAGAAACACCATAATATGTAATGGAGTTTCTGGTATATTTTCTTTTTTATTGACGTATGAACCTGTATGAGTGTGTTCACTGCACTGACCACGATCGTCGCACACATTGTGCCGGTCCAAAGAATGTGTGTGATTCATTCATGCAACAAAGAATTCTCATCCCAAATAAAACCATGAGTCCAGTTTATAAACAAGTAACATGTTTATTTGTTGGAGGTTACAAATGAAACTCGTGTACTTAGGTTGAATAGCAGACTTGCAAAATGAGATTTCTCTAATAAAAATAACATAAGTCCAACCCGACACAAAAGACTCTTTTCCCGAAGACCACCAAAAACAAACTGCGACCTCAAATGCCCAACTGCAACTGACTGCCAGCTCTCAGAAAAACAAACTTCCTGTCATGCCCAGAGGTCCAGGCCTCCCCCTTCCTATCTCCTGGAATTCTTTCCTTCTGACCAGAAATCTTGGATTCTAGTTTTTCTCAGTGGTCACCGTTCAACCACCCAGAAGCTGACTACTGGAGGTATCCAATAAAAATAACTGCCAGACAGTCCACTCAAAAGGGTTTATCGTTGAGCCTATCTACGATATTACGTTTTGATCTCAGCATGATTCCCTGTTTTTATGAGGCACTTATTTCATTTCAAAGAGAAAACTGTTGGGGGAGGATGGCTTCCTTAGTCCTGATCGACAACCTTCCTAGAGTTGGAATCTCGAACAAAGTATCCGGTTTGCAAACCTACAATTGCTTAAGGAGTAGATAGGTTCTACCTATCGCCGGCCCTTGCACTCCTTCTTTGTTTATTAGTCAGGCGCAGAGGTAACAGCGCTGGGACGCCTCTAAACACTCAGTGCCTAGCCTTGTTTCCTTACTAGGACAATGAACGCCGTTCTCTTTCTCTCTATTTGGGCAACTTGGGGAAAGTTTTTTCGTTAGTAAGTCTTACATGACCAGTCTGGGTCTCTCTTGTTCCGACAGGTTGAGGGTACAGGTTAGACAGCTTGTCTGGCTGCTGTTTCCGACTGACAGGGCAGGAGCCCAAACTCTTGGGTAGCGCCAAGAACGGCTGCTCCATCATCAGTTGCATAATACCGTGGGTAGTTGTATGTGCCATGTCGCGCATGGAAAGGGACCCTGCAATTATCTACGGTGGGCTTTCCCGAGGCCACAACCCCCATGGACCAGGTCGTGACTAATGGACTGGTTGTGTGAGCTTATTAGCACCAAGCAAGTACCCACCTTGGCCAATCCACTCTATAACCAAATCAAACATGCCATTACAAAGAAATAAAAACAAACCTAAACCAGACACCCAAACAACACTTTCGCCTCCGCCCTTGAGGCTTGCATTCTCAAATATCCGGGGACTTAGAACCAACATCAACGACGTAGAAACCTTTCTCCTGACAAACTCCCCGGATATCCTAGCTCTTAGTGAAACTAACCTCCAATCCTCAATCTCTTCTCACCACTTTGACATGACTGACTACCTCCCACTCTACCGTAAAGACTCTGACAAACACATGCACGGGCTAGGAGTTTATGTTCGGAACACCCTCCCGCTGACTAGAGAACATAGGTTAGAATCAGATGACTACGACTACATGTGCTTTAGATTGACTTTACATCACAACGTTAGTTACTTATATTTCCTATATCGCTCCCCGTCGTCCCAGGACTGTACTCTGCTAAACTCTGTCTCTGAAAGCATAGATAGAGCACTCTTAATAGACTCGAATGCCCAGATACATGTATTTGGGGATTTTAATGCTGACCACCGCGACTGGTTGGGATTCTCCAGCCTTACTGATGCAGCCGGCAACTCTACGTATAATTTCTCCTTAGCTCACTCCCTCTCTCAGACTGTTGATTTTCCGACCCGCATCCCCGATCGTGTGGATCAACAAGCCTCACTTCTAGACCTCTTCTTGACCTCAATACCCGAGGCTTGTGTGACGAAAGCTCATAGCCCACTCGGGAATGCTGATCACATTGTGCTAATGATACATATCACACTAAAAAGTCGTCCAAAAGCTGATGAACCGTTGCTCAAAACAACAAGATACTACGAGCAAGCTGATTTTGAGTCAATCAGAGACCACATCAGTGACGCCCCATGGCGGGAAACCTTCTTACTCCCTGCCAACCAGTGTGCAAACGAATTAACTGAATGGGTCAAAGCAGGCATTGAAGCCTATGTCCCCATGCGAAAATTCTTTAGCAAGCCCCACTCTCCTCAATGGTTCACTTCGGAATGTGCAGCTGCCATTTCTGAGAGGCAACAAGCATTCCGTAAATTCGGCCGCAATAAGTCAGCTACTAATAGGCATAAATTTATAGAGTCAAGAAACAATTGCAAGGCTGTGATAGGCGAAGCGAAGAGAAGGTATAATGAGTTAACAAAAAAACGCATCCAGTCACAGAAACTAGGTACTCGCGATTTCTGGAAAATCTACAATAGTGTAGTGAATAATGGTCAATCTACGATTCCCCCACTTTCAAACCACAATGATGTCGTTTGCACGGCCACTGATAAGGCTGAACTACTCGCACAGCGTTTCGCTTCTAACTCTACTTTAGACTCGGGTAACCACCCTCTCCCTGAATTACCATTGCGGACTGAAGCCACACTTGATAACCTGGTCATCACCCCATCCCAGGTCAGAGACACTATAAAAAGCCTTGACACCTCTAAAGCTTGTGGGCCTGATCTTATACCTGTAATAGCAATAAAGAAATGCTCTGCTGAACTGGCCCCTGTTCTCTCCAAACTCTACAACAAATGCCTAGCTGAATCTTGCTTCCCCGATAGCTGGAAAATTGCCTCTGTGGTACCAGTCTACAAGAATACTGGGAATAGAACCGACCCTCAGAACTACCGCCCAATCAGTCTACTGCCGATCTTTGCCAAAATCTTTGAGTCCTTAATCAATCTAGCGATAGTACGTCACTTAGTTAATGCTAAACTTCTATCCGACCGCCAGTATGGGTTTAGACAAGCACGATCTACTGCAGACATCCTAACGGTCATCTCTGAACGCATGTATCATACTCTCGACAAGGCAGGTGAAGCTAGGGCAGTAGCGCTTGATATATCCAAGGCCTTTGATAAGGTATGGCATAAAGGGCTTCTCCTGAAAATACGCTCATACGGTATTACTGGGCAACTACTTAATATAATTAGATCCTTCCTAAACAAAAGAAAAATCCAGGTTGTCCTCGATGGCCGTTCATCTAAACAACATGACATAAATGCTGGTGTGCCCCAGGGATCTATTCTTGGACCTTTGTTGTTCCTGATCTATATAAACGATCTCCCTGATGACATAGTGTCTGAGATCGGTTTATTTGCTGACGACACCACGCTTTACTCTCGCCATGTTGGCAAAACGGACGCGATCATATCTGAGGCAATGGCTGCATCCTTAGAAAATGACCTCCAGGCTGTAGTGGATTGGGGCCATAAATGGTTGGTGACTTTTAATGCCGCAAAGACAAAGCTCCTTTCCTTCAACAACTACAAGAAGCCTCTCCAACCACCGATTGCCATGGCAAATAACACCCTACCTGAGAGTTCATCATTCAAACTCCTTGGCCTAACCTTCACAGGTAACATGAATTGGAACACATACATTGAAGACATTGCCAAGGCTGCCGCAAAGAAGGTTGGCTCCCTCTACCGTGCTAGTGGACTCCTCACACCTGACATTATCCTGTATCTCTACAAAGCCACCATTCGCCCATGCATGGAGTATTGTTGCCACATCTGGGCTGGTGCATCATCTACTAGTCTCTCCCTCCTTGACAAAGTCCAAAAAAGAGTAGTCAACCTAATAGGTCCCTCACTGTCAGCTAAGCTCCAGCCCCTGTCCCATCGCCGCAATGTAGCATCCTTGTGTTTGTTTTACAAATACTTCAATGGATTATGCTCCGATGAGTGTGCTGCTCTGGTACCCCCTCGACGTAAATTCACTAGACTAACTCGACATTCTACTAAATCTCACTCATTCACTGTGGAGGTCCCCAGATGCCGGAGAGCATTCTACTCAAATAGCTTCTTTCCTCGTGCTGCTGGCCTCTGGAACTCCCTCCCTGCCCCCTGTTTCCCCGACAGTACTGACATGCAGAAATTTAAAACTAATGTAAACAGACACCTCGCTGCTCAGATCCCAATTTAAGCTGAACCACCAATCCTTCCCCCCCTTTTCCTTTTTTCTCAGTAGCCCCTTACGTTTACAGTGGCGTCCTGCCTTGTTTGGGGTGAACCATGTAAAAAAAAAAAAAAAAAAAAAAAATAAGATTCTGTGTGGTCCTAAATACAAAATCAGAGATATTTTCAAATTCCTCTGTGGCCTCCCTTTTTCCTTTGGCCGAGCATCACAAACCTGCAACGTTTGCCATTCGCATGCTCCACTAAAACTTGCAGCCTAGCGCATGTTTACAAACGTCCAATAAAAGCGGATCAATATTTGATTAAAATAAAATATACTTATCCATGTACTATGGGCAATATAGTTTTAGAATATATATGGTTATGGGATGGTCTATATCCCAAACTCTATTCGGAATTAGTGACATATTTCCATTCTAATCACAGACCATACGATATTATTGTACCACTTCTGGTCAAAATGAAATATACTTATCCAAGTTGCCTGGGTAATGTAGTTTCAGAATGTATATATGGTTATGGGGTCTATCTCCCAAAAAATTCTTAATTAATTTTTCATATTAACACAACACCTATCTCCTTCTGACCCCCTCCCCTCTCTCTCTCTCTATATATATATATATATATTTCAAACTTGCAAAAAGAAAGAAACAAACACAAGCATTTTAGTTTAGTCTTTCTTTCTGTTGTGACCCTGTTAGGGGCCGAAATAAAGACACGGAAACACGGGGTTACAGGAACAAAAATATATTATTGAAGAAAAAGAATATATATATACAAGAAGTGGTATTCTGTCTGCCATTATAGAACTGGGGTGGAAGAAGACTGAGTTGAAATGCTTCTCGCATTTTATTATGGATAGACGAGTCCATTTGTTCTTCGTACAGGTACGGCACCGTAACACATTCTAAGCAGACGACAATTAGAAATAACATTCTCTCTTTCGTTTTCTATCGCCACTATATATTTGACCTAAATAAAATCTTCTATTTAAAACGTTTACTAACAATTGAAAGAAAAGTAGTTTTCTTCTTGCTTTCAAATTTTCTGACTTTTCCATTCACGAATCTGCTTCCATGTCGACCCTTATCTCATTAATATTAAAGTATTTTTTTAAACATAACTCATGTCCACATTTAACCCGATGGTGTAAAGTTTTTGTGTGTGTTGCGTAATTCCTGACTATTAATCCAACACACACACTCAGAAAATGCGACTTTATTTTATATAATAGATTATCAATAGCATCTATACAATAATATGTGAAGTTAATTTCATGTTCGTATGTACAGTATCACTGTTGATCTCTTTTTTAAAAGACGGGATCGCTTGATCGCCAAAGAAACCATGCAAAAAATAATAATTTTTAAATTTCATCCGATACCGCTGTTGTGTAGAACGTGAAAATTGAACTAAATACATTTTCTTGGCCTTCGATCAAAGTGTTGTATCTGTTGTGTCCAAAGATGTTACACAAATATCGTGGGTCTGCATATGCACCAAACGTCCATAGAATAGAAATATCTAACAAACTTGTACAAGAGTTTTGGAGATAGCTCCCTTCCCCTATAATCAAATATATTCTGAAAGTACATTTATCATAGTACTTAGATGAGTATGTTTCAGCTTGAACGAATGAGGTACAATAATATCGTGGAATTGCGTTCGCACCAGACGTCCATAGAATGGAAATATCTGTAAGTAGGCAGCAATATACAACAGATGAAAGATACAACTATAGAAGTTCTATGGATCCCACTAGTTTACAATAATTTCAACAATAGTATTTGCCTAATGCATTAGTGACGATCCGGTTGCTTTGGAATTACAAATCCATCTCTGATGCTTTGGGAAGTTTCCAGTTACCTCTGCTTTATTCTTACTCACAAATTGACTCGGAGTTAAATACTCACTAAATAAATAGTTAAATTGGGGTAAATAGAATCAGTCATCATATGACATTATACTACAATCAATATATAAACATAGATTTAATATACACACATACATTTAGCATATGTCGATGGACTCTCTCTCTCTCGATTTTCGACGTATGAGTGCCTCGCGCGTGAATTTATAATTGCAAGGGTTGCGCAATCCTCAACAACTGCTCTCTTGAGTCGGCATTGCTTGATTCCAATGGCAAGTAGTAATGCAGGACGACTGGAAACAATGCCGAGATAAGCAGAGAGCACACATACAGCACCTGGTATTCCCAAATGGTCACCCATTTAGTACTGGCCGCTTAACTTCGGTTGTCAAGGTGATTGTGCCGCATGTACATGCATTTAATA
Source organism: Sepiola atlantica (assembly GCA_963556195.1). Taxonomy (NCBI): domain Eukaryota; kingdom Metazoa; phylum Mollusca; class Cephalopoda; order Sepiida; family Sepiolidae; genus Sepiola; species Sepiola atlantica. Next base: position 67,318,175 of record OY744523.1, read on the forward strand.
TATACACATACATTTAATATATGTATATACATTGAATATATACAAATACATTTAGTATATGCACAAACATTTAATATATGCACAGACATTTAATATATATAAACATACATTCAGTATTTGCAGATGCTTTAGTAAATACACATACATATAATATATGCACATACATATAATATACGATCATACATTTAATATATACACATAAATGTAATATATGAACATACATTTAAGCATGAATAACTAGTTAAAGATAACGCCATGAATAAATATTTGAAGATATCAATGTGGAGCTAAGGAAGAGTTTATCAGTTATGTGTACACAGTGTGATTATGTAGTGAAGTGAAACCTGGACAGTGAGGGTTGAGGAAATGCGTTCTTTGGAAAGAAATGATATGAGAATAATACGATCGCTATGTACTCTGAGTCTTAAAAACAAGCTTAGATCTGATGACCTTAGAAGAAGATTAAATCGGGATCATCCAGAGAGATATGTGCAGAACAGGAGACTTCGATCGTATGGCCATGTTAAACGAATTGATGAAAGTTCTTGGATTAGTAAATGTAGAGAAATTGAGGTAGCAGGTCCAGTTCACAGGAGATAGCCAAAGAAAACATTGGAGAAAGTGATAAAAATTTACTTGAAAGTACGAGTGATGAATAAAGAGCTGGTGAGATATAGGTTAGTTTGGGAGTCAATCTCTAAAAGCCGTCCAACGTATGCCAGCATGTAAAACGAACGTTAAACCGAATATGATGCTGCTGCTGGTGATTATTAAAAACTTGTTGAATAAAAAAGCTTTACAGAAACCAGTGAATTCAGCATCAAATAACCATAAAAACGATTGATATACCGTGAAACAAAAATAACAATGAAAATATATTTTTTCTATTTATCTCAAATTTTTATCGATCTTGTAAGGATACAATTATCTCCAGAGAGCTTATTGACCACGATATTTGTCACCTTGAGAGTCATGTGGTTCCTACTTATTAGGCTCTCTTTTTTTCAACGTCAGCTCTTCAGTTGGATGGGTGATACGTCTATCGACACATGCCTCATCTAGCAAGCTTTCCTTCATACTCTTTTTTTCTCTCATATATTATCTTCATGTTTTTTATTATTTTAGTTCAGTTAGTTCTCAGAGATCAGGAGGGGTCATTCATTGGGTGTGGTGCCGGTGCGGAGAAACCAAGTGATAAGCTGCCACGAATAGCATGCTGTGTGTAGCGTTGCTGCTTTGTCGGTTGTTATTGTGTTTCCATTAGTGTCCGGCTCGCGGGGTAACGGATTCACACACATAATAATTCAAGTAGGAACACAGAAATAAATAAGAGAGACAAAACGGTTGATGCATGCGCTCCGATCACTTCCTTCGTAAGAGGTCGATCCACGTAAGCATTTATTTATATAGCATGAGAAATATACAAGGGAGATAATTACAGATAATTACAGAATGACTAATGTAAGGGAGGTAATAAGGATACGACTTGTATCTCGGATGTAAACATTGTTGCCGTTTCCAAATGCACGACACTACACTGTGCACGGGAGCGAATCTGGTACTGTTTGATTTCGAGGCAACGGCCGTGATTACGACAAAATAGGCCAAAACATGATTTTCGTTTTAAGCTACCACTTATTTGAATTCAGACGAACTGCTCTTGCTGTTACTAAGAACGAACGTCTTATCTTTTGTTGGTGAAGAGAATACGGCAGATAATAATCTGGATCAAAGAAAAGCGAATATACTGAGAGCTAGCATTGTGTGTGTTCTTTCAATTCTAAATAAATTACGTGACTGAAATCGGAATTAATTAACCAAATATGTTTAACACTGGGCTAACACCTGATTACTTTATGAGTAACATATATATCCGAGTGTTCATTTAAGGATCCTACTTCTCAAATAGTGGCGTGCAGGGGTCTCATGATGATCTGGTTACGGTTAGGGTCAACTCCTTGATTGTATGTTGCTGTTGTTGTTACAATGGCGTTCACCCTGGTCTGGTTGGGCCGGTTTCTTCCCTAGCCTGCACTACATCTTGAACCATGGCAGCCCCTGCATGGCGGTCCTCAACAAAGATGCACGAGATGGCTAGCCATCTGTGGATCTGAGATTTCAGCCAAATCTTCCTTGATGGTTGTTGACTAAGTCCTCAGCTGTCCACCGACACACTAGACAGCGAGGTAGGGATGATTACATTGTGAATTAGCCCTACCTCTGTGTGATAAATCGCATGTCAAAACTGACAAAGATGCTGTTGCAGTAGGACAGAGCGTGGAGACTTAAAATTGAGATGTTGGCAGAGAATAGAAGTTGGGACACAGTCAGATTGTATGCCCAAAAGACTAAAGTATAAATTCTAGTACTGAGAAATATTATGAGAAAGGGAGATAATTTGAATACGATTGGATGCCCCACCCCCAATTTGGATCAGCGCTCCCCCTCCTTTGCACACCAGAGTTCTCTATCTTTGAGTAAGTAAAGCAGTGAAGAATAATTTTCTTCTTCTCCCCAATAAACTACTAAACTATTTCATAGTTTCTTTTTCTTGTGTTCTTTGCTTTGTTTTGCCGGAAGTGGATTGGTCTGGTAGATAAACCAGATCCATGTTGTTATTTTTAGTAGATATCACTAGGAGAAAATGTAATGCATCTTTCCTCATATGAGCCAATGTGTAGCCATACCGAGGGGGATCTTATTCGTGCTCGTAATACTATATTATTTTCATCTGAATATTTACTCAGGGTTTACTTCTAATATGAATTATCCTCATGTCAGGGTGGCCTGACAAACACCTGTACAATGAAACCGAAGACACTCTTGAGTGGTGTCTACTAGGAATTCAAACTTTCTCTCTTGAACGACCTGTATTTGTGACACCATGTGTTTAATTTGTATTTGGACATTGATCTAATATCCTTGTTTTAAACATCATGATGATTTGTTATAAAAAATATTATTATTTTTCCTGTTTCATTCTTGTCTTTCAGCTTTACATTCAATGTTAGTGTATCACGGATACGCTAATTATAATAATAAGTTATTAACAATAGAGAATAATTCTCTCTTTACACGTGTTCCTCTCTTAAAAATAATGTCGTTTCTTTCACATTTGCATAAATAATAATTCTACTTCAGATCAGCACTAACAATCGTCTGAAAATCAAAAAGACATTCGATTATTATTCATCGGAACTAATCAATATTAAGAAAATAATTATATAGAATGTTCAATAGAAAAGCATCGATTCTTGTCCGACAAACAACCATGAACTGTGTCTGGTGGTAGATGAATCTACAATCGGCATTGAAGATGTCTTGCGACAATGCGGAACAGAATGGAAGAACATTTCCTTTTTCTCTCGAAAGTTGAAAAGAGGCAGAAATCCATAAAAGTGTGAAACTATTTTGGCATAGACAGGTGATGTTATTAAAGTTCTCGTGTATTTTATCCTTGTCTTACAACTGCACATTCAGTGTTAGTGTATCATGGATACACTAATGACAATAATAAGTTATTAAAGATAGAGAAGCCTAGTGGCAAATTTCACCGAAAACATAGTCTCCTTAGCGCAGGTAATAATTCCCTCTCCACACTGCTGAAATAATAATTCTACTTTATTAACAACCTCTTTTATCATTATCAATCAAAATTAACATCTCATACTTTTGGAACTGATGTTACATAGTAAGTGGGTACGTTTGCTAGTATTCATCTCGTGATTTTAATTCATGAGCCGATGTTGACATGATAATTGTCATTAGAAAGCGAATGCTTTCAAATGTTATCTCGAGTCTGGTTGAACTGAGAGTGGGTTTGACGTCAGTGGGGTACAGTGAGAAGGAGAAACGACAGTCTGGTGGAAAATTTTGAAGGCGACAAACGTGCGAGAATGTCTGGACACCTACGATGATTAAGACAAAATCCGTAGCCGGGAATGCGCCCCCACTCCCGCCGCTGGCAGAATAAAGGGTCTACCCACTCTGTCAATAAAAGGTCTTTCTTCAAATCGATGGGTCTTTATCCTTCGTTTTTATGAAATAATTAATTGCAGGTGTCCTCAATCATCGGGAGGAGAATTAACGAGCTGCAGAATTTCGTGAGGCATGCGGTAAAAAGGTACGTTATGAACTCGTATATTAAATAGATTGTGAACTGTAAGGTGTTGGGCCTCCCTGAAGATGGAACGTATGCAACACTGATAGTTGATTTGATATCTAAAAGGGCGGAGACAATAAAAATCACATGTTAACATCATGATAGTTACGTAAGGATTGTATAAAGTCTTATCTGAGCCTAACTTCTATATATTGTATGATGTAATCCCGAAGTTATGCCATGGAAACGTTGATAACTCAAAAGCTATTTATCTAGTCGGACCGAAATTTTGCAAGGTGGTTATTATTATTATTAAAGACCATAAGATCCATCCATCAAATTTTGAAAAATCGAAAGTTTAAATACGGGTAAAAAAGTGAGTCTCTGCGATAAATAAAATCGAAATTATCACCAAAAGTGTGACTTTCACCTTTTTCAGGACCTTGGCCTAGAAATTCTCAAAATTAAATCAGTTCTAAGTTAGAGCACGACCGATATTTTGACCAAGTTTAGTAACGATTGGTCAAGCGATGTGCACGCGAAGCTGTACACAAACGAAAAAACATAGTGGCAAATTCAACCGAAAACATAACTTCTTTGGTAGAGGCAATAATTTTCTCTCCACACACTTTGATGTTTTAAAAATAATTTCGTGACTTCCCCATTCAGTGAAATAACACTTCTACTTCGTTTACAATCATTATTTATCTGAATTAACATCTCATACTTTTAGAACTGATGGTTGATTTGATATCTGAAATGATGGAAAGAATAAAGATAACATTTTAACATCACAATAGTTATTTTTTAATATGTTATTATTTTTCCCTAGTGTCTCATCTTTATCGTTCAGTATTGGTGTATTGCAGATACACTAATAATTATTATGAGTGTTTTAAAGACAGAAAATAGTTCTCGCTTCACATTTAATGAAATAATAATTCTACTTCATGATCAGCATTAAAAATCCTATAAAAAGCAAACGGAGCTATTCATCTGAACAAACGTTTTATTTTTTGAGTTATTTCCTAGGAGGGGCGACCATATAACCTCTTTGTGACCTTTGTCTAAAACTAATCCTGTTTAAAACATCATGCCAGATCCATATGTAAAATATATGTTACCTAGTATTTATACTAGTAGTCGTATCCACCAATATTTAACAATAGTTTGTTATACAAATATAGTTCTCAAATATTTCATTTTCGTCTTTTCCCACTCCGTACATTCCGTATTAGTGTATCACGGATGCACTGATTATAATGATGAGTTATCAATGATAGAAAATTATTCTCTTTCCAAATTCTTTCATGTCTTAAAAATAATTTCGTTTTTTCTATATTTAATGAAATAATGATTCTGCTTCACGATCAGCATTAAAAATCCTATAAAAAAAAAGCAAAAAGAGATATTCGTCAGAACTAACGTTTTATTTTTGGAGTTATTTCTAGACATAGTCGACCATGTAACCTCTTTGTGACATTTGTATAGAACTAATCCTGTTTATAACATCATGCCAGATGCATCTGTGAAATATAGTTTACCTAATATTTATACTAGTAGACATATCCATCAATATTTACCAATTTCGTTTCTTTCAGATTTGGTGAAATAATAATTCTATTTCATGATCAGTAATAAAAATCCCCTCCCTTTTATTATTATTATTATTATTATTATTATTATCATTATTATCATTATCATCATTATCATCATTATCATCATTATTATTATCATTATTATTATCAGTAGTAGGAACAAATATCTCTTACTTTTGGAACCGATGTTTGATTAGATATCTGAAAGGGCTAAGAGAATAAAGATCACATTTTTCGCCCTCCTTTCTTTATTATTCATTCTCCTCTCTTGAACTAAGGCAATAAAGATGCTTTCAGAATTGAGCAAAATAAAATAAAGTAATTACTTGCAGCAATATTTAAAAAAAAATGAATTATTAATGATGTTCAAAAGAGAAGCGCCGATTGTTGTTCGACTAACAAAGGCCTTTTAATCGTTTATAATAGACTCAAAACCAATAAAGCTGTTAATAAATTATGTTTCTTTTGGAAACATTGGAAACAAAACAAAATAGAATTGTTCTCTTCTTTCGTGAAGCAGCTCAAGATATTTGATAATTTCTTTTGTGGGTTTTATCATTTCTTTTTTTTCTTTTAAACAATCGGGGCCGACAAAGAACAGTTTTATTCTTTTTTTAATAAGATGTTACAAATTCTTTTGCTTACAAAAATTATCGCTTTTGTTAAAGTTGTTCTTTGTTGTTCTTTTCAGAGCAAAATCAGGAACTACAAAAAAGGGCACAAAGTTTGTCTGTGCTGATAAAAAAAAATAAAAGCAGCATCCAAACTCGCTGATGACATCAGTTTTATTTTCTCTCATCTTTCTTTAATAAGATGTTGTAATATATTTACTTAAGACCGATGCAAACATTTCTCTAGGTGAAATAGCAACTGACATTCAATTGATCGCATGCAACTAATCGTTTGCAACATACATTGCGTTTCTGCATGAATAAAAAGGTTGATATGCCGTAAATGTTGATGCATGCGGTGAGAAGTAATATTTCTCAGTCACGGTTACAATATTATCATGAGAGAATCTGTGAAACACTAACACTGAATATACGATTGGAGCACTCTGTAGCCTTAACTCCCTTCTCAAACACAATTACACACACATACCACCAGGTGGTGCCTAACTCGATTTATCTCCCCTTGTCGTGACGTCAGGGGGCGTCCTAATCTGCCTTATTAAAAAGGATGCACAGACTCGCTCTCTTTCTATCTGACAACCTGCTATATCATCAGCCAGACCGTCTCTCTGTCCCTATTCGAACTGACTGCTGCCATCACGATGTGCTCACTCGCACACACAAGGACACTATCTTGGTATGTAAGAACTTTTATTCACTCACATGCATACCTACACAATACTCAGACTCTCTACTATAGACATTCTCAATGGACACTTGGTCTCGACATATGCACACACATAAGTACGTACACACACATGCATACATCATTCCACCTACACTTACTTTATATACGTTTTAATGAACACTATTCATAGTCGGTTCTGCATACAATAAATGTTTTATTTAATTATATATTGTCTTCGAGTTGTTACTTTGTTTTCATTAGTACATGCTTTTATTGTGAACACACACATATATATATATATATATATACACATACACATATATATATACATATATGGGATACCCTGCACTGTGTTAGCTTCAACGTGGAATCCTGTCAACTCAGACACAATGATTACATTTTAGATAATAAACTTCAATGATATTAACACAACAAGGATATTGCATGATTACATGATGACAACTTAAACACACATAGTACCAGTATTTTGTGACACTATGTGAGAGATAAAAGGGGGTGAAAAGCATAAAGAAAAACATACTAAGTAATGATATTCATTAGTCGAATGCATGGAGACGATGCGAATGTGTCCGAGAAAGTATTTTATTTTTTAAGTGAAATATTTTTGAAAATCAACACACTGTGTAATTTAAATGAAAAAATAATTTATCTAATTTTTTTTTTTTTTGCAAGCTTTCGTTGTAGAACAACTTTGTCAGGCGAGACTGTCTTATAGTTTTTTTTTCTTCTTCTTTCTCATTTTGATGGTATTAACCCCGAGGGGTCGAATCACGGTAAAGGTAGAAGAGCACGGCAACTTCTAGAAGACGTTAGGATAAGTTTAGTCCGGTCGCTGTTATTCGCAGATTGGCGCTATTTGAATAAGGAAATTGACAACATCTTTGAGGCACACGTGAAAATGTATTTAAGTGATATATTTTTGAAAATCAACACATCGTGCAATTTAATGGAAAAAATCATTTATTGTATTTTGTTTTTAGTCGAGACCAACAAAGAACTGTTTCTATTTAATAAAGTGTTATGAATTCTTTTGCTTACAAAAATCGTTTTTGCTAAAGATGTTTTTTGTTGTTCTTTTCAGAGCAAAATCAAAACCACAAAAAGGGCACAAAGTTTGTCAGTGATAAAAAAAAAAGCAACAGCCGAACTCACTTATTACGTCAGTTTTATTTTCTCTCATCTTTTTTTACAAGATGTTGTAATATATATGTTTAAAATCCATTCAAGCATCACACTAGGTAAAATAGCAACTTACGTTCAACTGATTGTGACAGACAAAAGGGGCTGTGAAGCGCAATGGAAAACTCACTTGGTAACATGCAACGTGCATTAGTCGAGAGCTAGCAACGATGCAAAGGTTTTAGAAAAAGTATTTTATTTTAAACAATCGGGGTCAACAAAGAACAGTTTTATTTTTTGATGAGATGTTATAAATTCTTTGCCTACAAAAATGTGTTTTGTTGTTTCTTCCAGAGCAAAATTAATTAAGAACTAAAAGAAAAAAAGGCTTAAAGTTTGTCTGCGCCAACAATAATAAAAAAATACGTAAACTCACTATGACATCAGTTTTATTTATTTGTTAAAAACCCATACAAGCATTTCTATAGGTAAACATAGTAACTTGTATTCAATTGATCGTATACAAGTAATCGTTTACGACAGTGTTATTGTGTTAGTTGATTTACCTATTTCGGGAATAAATGGACTTACCCAGGCATAATAAATACAGTTACGACTAAGTGTCGTGGCAGATACTGATGGCAGTTATGGCCACAGAATCGGACGCCTACTTCCTGTAACATACTTTTACTAATACACTTTTGTTCATTATACCACTGCATTTGTCTTGATTATTACCGACCTTTCAATGCTACAACAGACAGACATTGCATTTCAGCATTAAATAATCTAAAACTGGTTGATATGCCATAAAACAATTAAAAAGAAAACAGAGAAACCGATGCCAAGATCGGTGTATATGGGGAGAGGTAATATTCTTCACTCACTGCGGTTACCATATCAGCATTAGTGTCCAAGTGACACATTAACACTGAATATGTTTAAGGAGAGACGAAAATGAAACACTCGAGAACAATAAGATGGAGTACTGCTGCCACCTCTTAGAGCATTCTCACTTGCCTTGGCGGAGTACAACATCGACTTTTCAATCTTGTAGGGGGTGGTCTCTTCTCTTTCTCATAGAAGAGGTGTTGCTAGTGTTTCTCTACTCTATCATTATTTCCATGGAAGATGCTGGACGCAGCTCCAACCTCTGAGTGAACTTTGTAAGAGATTCGCTACAAGAACCTTCTTCCTACCACAACTGGAAAGAACTTTCATTTCTTCCTGTGTCTAATATCAAGAAAAATTTCCATCAACAGAGTTTTTTTTTTTCAATAACTTCCCATCGGTAGAACACGTTACTGCGGGATTGCTTCCCTGCAGATTGCAAGATGGCCATCTTCAAATTCAATGTTAGCAAATAATTGCTATAAACCGTTCCCATGAGTAATCAAACTTTGATCATTCCATTAACCATTTTCAGTCCTATCATAATATTCTTCATCATAAACCGACAATCCATCTATCTCATTAAGCTTTATCCTCGAGTTCTTTTTAGCCTTGATAACCAGTGACTCAGTAAAAATAAATAATGACATATTAAATAATAAACTACAATGATGTTAATACAATAAGGATGTAACATGATAGTCCCAATACAAGTTAAACACACACAGTGTCACAAAATACTAGTATTATATGACAAAGAAGCACAAAGCAAAACTTAGTAACATCACATCATTAAAACGCCCTCGAGCATCAAAACCAATTATTTCCTCAAGGGAGACAACTATACCCCTACACCAATGATAAGATCAACCAGGTTGAATAGTTATAACATGATTCATAACAATTACGATTTTAAATACAATTTTTAATTCCCTTGCTTTAGAAACTGGTGCTAATGTGATTAAGTTTATACCATTGATCAATGTTAGTACTCCAATAGTGTTCCTTATCTTTTGGCTGGCAATCATTTCCATCGCATTAATCATTATCTTCGAGTAGCTAGTTGCCTTGACCAATAGTGACCCAATAGTAAAAATAAAAGAGTTAGGAGTGGATAGAGTAAGTTCAGGAAACTCCTGCCATTACTAACCAGCAGAGCATTACCACTGTCGACCAAGGGAGGAATCTATCAGGCATGTGTTCACAGTGTAATGATGTACGGAAGTGAAACCTGGTCAGTGAAAGTTGAGAACATGCGTTGCATGGAGAGAAATGATATGAGAATGATATGTGATTGTGATGTGAGTCTTAAAGCCAAGCTTAGATCTGATGAACTCAGAGGAAGATTAAATCTGGACGGTATACAGAGATTTGTGAAGAAGAGGAGACTTCGATTGATGAGCACATTGGAAGAATGGATGAGAGTTATTTAGTAAGTATATGTAGAATAGTGGAGGCAGCAAGGTTAGTTGGCAGGGAAAGGCCAAGGAAAACATGGCAGGAAGTTATAATGATGGACTTGAGAGAGAGAGGGATGAATAAAGACCTGGACAGAGATAGGTTAGTTTGGAAGCAAATTTCTAAAACCTCAAAAGGTAGATTTAAATTCCTGTTGATGATGTTATATGCCAGAATCAAGTCCTCTCGCATTGTCAGCTGTTCAAGCGAGAATAGATTTAGTCTTTGGAACCACTCTTTGTAGGTAAGTGTGGAAAGTCCTGTTACCATTCTTGTTGCAGGACAGCTCCAATGGCGATTGTAGATGCATCTACTGCCAGACACAGTTAACGATTGGGTTAGATGGGTCACAATGTGACAGTATTTTCCAACAGGGACTTAACCTTGTGGATTGCTATTATAGCATGCTGTGATAATGGGATGTTGCAGTTTTTATACTAGTCAACATGTTAATCAATGACAAAAAGACTTGAGCATTGTCGAGGATAAACCTACAGTAAAAGTTAACTAGTTTTAGAAATTAGTGTGTCTCATTGCAAGGGCCATCAGAAATTTTGAATGGATTTAATCATGTCTGAAAATAAGCAAATCCCATTAATTGCGACAAAACTGTGACCTCAGACTCCCCAAGGCACACTTTAGTGGGTCTAGTTCTACACCATATTGTTTCAGGTGTTCAAATACTTGCTGCACATGACCAATGTGGTCCTGTATATTTTGGTTAGCGATAAATATATCGTCTATGTAAGAACAGACAAATTGTAAATTACATAAGACATAATCTATGAATCTTTGGAATGTCTGGACTGCATTTCGCAACACAAAGGAAACTCATACACACTCAAACATTCCAAATGTAGTAATGTATGAGAAGGCTGTTGTAGTTTGCTTGAAGCATTGTGTGTAATGTGTAAGAAGTTGTGTTTGAAGACGATGAAAATGCAGTTTGGTAGAAAAAGCACTATTGGATACAAGACAAGGTGAACAGAACAAATGACAATATTGAAAGAGTTCAAGAATTTTCGATGATTAACTATTTATTTACCAACGTAATGTGTTGAACCAAATTGTTATCGGTGGTGTTATGATCTTTGAATTTTCGCGCTAAACCTCATGTTCAGAAAGAGCACAAAATATGTATAATCAATAGATGTTTTAGGATGTGTTCTGGTTCCACATGTATGTGGTTGTATATCCGAATTAAATCCAATTTTTTAAAATAACTATTATTTTGAATGACTAATGTATATCTTGTATATGTTGTACTGGAGACCTATTAGATTTGGTAACAGTGCTCTACAGTCTTTGAAATGTTTTAGGGCTTTTGCTGACTGGATGAAGAGGTGAAGACCATTCACTCTTTGAGGAACGAATACCTAACTTCCGTTCACATTCAGCTTTTACAGCTTTTAACATATTGGGTCTTAAACGCCGACCTTTATCATGGATAGGGAGTTCCTTTGTCTCTATATAATGAGTTATAGAGTGTGGGAAAACTTCCTTATGACAGGAAGGCACAGAAATTAAAAGTTTAAGAAAAGCATCGTCCTGATTAGCATGTTCCACCAATGGACAAAATGGGATATCAGATTTGGCCACACCACATGCCTAAATATATTTCTGCGGGTTTCTTAAGCATTAGCTATTTATATTTATAACAAGGTCTAAAACTTGCAAAAATCAGTACCCCAAAAAGTGCTGGTCACTTCAGCGATGATAAAAAGATGGGTATATTTTTCATGCAATCTCAAGTTAAGATCCAGACACTTTTTCCCATATTCATTTATCAATGAAATATTTACGGCTCATAACATGAATTTGTTGGGAACATTTTTGTCAGCTTTTGTCGTTGGAAGAAAGAACACTTGTGCCTTACTAAGAAGGTCGTTCCAGTGTTCTTATTTAACATGTAAAATAAGTGGTCAGAGCTTGGTGTACGAACAATTGATGCCACTTTCTTCTGTTGGTTTAGGCTTGTTCAGGTCCCTTATAGTGGCAAAGTGGAATAAAATAATTCGTCCTTATGCCGAATCTCTTGTGTTTCTAACATACCACCTTATTCTATTGCCATCTCCTGGAGTATGCACGGAAACTGCTAGATCTTTCCTTATTTTATGCAAGTGTAATTCTAACTTCTACTGCTCTACTATTAATTTTGTAAGCATGTTATCAGGCTTTGTTTTTGCAATCTAGTGTAGACCAGTATCGTCCACTGTAGATGCCAGTTGCTTGAATGAGTGGATTCGTTCTGCACAGTGATTGCCACTTTTATTCTGTCGATATTCTCTTGAAGAATATGTGTTTGACAACATCCTTGTCAACTGTTGTTAGATATTTGACGAGTAAACCCACTGGTATATAAAATGGTCAGTTGAGAATAACAGGAAATAAAAGGTCAGATGGGGTCAACGAGTTGAACCCGAGATGAGGATTACTAGACTGTGGGAATTAATGGAAACAGATATGATGTCACATGGCTCAAAGAGAGAGTGGAAGAAAGAAGAACGACAGTTTGTTTGGAAGCATGCAACACATGAACATAAAAATATGATTAAGCCGTGATTATCGATCTCTCTCTCCCCCTCCACCACTGGTCAGTGATTGGAACAAAGATCACATTGAATAAACCTCTTCTGTCTTCCATCAGTATTGGGTTGACTTAGTCCTTTTGAAAGTGTAAATTAAGAGGAGTGATTTCAGGCAGCAAGCCCCCAGTCTGGAAGGATCATGATGGGGGGTGGGGGCACGTACAAGAAGAACGACAAAATTTGTGAACTTTCATGTATTTTCGTAATAATAATGGCAACTTGGTTTTCTGGATGCATAGCACATGGTTGAAATGCAACACTGCCTCCTCTGCTTACTTTGAGGAATTGTGATGGAGCACTGTTACCTAGTGTTTCCTGCTCTAACAGTTGCGATATACACCCGTGTTTACACATGTTACTCTTGAAATAGGCGTATATTTAATCGTATTTTACAGATAGTGTTCATCTGATCCTGACGCTAGACAGCACATGTCCAATTCGATTTACATCTTAATTCTCTTTACCATTTTCTAGGCCAGACAAGAACCAACGGTCATAATTAGTAGGTGCTGTTTGACCGATGGGATAGGGGATTCAATTGATCCCTACAATTTAAAAAAAACCTCCATTAATATATTTCAGAAAAGTTTATCCCAAGGCTAAGCCATATAACACCAAAACAAACACGGATGAGTGTTTCTTTAAGTGTATTAAAAATTTACGTGTTATAATTATAACTTTTACCAAAGCAAACAGACTCATGGTAAATCACGTGGGCGCTAAACATAAGCGAAAATAGACAAAGCCAAAACTGGGTCTTGTCTAAAATAGGAAATAACATATCTTGAATTATTATATACATTTTTCAGAAGAAGGTAATAAATAATGTTTTTTTACTTCAAATGATTGAACCGTTTGCAATATGTATTTTATTTACTGTATAGTTTTCAGAAGGGAAAAAATGTTTTACAATTTTTCGCAAAGTTTTTTAGTTGTATCTGTGTCTTCCTTTCGAGTGATTTAAACACAAACGCCATTGTTTTTGGAAGTCCTTTGATCTGACAAATAAATGGTATAAAACATATTGAGAATATTTTTAGTCAGAATAAATCTTTAGATGCGTTTTTGCAACTCTATGAGAGGTCAGTTGGATGAAATAATAAACTAATATATATTAAAAATGATAATTAAAATATCAGAAAAAGCCTCCACTAATAAAACTACGATATGAAGCTGTTAAAAGATTAATTTTTGTCAATATTTGTTAATTTTTTTATCTCCAAAAATGAGTGAATTATTTAATTTTCAAGAAATTCAATAAATTATATATTTTATAAAGAATTCAAGTTTTCAATTTTAATATAGCGGTTTTCAAAATCGAAGAAGCTTGACTGAATTTAAGATTCGACAAGATGAACTCACACGCACATCAACCCCTTTTTTATTACTGGTTTTTAATCAAAGTCGGGAAACAGGGAGCAGGGAGAAAATTCAAAACGCAAGCAGTTCGAGGAAAGAAGCTATTAGAGTTGAAAGCTTTCCGGGCATCTGGGGACCTCTACAGTAAAAGGATTGAATTTTCTGATTGTCGGGTTGGTCAGGGGTATTTACGTCCCAGCTTGTTCGTTGCAGCTCATTCCATTGAACTACTTGTAAAAGAAGTACAGGGATGCAACATTGTGGCGATGAGGCAGGGGCTGGAGCTTGATAGACTGTGTGAAAGATTAGATTAGAGTCTTTTTTTTACCCTGCCAAAAAGGGAGATACTAATGGTTGATGCACCAGTCCAGATGTGGCAACAATACTCCATGCATCGGCGAATGGTGGCTTTGTAGATATATAGGATACTGGCAGTTGAAAGAAGTTTTCTAGTCCGGTGGAGGGAACCCACCTTCTTTGCAGTAGACTTCGCAGTATCTTCTATGTATTTGTTCCAATTCATATTTTAGAAGTATAAGTAAAAAAAAGGTAAAGTGATCAACCATAGTCATTGGCTACTATACCGAGATGTAGGGGAGGGCGCCACTTGTTTCCCAGGGTCACTTCACTTTCTTTTAGACCTCACTTTATAATACTGAGTGTTTAGCGAGAGGGCACTAATTACCATTTTTTTAGTCTTTGGTATGACTCGACCGAGGATTGAACCTCGGCCCATTAGTAAACACTCTAACCATTATGCTAGATGAGCCGGTTACAAGTATAAGTAAAGATACAACAAAACTAAGGAGTCATCCAGAGAGCTACAGAAACAATCCCTTCTTGGAACGACACAGCAAGTTAGTAGCAGTAAGTCTACATCAGCTACACCTAATTTCAATTACTTTTGTTGTCTCTTTCCATAGTTTCTACTTTTCATAGTATTTATGAACATTTAGTTTCATCTGAAGGATGCCATCTGGTTTCGGATAGGACTTGTGTTCATCCGTTATTTCACTCACTCTTTCCGACAGGTTTTCGAAGTTCCGTTCAGAACGTACCCATCAGCAAAGTCGTGTCATTTCCTCTCGAACCTGCTACCTGGTCAAGCACCCATAAGGCACCAGAGGCCTACTCATTCAATCTTTGGAAATACCAGATCTTCCTGCTCGAATATATATATATATATATATATATATATATATATATTAAAAGTCCAGATCTGCATCGAGGAGAGATTCTTTGAAAATTGTGTATAGGCGATAATAATTGTCTTTTTTAAAAGTTTATGACATGATGAACGTTTTGTAGTTAAAATCAATTTAGTATTACGTAATAATAGAAAAGAAAAACACATTTTGACACTTCTTGAGCGATACAAAAAAAAGATCATCAAACATGCTGCCATCTTGGAAATCCTTGGAAATCCGTCGATTAGCATATTTACTCATTTAAAAAGTGTTTTCCTTCAGATTTCATGCGTAATACTAAATAGATTTTAACTCCAAAAAGATGTATCATGTCATAATCTGAAAGAAAAACATTTTCATCGCCTATACACAATTTTTCTCATCGCAATCGTTCCCCAACACGAATCTGAACTTTTTCAATATATATATATATATATATATATATATATATATATATGTATATATATTACTATTTCATGTATATACACTTATATTATGAAATAATATATTTTTTCAGTATTTACTTCAGCAATGCTCAATACACGAGTAGATCTTAGTAGTAGCCCTTGCTATAAGTGTATTTTTGTACTACTACCTGACCAAAATATGTGTGCAGATGTGTAGCCAAATAATGTTTGTATAAATAAAACAAATTATACCTAATAAACAGCTCATTTTATTATTAAGCACTCTCATATAAACACAGCAAGGATTCTCTGGATTGTTACCCTGTGGATGTAAACTTAGTTGGATTATATAGACATACTAGTAGAATACCCATTCAGGGACGAGTATAAGCAATAAATATAGCATTAGGTTTAAATTTTAATGTTTTTTCTTTCTTTGGTAGGGTATAGTACGGTTTCGGTAGCACCTCATAAATGGTAAAGTTTACAAAAAAAATAAATATTGTTCCCACGTTACTCATCCTAATTCACGTAACTCATAATAATAAGTTAAATAGTTTAGGATTTTACCAAACATATACATATTATTGACGCTCATACATGCGAATCCTCTTCTTTTACAAATGTATTATTTCATATAACTGACAATTTAATGTAGAGCCATTATTTTCTCTGTTAATATTTTTGTATTTAATTTATTTAAAAATCTTTTGAGTGTGGGTGCGTGTTTGGGTTGGGACACCGCCTAAATGGTAAAGTTTATAAAAATATAAATAATGTGCGCATGTTACTCACTGGGTGGCCGAGAATATCTATTTGAAAATGTATAATGATCTGTTCATAAAAAATTAAAATATATATATACACCTAAATGTTAACGTTTACAAAAAAATAATGTGCCCATGATACACATCGTGTTGCCGAGACTATATATTTCAAAAGTTCATAATGATTCGTTAATTAGTTTAGGAGATTACCTTGTGCACACACACACACACACGCATATATATATATATATATATATATATATATATATATAGCATTAGATAAAGTGAAAGAATAAAATAAGGTATATACAAAAATCAAATATATCAGCACAAAACATACTTTTTTGTTAAAGCTATACAGTTCATCCAAGTCATAGAATTTAAAACATATTCAGGAAAGACACCCAAGATGTTGATCGAAAAATTATCCAGGTGGTGAGTGGTAGTCCAAAAACGAAAAAGTTATCCAGGCGGGAAATCTGTTTGCAATTGATGCAGTAAATGACAGTGAAAAAAGTTATCCACGGTGTATGCAAATTAATAAAACGATAGAAAAAAAACAAATCATATGAAAAGTTCAGAAAACTCACTTGGTGCTGAATATTATAATGTTCAAAATTCAGGGTTCTTATGAGCTGATAGGAGTAGTGCAAACCATAACTTCCTGGTTAGATGCAAGCTCCGCTAAATCCAATTCGAATAAAATTAAACTGGTATACTTAAATTCTGCCTATTCCACCTACAGTTTCCAATTCTCTCATGGTGTTGTTAAACTGCCATCACTTTAACCCATTATTCTCGAGTGACTCCAATGGACCTTGTTAAGCAGTGAGTCATTAGTTAAAAAAAATTGTTGCAAAACTGTGTGCATGAATTAGATAGGGAACATTTTGAAGGGGTTCAAGGTTTGTTCAAAAAGTAACATCAGAGAGAGAGAGAGAGAGAAAATGAAATAGAAAGTAAGAAACCAAATTTTGAACTGAATCAAATTTTTTCTTTTTATATCGTTTGTCCTGTGAGAGGTGACAGAGGTTATTTTTATTGGAGAACAGCTTAACACAATGCATTATAATATTTTTATATATATACATATATATATATATATATATATATATATATATATATATATATATATATATATATATATATATATATTTATACATATATAGTAATCCAGGTAGGGTAAAAATCCACAGGGTAGAAATCCAAAGGGAATCAAACCGGGCTTATAAAAGAGTGCTCAATAAAAATATAGAGCTGTATTGTGAATGCTTTTATTCAAACATGTACAAGGTCTGCTACACTGGCATGTCGATGTTATCGATCTACAGCTATCAAGAGCTGAGGTTTCATCAGGCAGAAAGTTTTTTATGATCCAACCCGGTCGCTGAATTCCAGGAAGAATGGAGTCAAGCAAAGAAGAAGAGGAAAAAGAAATAAAAGTCATGTGACCGATTTTTAAAAATATATTTGCCGTTAGAAATTCATATTTTCATTTTTTTATCCAACGTTGAGCCGGAGTAGAGGGGAGGGGGCGAGGAAAAGAAAAAGAAAAAGAAAGAAAAATATATTGGCCGTTAGAAAAGTTTAATTTACAGCTATTTTTATTTTTATTTTTATCCAACGCTGAGCTAGGGTAGGGGGGGGGGGGGTCGAAGGAAAAGAAAAAGAAAGGGAAAGGGAAGAGGGGTAGAGAGGGGTTAGGGGTGAGTGTCTATAGCCATTTAGGATTTGTTGCTGGCTGAGAAGGGTTAATGTAAGATTTAATTTAAATTAAATTCATATTTTTATTTTTATCCAATGCTGAGCTGGAGAAGGAGGGGTCGGGGGAAAGGAAACAAGAGGGAAAGAGAATATAAAGAAAGAGAGAGAAAGAAGGTGTTAAGAGTGTATGTCTGTAGCCATTTAAGAAAGTTGTCGTGGGTTGATGTGTCTGTTTCCTGTACACAGCATTGTTTTAATCTATTTCAATTCAGACGTTTAACAGTTACACAACAAAAAGCCTAAAGGGATATTTAGTTTAAATTATTATTAGTGATGAATGAATTTACTTTTGTTTAGTATTTGACCATGTAATGGCGATTATTCCTAGTAAAAATTGTGTATAGATTTATGACCTTAGTATTAATAAATTATGCTGTTATATTTTAATCAATTGGCATTTAATTTTAATTATTTTGATGGATAAGTAAATGTATTTTAATTCTAAATGATATTTAGCAGCTAATTAATAAAACATATGGTAATTTCCTTTATTTTTAGTAAGAGTCATATATGGATTAGTGGCAGTAGTATTAATAGATTTAATTCTAGATAATAATGAGTTAAAATATAGTGGGGATTATTCTTAATAAGAATCGTATATAAATTTATGACATTGATATTGATGGATTATACTATTATATATACTTACCTGGCACAGCCTCCTGCACAGGAAAGTAACCTATGTCAGGTCTCGTCTTGTCCTTTGGGACTTGATCACACCTGTCTGTCGGTCTACCTATGTCGGTCTCGTCTTGTCCTTTGGGACTTGATCACACCGGTCTGTCGGTTCATCCTATGTCGGTCTCGTCTTGGCCTTCGGGGCTTGATTCCACCGGTCTGTCCGTTGTTCTGCCCTGTGCAGTTCTAGGAGGTGCGGTGGTGCGGCTGTTCTGTCCTGTGCAGTTCTAGGAGGTGCACCCTCCCAGGCTTCGCCTCCCCTCTTTGGGAAAGAGTAAGTTTATTGCTTACGGCCTGAGGCGCCCCTACCGGGGAATCCCGACCGGGCTGCCCAGGCAATTTTTAAATGGCCAGAGTGCTCATTCTCGGGCGCTGGCTTTTCAAACCCCACTTTCCCGACCCGACCTTGGGTCACATCTTACTTGTGGGAGTAAGATAATTGGCTTTGAGCCTAACTCCTGGAGAGGAGTAAATAAATATACTATTATATTTAGTTTTAATTATTTTGGAGTATAAATAAATGTATTTCGATAATAAATAATAGTTAGTAATGAATTAATAAAACATATTGGTAATTGCTTTTATTTTAAGTGGAAGTCATATATGGATTAATAGCAGTGGTATTAATAAATTTTATTATTCGTTGTAATTGTATTACTAATGGTGGGGTTAACACCTGATATAAGATTAAAGATAATATTGGCGGTACACAGTGGCGTAGCTAGACCTTTTGCCGCCCGGGGCGGTAGTAAAATTTGCCGCCCCCCCCCGGCATTTGGGTGCCCGGAAAATTCGTCCATGGATAATTCGCCCATGGATAATTCGTCCATGGAAATTTTTTTGCTAGGTAGGAAAACTGGTCCATTATTATTAAGTTAACATTATTCTTAATTTTCATACCTTGCGAAAATTAGTTCTACGGTATCTAATTTTCCTAAATTCAATTAAATTAAAATATGAAAACTGATTTTTAATATTTTTTATTCATTTGAGATTTTATCTGTTTTCCTTTTGTTTTAAGTAGATGGTGGGGGTTGCCCGGGGTGATTTTGTCGATCCCCCAGCTAGCAATTGTAAAGTTTACAAGGAGTTATAAAAAGTATGCTACAAAAACAAACGTTTGGACAGTAATAAAATTAATGAATTCAAACTTTAGCATCTAATGTTATTTCCTCTTTGATGTCGGTGTATATACACCCAAATATCCAACTTTCTTTTCGCACCTATTCGATAAAAATTTATATGAAAGTTCCCCTTTAAGTATGAAATCTTTCTGAGGTCATTTTGTTTTTTTGGTGCTTGGCCGAAGCCTAGGCTTGGCCCTATCCTGTTAGGTCAGCCGGTCACTGAGTATATCTCCAGAAATAATTAATGCTTGCATTTTTTAAACTTAGTGATTGAAATGAATTAAAGCAATTTATTCTCAATTAATGGAAATTTTGTTCAAGAATTAAAACCAGCCATATATATATATATATATATATATATATATATATATATATATATATATACATATATATGTATGTATATATGCGTATTTATATATGTGTATGTGTGTGTATATATGTATATATGTATATATGCACGTATGTATGTATATATGTATATGTATGTATAAATATATGTGTATATGCACATATATATGTATATATGCACATATATAGTTATAAAATAAATACGTATTTATTATAATGCTCCCATAATGTTGAGCATTATGAGAGCCGAAAATGGCAAACGGCCGTAAGCGAATATAGCAATGGTCTTGTTTAAAATTAGATCTTGTGTACAATTAGAGCTGAGGTCGGTTTGGCAACGACTGCCGATTGTTCCCATTTACTTGCCTCTCCACGAGGGCAGAGTTAGACACAAGGCCGGTTTTTAATGTGGGGAAAATCCAGCTCCACAAAAAGGGGCACTCTGGATAGGAACAAAAATAAAAATTCTCAGTCATGAACGATTTCCCCATACTGACCGACGACAGAAAAGGAGAAGTGTATCATTAGAACAGATACTACACTGTGATATCAGCCCAAAGGCTGCTAATTGTTGTTAAAATATTTCTCCCTCGCTCTCTCAGATGATCGGATTTCGTTCCTAGCTGGAAGTAGTTGCTAAAGTCTAGCCGCACCGATGAGCTGTAAACAGCGAAACAGTCCTGTGTGTGAATGACTATTATACACACACACATATATATATATGTAATTTAATTTAATTATGTTTTTACGTGCATAACATTTATTTTAGTTTATTTTATTTTATGCACGTAAAAACATAATTAAATTAAATGCGTCCAAAAAGTTAGGGCGATTCATTCATATAATAATATGAATAATAAAGAGCGTATAGCTAAGGTTGCGAATGTATAAAAATATATAAAAAATGTAAACAAACGCTTATCGCGGAACAAACGCCAATAACAAAAAAATCTTAACCTTATATATATATATATATATATATATATATATTAGTGGATGTATATATATCATGTAATATAAATCGAATATTTATTAAAATGAAAAGTAAGAGATGTTGGTCTATGGCCTATTGAGATTAGTCATGAAATTCGCGCTATGCTTGTTCGGCAGGGATCTGCGGCTGTGCAGCACCTTGATCATGAATTCAAGGAAATAGTGCGAACAGGGACAAAAACAAAAGGCGACGTTAGAAAGCTAACAAAAAACTGGTTCTATCAGGTATTGCGGAACGGTGAGAAAAGTTTGCGAACTTGGATGGTGTATTCTCCTGCCAGAGAAGCCTTATTAGATGAGTGAGGTGTTGCGCTACGTGAAAGTTGACAGAAATGAAGTGACGGTGGAGGAGTCGTTTCTCCGCTTCATCGAAACAAAGGGTAAAAGCGCGGAGGACATTTCTGAACTCATTTTGAGAGAATTGGAGAATGATGAGATACAGATTGGTGACTGTATTGGCCAGGCATTTGACAATGCCGCTGTTATGGCAGGTCACCGATCGGGTGTGCAGAAACGAATCTCTGAAATCAACCCAAAAGCTCTATTTGTGCCATGCACCAACCATTCACTAAATCTGGCTTGTGTACATGCAGCTTCAGTAGCGGTTCACTCTGTTACATTTTTTGGCACACTGGACCGGTTATTCTCGTTCTTTTCTGCATCTACACATCGCTGGGACATCTTGATTCAGTTGACCGGTCTAAGTATCAAACGGACTGTGGATACTAGATGGAGTAGTCGAGCAGATGCTGTAGATGTTGTGATAAAAACAATAGTGGAAGTCGTCATTGCCCTGGAACAGCTCACAGAAGAAGGAGAAAATGCAACCACAAGATCAGATGCATCTTTAATTCTCAACTCGGTACTATCGTTTCCGTTTCTTTTATTTCTGAACCTTTGGAAAACT
>OY744523.1:67348287-67353287 GCA_963556195.1 Sepiola atlantica
AAAAATGTGAGGGAAAAAAGTGAGGAAAAATAAGAGAAGATTTAGGGAGAAGAAGGAAGGGTGTGGGTGAATGGAAGAGTGTCATAAGGTTAGAGATGAAAATAAAAGTTAGCCATGATCAGGCAAAAGACTTTGTTCTGTGAGGATGATCTTGCTTATTAAGGGTGATAGGTTAAAGAAACCATTTCGCTGCTTGATGGTAGTGGAGGATGTGATGAGGGCAGTTTCCAATAATCTTCGCCGAGATTTGTTGTGGATGTGTTTAGTGATTTTGGCTTGTTCAAATTTGAATGCATGACCATATTCTAGAGCATGGGAGAAAAGTGCACTAAGAGGGTTGTTGTTTTTTATGTCCCTTTTATGTTCATTTAATCGTTTCTTTAATTCACGTTGTGTTTCTCCCACGTAGAATTGATGGCAATCATTGCAAGGGACAGTGTATAAGCCGGCATGGGATGTGGGTGTTTTTTGGAAATGTCTGGATGTGTTTAAAGTTTGTTTTATGGATTGAGAAGTGGTTTGTACTATTGGAATGCCTAGTTTGTTGAGCGTGTTGCATATGGATGTGTTATTGGAATGCGTGGGTAGGAGAAGGGGTCTGTCTATGAAAGAGGTATTAGGGGTTTGATTTTTTTGTGTGGTGTTTCTGGAGAATATTTGGAAGGCTTTTTTCTTGGCATTTAATATGAAATGTGTGGGGTATTGCAATGTTTTTAGGGAATTAAAAATGTATTTTATTTCTTCATCTATGTGTGGGGGGCTACATATTCTAAGAGCGCGTAGGAAGAAGCCTATAATTATACCTGTTTTGATCTTGCTATGATGGTGGGAGTAGAAATGTATGTAGTCATTTTTGTGAGTGTTTTTGCGGTGTACCTTAAATTCTAGTTTATTGTTGGACTTAATTATAAGAGTATCAAGGAAGGGAATAGAGCCGTTTATTTCAGTCTCATGGGTGAATTTTATGGAGGGTTCTACTGTGTTGAGTTTATCCTTAACATGAATGATTTGTGTGTCTGTGGGGAGGAAAATTAAAATATCATCTATGTATCTAAAGTATTCGATGTTAGGAGGTAGTCTATATTTGAAAGGACCGGATTCTAAGAATTCTAAAAAGAGGCAGGCCAATACACCGCTAAGGGGGTTGCCCATGGGGAGTCCAAACTTTTGTTTGTAGAATACTTCGTTAAATTGGAAATATGTTATGTCAGTGATGAGTCTAATTATTTCTATAAAAGTGTTGGGGGGAAAAGGTAGGTCGGTTTTTATTTTCTTTATATGTGTGTGAAGTAAGTGTAGGCATTTTTTTACAGGTACGTTAGTGTAGAGCGAAGTTACATCTAGGCTGTGTATATTTTTATTTTCTACGTTGATGTTTTTTATTCTGCTAAGAAGGTCGCCTGAATTTTTTATGTGGGAGGGACTGATGGTACCCATTAGTGGAGTGAGGATGTTAGCTATGGCCCGTGCGATTTTGTGTGTGGTGCTACCTATGCTTGATACAATTGGACGCATGGGGGTGTCAGGTTTGTGGGTTTTGAAGAGCCCGTATAATGTGGGAATGATAGGGTGATACTCAATTTCACACCCTATCACGACAAATCTTCCCTCTTCCCCCTCTCATCTATTTTCTCCCATACCTCTTCTTAAATTCCCTCATTTTCTCCAAACGCTCTCTAAGACCATAACTTTCGCCCATCCACCAAAATCACAGCCCCCCCCCCCCCTCCCTCTCTACCCATCCCCATTTTCCCTGCATACACCCCCCACACACAAACATTCCAACTCACTCTTCCCCTTCAATCTCGACCACAGCCATCTGGTCAAACACCCCCTCCCCCTCTTCCTCCAATCTCTCTCTGCCACACATTTTACCCCTGCTCATCCCCCACCTCTTTCTCTCATCGCCAGCCACAGTAGTCTTTGCTCCCTCCACCCTTCCCCTTTTTTCTCCCACTCATTTTCATTCCCTAACAAGTACGGACGTCCAGCAAGACGCTGCCATTATTTTTCATTTTATTTTATTTTTCTTCCCAACATGTCTACCCTACATGTATCTGTGCTTGCATGATATCTTTTCCCTATATCATCATCCTGATGAAGTCTTATGAATTAAGACGAAACGTTGATGTACACATAAAAAACATCCAGTTTTTTGTTTTCCTTTTTCATTTTACCACATACATATATATATATACATACAGATATATATATATATACATACATATATATATACATACAGATATATATATATATATATACATATATATATACATATATATATATATACAGTTATATATAACTATATATATACATACAGATATATATATATACCTATATATATATACATACAGATATATATATATACCTATATATATATACATACAGATATATATATATATATATATACCTATATATATGTATACAGATATATATATATATATATACCTATATATATATATACAGATATATATATATATATATACCTATATATATATATACAGATATATATATATATATACCTATATATATACATACAGATACATATATATATATACCTATATATATACATACAGATATATACATATATGTAAATACATATAGATATATATATATACCTATATATATACATATATGTATATACATACATATATATATACATATATGTATATACATATATATATACATATATATATATACATATATATATACATATATGTATATACATATATATATACATATATATATATATACATATATGTATATACATATATATATACATATATATATATACATATATATATATATACATATAGATATATATATATACACCTACATATATACATATATGTATATACATACATATAGATATATATATATACACCTATATATATACATATATGTATATACATACATATATATATACTTATATATATACATATATGTATATACATACATATATATATACTTATATATATACATATATGTATATACATACATATATATACACCTATATATATACATATATGTATATACATACATATATATATACTTATATATATACATATATGTATATACATACATATATATATACTTATATATATACATATATGTATATACATACATATATATATACTTATATATATACATATATGTATATACATACATATATATATACTTATATATATACATATATGTATATACATACATATATATATACTTATATATATACATATATGTATATACATACATATATATATACTTATATATATACATATATGTATATACATACATATATATATACTTATATATATACATATATGTATATACATACATATATATATACTTATATATATACATATATGTATATACATACATATATATATACTTATATATATACATATATGTATATACATACATATATATATACCTATATGTATATACATACATATATATACCTATATGTATATACATACATATATATACCTATATATATACATATATGTATATATATACATATACATATATATATATACATATATGTATATACATACATATATATATACATATATACATATATGTATATACATACATATATATATACATATATACATATGTATATACATACATATATATATACATATATACATATGTATATACATACATATATATATACATATATACATATGTATATACATACATATATATATATACATATATACATATGTATATACATACATATATATATATACATATATACATATGTATATACATACATATATATATATACATATATACATATGTATATACATATATGTATACATATATGTATATACATATATGTATATACATATATATATACATATATGTATATACATATAGATATATATATATACATATATATATACGTATATATATATACATATAGATATATACATATATATATATACATATATATATATACATATATATATATACATATATATATACATATATATATATACATATAGATATATATATATACATATAGATATATATATATATACATAGATATATATATATATACATACAGATATATATATATACATACAGATATATATATACATACAGATATATATATACATACCTATATATATACATAAAGATATATATATATACATAAAGATATATATATACATACAGATATATGCTAATGATAATAGAATTAACGATAAGCGAAATATCGTAGTGATCTATCTCGATAAAGTAAAGCTCAATACGTTGAGTAGAGCAATCAATATTAAAAAAAGAAAGATGAAGATAAAGAATTGTACAAAACTACATAAAGTTACATAAATTAATACAAATCTTTTATTACATCGAAAGTTCAGATGCAAGGAGTTACATTAATCCTTAAACCATTGTTTTTCAAAGATAAAACTCTTCTCGTCAGAGGATAAATCTGGTAATATGGTATTTATATCAATTAAATATTTCCTAGTTTCATTTCACTTTGCATAACGCCTTTAAACAGACAATCTTAACCGCGGATTTGCCGAATTGGATATTACAAATACCAATACAGGATTTTTACTTGTAACTCCACGGAAATATACTATAACGGAGTACGAATCCATACGGACCAAGTGAGATATTTGAACCCTCCACCTTTTATTTGTTAAAAAACTTTCTTCAATACTACAAACTGTTACTTTTCATATTAACTATCTACACCTTAACGTCCCTATTGTCTTCAAAATCACCTCCCAATACTGCCAATTTTTACTTCCCGGCCTTTTATTTTATTTTATTTTATTTTTTAATTTCTTTATCCCCAATTCTCTTTCTTTTTGTTTTTATTCTTCAATTTTTACAAAGTGAAATGGAACTAGGTAATATTTAATTGATATAAATACCATATTTCCAGATTTATCCTCTGACAGAAAGAGTTTCATCTTTGAAAACCCATGGTTTAAGGATTAATGTAACTCCTTGCATCTGAACTTTCGATGTAATCAAAG
>OY744523.1:67360787-67480787 GCA_963556195.1 Sepiola atlantica
CCTGTGAGCGAATCCTTCTACCTCAACTGCTCTACATCTACTAACTCAAGAACTCTCATCCATTCTTTTAATGTGGTCATGCGATCAAAGTCTTCTGTTCTGGACACATCTCCCTGTACTATCCAGATTTAATCTTTATCTAAGGTCATCAGATCAAAGCCTGACATTGAAACTGACATTACACACTCATTGTATCATTCTCTTAGAACGATGTGTGTAGCTGTTGGTTGAAGATATTATTGTGCGAATGTATTCATGTGTGAAATTAATGAAACTAAATAAAAATTGGAAAACTTGGAGTTATTATTCTCCATTTACCTGTATATGTTTATATATTTCTATGTATAGGATTAACTCCTAAACTAATTAACCGATCATTATGAATTTTGAAACACAGCTTCTAGGTTTAAGAGTGAGTAATGTGGGATATATTTAGTTTATGCAAAGAGAGGAAAGAGGGACTGGAATCTCTTCGTAAAAATTCTGATATCGCCGACTTTTATGAAATGTTCACAATATGTATTAGACATCAAATAATATTTATTCTCCAATTTCAGTTTCTTTGGAGTATTTAAAAAAGTTTTAGGGGGGCATAATATCGGTGCAACCTCCCATTTGAAAATTCAACTATTGCAGATTTGCATTGAATTTGATCCATAGTCATCAGACACCAATTAAGCAATTGCCATTCAAACCAAGGGGTTATTTGCAATTTACCAGAAAATGTTCCCCTTTTTTATCAACAAAAATGAATTGTAAAACTTGAAGTTATTTCTCATCTTTAATTAAATGTAAAAATCTAAATAAAAAACTAACTATAAGTGTTGACGCTATTGTAAAAAAATGTGGGTAACTTAAGGCGATAATTATACCTAGACTCAACCCACAAATTAATAATGGATTAGAATTCAACACTGAATTCTTAATTTAATACACTCATCCATAACTGACACACATACAACATTTATTCTTAAATTCAAATATATTAAGTTTATCAATTTTATACCTATAAATACATTTTGAGAGTAATATCTTCAACCAGCAGTTACACACGTCCTTTTCATTTAAAAAGTAAAAAACATGCTGATTTAAAATAACGTATCCAATAAAAAAAATGGAAAAGACCTAAAGGAAGGCCAAAAATCCGGTAATTGACGACCTCGATAGTTAACTAGGTCATACTTAGCCATACCTAGCCAGAAAAAAAAACAGGAACCAGGAGTGAAATAAAAAAGACCCTGATTATGATCCAATAAAAACAGATACGCAAGCAAAACAAACTCCAATAAAAATTATTGGTTTTTCTTTGAAGAATCGATATATCTAAAAATTTCTAGTTATTTAAAAGATATGAGACAGAAAAAAGAAACGAAGCACAATTTACATCTATATCTAATGTCGAATTGATTGTGGCAGCTTTGCCCACAAATATTCTAAAATTAGTTGTTTAGAAATCAGTTATGAGACTGCTAACCTCCGCTTGACAATGTAAAGATGGGCCAAAATGTTATCTGGGACTTATTTCTCCATGTTGTATAAAGTATTCCTGAAACTATGCCAAGAAAACGTTGATAACTTAAAAACTATTTATCTGATCAGGTTAAAATTTAGCATGGTGGTTACTTTTATCAAAGATTGATTCATCAAATTTGAAAAAAATCGTAAGTTGAAATTCTGTAAAAATTTCGACCATGACTTAACTTTCAAACTCAGTGGTTAAGGTCATATAAAATGTGGGACTTCATTGAATACAATATAAGCTAAATAGCGAGTCTCTACGATGAACAGAACCAAAGTTATCCTCAAATGTGTGACTTTCATTTTTTCTATGACATTGATGTTGACCTTTCATCTAGATATCTCAAAATTAAATCAGTTCTAATTAAGACTCTGACCGATATTTTGACCAAGTTTAGTGACGATTAGTCAAGCGATGTGAACGCTAGGCTGTACACAACCAAACAAACTTGACTGAAACCATAACCTCCACATCGGCTGAAGGAATAATAAGCGACCATACATTAGGAAATTGCCAAATTGTTAATACATGACATATTTCTTTAATTTTAAACAGTATATTCATGGTAACGACTGCGGTGAAAAGAAATCATATATTTTAAAAACAAATACAGACTATGCAAAAAAATTATGTTTATCATTTTAGTAAATATTGGTGGCTACTTTTACTAGTATAAATATTTGCACAGATAAACCTGGTGTTATTTTGTAAACAGGATACGTTTCGGACAAAGATCAGTAAGAAGTCTTATATTTATTAAACTTTGTGAGAAAGAAAGTCCATTTAATCAGATATGACGTCAGACATATAACAGACATTCTCTGTCCAGTTTAGAGGAAGCGACTGATCTGAAAAAAAAAACGCATTTGAAAATAGTTTAGTAACGCAATAATAATTTAACAATGCACTGAAAAAGTAATTAAAGCCATTCCCTCTCTTTTTCTCTCATCCCTCGTTGACCTTGCAGCCTACTGGACGAACATGGAAAATAAACCATTCATCTTCTAAGATCGCATTTTTGATATAATTAATGGAATAATCAATGTGGGAAGCATGTCAGACTTTTTTTTCTTACAACTACCGAAATTGTAATAAGTTATTTTCATTTCTTAAGAGAAGTAAACAAGTACAAACAGAAAGTGAAATACATCATGGAAGTTCAATCTCCACCTATGCATATATTGTTTTGTTACCATGGTGATATCATTAGAGCGCAGGGTGCAGCAAGTGCTGGTTTGATTGCAAAACTTAGAAGTGAAGGAAGTAAGTTGGGGAAACTTCTGCCATTAATAACCAGCAGAGTGTTACCACTACAAACAAAGAAGAGTTTATTAAGCATGTATGCACAGTGTGAAAGTGAAACCTAGCCAGTGAGGATTGAGGACATGTGTTGCATGGAAAGAAATGATATGAGAATGATATGATGGATATGTGACGTGAGTCTTAAACACAGGCTTAGATCTGATGAACTCAGAGGAATATTAAATCTGGACAGTATAGGTAGATGTATGCAGAACAGGAGACTTTGTTGGTTTAGCCACATTGAAAAAAATCGATGAGAGTTCTTGATTTAATAACTGTAAAACAGTTTAGTTGGAAAACATGACAATGATGGATTTGAGAGAAAGATGGATGAATAAAAACCTGGTCAGAAATAGGTTACCTTGAAAGTCAATTTCTAAAAGCGGTCCAAGACATTAACATCTAAGACGGATTTTAAACCGAATCTGATTATTATACTGATGATGATGATCAGGCCTGTAAGCTAGAACGTCAAGTTAGAAAAAATAGAATGGCAAAGAAAAAAAATCAAATGATGTAAGATTAACCTTTGAAGCGTAAACGAAAAGAGATTTGTGTTCCACAACTCGATAGTGTCACTAAAGAGATAAGGGACCGTTTTGTGCAATTGCATCTCTTAAATGGTAATGGGTACGTTCGCTAGTACAAATCTGATGATTTCAATTCGCAGAGCAACGTTAACATGTACACAGGAAATCGGGGTCAGGAAGTTAACTTATGAACTCAGATGTCACCTCAACCTACAGGATAGAAACGGATATGACGTAAAATGCTAAAAGAGAGAGAGAGTGAGCAAGAGAAGTAGAGAATTCGTTGGGAAGCACATGTAAACAAATGATTTAAGAATCGATTATAAAGTAAGAGGCCAAGGGCATCTAGATATCCGTAGTCCGGGAATGTCCTCTTCCTTCTCCACTAGCAGAAGAGAAGGTGACGTCAACAACTTAATAAATTGTCCTTCTCCAAATTCAGAATATTCTTTCTTTGGTTGTTGTGAAGCTTTAATTCCAGCAAGAATACACCCCACAAAGACGATCGGCGATGAAGTGCTTCAGTCATAAGAGGAGCGGAAGACACATGGTTTGATTTAATTATGTTGTTGTTATTTGGCGATAAGCATTCGATAACAAAAATGTATTTTATTTGATCATGACGTACGAGACATTAGACCTCTCCTTGGAGGGAATGCATGTGCAACACATCAGCCGAATGAATAATTCCCGTATCCTAACGCATCTAATTGATGAAGAATTCAAATTCGAAGAGAAGGCAGAAAAAAAGAGACTGGAGAATTTTCTTGAAGTCTCTAAATTGGAAAATTAGAAAGTAGGTCCTCTGCAAACGAGTACCCGGCACACCATATGTTGGACGATGCATGAATGGTATTCAGTTTGGTAACAGCGACCGTCTGTAGTAATAACAATAACATGGATCGACTGTAGTCAAGAGCGACTCAAGGGCTCCCTTTTCATTGCCTACTACATCAAGATGTAGTAGCGTGCACAACTCTTTTCTCTGGATTTTTGTGCTGATCCTTGATCCTCACCTTATAATGCTGTGTGTTTAGCAAGGAGCCATCAAGTACTACTTTTTGGAGTCTTTGGTGTGACCAGCCCACTAGCAGACACTTTAACAATTATACCAAAAGGACTGTTAATAGAATCAAAAAATAAATTAAATAAAGTTGTTATGCACGGTAACCTGTCTTTGATGTTGGTCTTCCTAGCAATTTCCAGAAGCAATTCTTTGTGGAAAAAAAGCCAAACTGTTAATAACAATTAACAACAGGGTTAATAAATACTACTAAAAAATATATGGAATTTACAAAATATGATGACTTCTGAGAACAACTAATGACATATATTTGTTGATATTCGATTTAAAGATGACTATGTTGTAGTCTGCAAGGAAGTAGCCCCGTGTTACTGTGTTCTACAGATGATAAGTTCTTGGAAATAAAGTCTGTTCATAGAAATTCTGTTTGATGTTTGACACACAGAGGAAGAAGGGAAAGTTCTTTGCAGCTGTGGTAATAGATAGCCGAGTTCTTGCTGTGAATGACTTATGAGGAGGGACCAGAGATTGGAGCTCAGTCGAGCACTTACCATGGGAATAACGACTAGTAACGTCTCTTACGTGAGAAAAAGGCTGCAGAGAAGAGAAGAGATTATCCACCATTAGATTGCAAAGTCGATTTTGTACTTTGTCAAGGCACGAAAGAGTTCTCCGAGTGGCACCTCCCGAGATGTAGCAGCTCGACGTACTCTTGTATAAGTAGAAAATTTCATCAGGAGTCAGGTACTTTATGGAGCGATAGAATGATCCAACTATTTTTCCAGAAATCTGTTTGGTGTTCAGAAATAAAGTCTCTACTTTAAATAAGTAAGCTGAATAGGTAGTTTAATATATAAAGAATTTTTCAAATGCCTTAGATAGATTCTAGGGATCAAACGAGGCGATCAAATTACCAACAAGGAAGTCAGAGACCGCACTAACCAACAGCTTGTATTGTCAATAAACTGCAAACGGACATGTCCTAAGCTTGGCTCCAGGGAGAATTGCCAACCAAGTGCTTCAGTGGACCTCTGATGGAAAAAAAAGAAAGGAAGACCAAAAATGAACCGGAAAGAAACAATCGAGAGAGATTTGTAAGCAACAGGCAGAAGCTGAAGGGACGCTCAGGATCTGGTTATAGACCGAATGCGATGGATCACTTTGACTACCTCATGCATCGCAGGATGCAGAGGTTCCTATGTCTAAGTAAAAGATATTTTGCTTTCAAGGTTCCTGAGATAGAAGATTTTCTAGTGTAATATCATTCATTATGAACTAACAGTTACTGGCATAGGTATCAGCGAGAGAAAAGACTTCACCCAACAGTCTGAACATAAGGTAACAGCAACAAAGTTCCTTCCTCACCATAGGAGAGGCGGTGGCAACACATGGTATCATCAGACTCGGCTAACAGGGCTCTGGTGAAAATCCAAGAGGAGTCAACATCATGATCCATCGTCCTTTGGTCGTCTCTGCTTCTGCATGTGGCAACCAAGGACATGTCAAGTGTGGAACCCAAAATGCATCGGGTGAGTATAGCAACATTTCTTTTGCCCATGTACAACAACCATTCCTTGGTGTCTTCTGAGCCAATCTCTCTCTGACTTCCTATACGACCGCTGGGCATTGCTATTTTTGATGTTGCAATATTGCAGGTATTATGAATAGCTAAGGACAACGATGAAAACTTCATGCAGACCAGACTATCCTGAGGCACAACTACACTGATCTATCAGTTATTGACCAGTTGTTTATATAAACATACTTCATCGACTGCCTATGGGCTACATTCTATAATTTTCATTCCTGCTTATTTATTCTCGGTTGTCACCTATTTCTGATAGACACCAGGATTTCTCTTAACAATAGGAAGCCATCAAATAGCCCATAACTTACTTTTTTGAATACTTGATCCCCTCCCCCACTAAGAATTCCATTAGCCATAAGACAAGAGATTGTCAGTGATCATGGGACACATAAATTTCCCAAAGTATGTTTTTCATTTTCCAAGACATTATGGTTCCACCATAAAATAGGAGATAGGCTGGCCATAATCGAACCCATAAATCCTATGATATGCTTTTACACCCCTAAGGCCATTCTGGGTTGTCCTGCAAATTTCAATTTAGAAAGACTAAAACCACACTGACAGCTTTTGTCAAAAATACTTTCACAGCTAGCACTCGTGTTCTTACCATAATTCAAAAAAACTTTACTTTCTTCATCCAAGTGGCAAACATTAAACAGAATATCCATAAACATATCAAAGGTGGTCGGCAGAAGGGGAACCCATGTTCAACTGAGTTATCTTAAATCCTATTAATTCTGAAAATATTCTCGCAGTCGAGACAAGGCCCATCACTCAGTCCTACTTAGTTATGGGCCAGGGGAAATAACTCGATATCCATAAGTTAATAGTGATGGAAGGTATAGTTTTTTTGTTTTTGTTTCTGAAAAAAATTTTTTTTTTTATAAATTAAATAAGTAGTATTTATTTTTGTTACAAGTTTCAAAGATAGTGAAATTCTATTGTTGATTAGTGTTGGGGTGTTTTGATTATCTTGTTTTTCTAATTTAGTAAGAAACAAATAATAAAATCGAACTGTTTTTTAACATCATAATATAAAAGATTGTCAAAGTTATTGTCTTTTATAGCACAGATATTTTAACGGCAAACTAATTTGACTTGTCCACTGCTACAGAAAAACTAATTGATAAAAAATGGCAGCCTCTTTTGGAGCTGACCGCTTCAAGATGCACTGGAAAAAGGTCAGAATAACAACTGAAGTGATAAGAGTAGTCCGAATAATCCAAATTATCAATCCGCATCTAAAAAATTCAGAAATAAAATAACCAAAAGCAGTTTGATAGTTGTTTGAAATATTAATTTATGTTTGTGAATGAAAGAGTAAATATCAAAAAACATTGTTTCTCAAATAGATATAATTTACCTTCTTGCTAGGAAGTCAGGTGTAGTTTTAAAAAGCCAGCGCACTACGATAAGCTCACTTAGGCCTACAAAAATGCCTGAGCTGCTCCGTCGGCATTTAATGGTAGAGGCGCCTCAGGCAATTAGCAATAAACTAACCCCTTTTCAGAGAGAAGATAAAGCCTGGGAATGTGGACATCCTATAACTGAACGGAGTCATACATCAGCCTAACAGCAACAAAGCACCTGTCAGACTGATTTGTTTTCAAATAGGTATTCTCGAAGCGATAGAATTACTAACCAAGAAGTCAGAGACCGCACTCACCAACAGGTGGCATCGTTAATAATCTGCAAACAACGTCTCGGCTAACTCGGACAAGCCCTAAAATTGGCCCCATAGAGATTTGCAAACCAAATTTGGCCTCAGCCTGAAAACAATGGTCTGCTTTAGCTGCCTCATGCATCGCAGGACGCAGGAGTTCCCGAATCTGAGTATGAGATATTCTCTAGAATTTCCCTTAATTGCATTTCATAGGTTCTAAGACTTTTGTTGTTATTTCTCTCCTCATTCTGAATACCATTTAATTAGTCCTTATTTACTTGCCTCCCCACGAGGGTAAACTTACACACAAGGTCACTTATTTTATGCGAGGGACATCCAGCTTCCCAAAACCGATCAATTTGGATGGGACAAAAATAAAAATTGCCACAATAAAGAAAGATTTTCCTACCTTGACCAAAACAAAACAAATACTCCACTACAATTCAACCTAAAGGCCAGAAATAGCCTCCAATATATTAGTCCTCCAGGGTGTTTTCATAATAAAATTCTTGTGTGTATGTGTTTTTTTATTTTTTCATTTTTTATTAAGGTGTCACCACTTATCAAGGCCCAAAGACCATCTAGGATGAGTGTCAGGTGAACGGTAAGACAACACCGTGATGATTGGTAATGATTGTGGAAATTGGACATAATTTGATTATATAAGAGGACGGCTGAACAAAAATTTGCTTACATTGGACTTGAAAATGACTATATTATAGTCAGCTAGGAAGCATCCCCGCTGTATTGCGTTCCACAGACGGCTAGTTCTAGGAAAGAAACTTTGTTCATGGAAGTTTCGTTTAGTTTTAGGCAGAGAGAGAGAAAGTGAAAATTATTGACAGTGGTTGTAGCTAGACGAGTTCTTTTTGTGAATATTTTACAGGAGGGGGGACCACAGATTGAAGCTCAGTCGACCACCATTGCCATGAAAACAACGATAGAGTAGCAACGTCTTTTATGAGAAAGTGCTAGTAGGGATGAGAAAAGGATATTGCCCATTATGTTTCAGAGTCGGTTTTGTATTCTGTCAAGGCAGGAAAGGAAGCTCTGAGCAGCACCTCCCCAGATGTGGCAACAGTATTCTATGTTAGGACGTTTGGGGAGAGGGCCATTCATTTCAATTGGGGCCAAGTGGGGATCAGAGCGTTGGTGGTGAAAAGAGAGAAAATTGTTTTTTGACGCACTAAAGTAAGCAGCCACCTTTTTCCCCATAGTACCATGTGCTCAAGGTCAGAAGAGAGAGTATCAGATAGATATTGGTCATTGCTGCTCTTCGAAGTGTTGCCATAGATGGTTGTGTCGCCTGTATAAATGTTGATGAATGAACTTAGAATTTGATTAGGGAGATCATTGATGAAGATCAGGAAGACTGTTGGGACCAGAATGAATCCTTGAGGCACGCCAGCATTGATTCTATGAGCTTTGGACTTCTGCCCATGAACAACTACTTTTATGAACCTATCTGAAAGAAAGGATTTGATTGTTGAGAGGACATTTCCAAGTATTCCATAGCTAGCAATCTTGTGAAGTAGACCGTTATGCCAAATTTTATCAAAGGTCTTTGATATGTCAAGAACTATTGATTGACTGATCCTGTGTGTTATTGCAGTCAGCACATCAGCTGTTGACCATGCAGGCTGAAAACCATATTGCTTGTCACTGAGTAGGTTGTTTTTGCTGAGGTGATTGACAAGTTCTTGATTTATAACAGATTAAAGCAACTTACTCATGACGCACAGGAGACTGATTGGTCTGTATTGAGATGCAGAAGACTGATCTCCAGTATTTTTTAATACTGGTCAGACTGATGTAGTTTACCTAGGTGTTAGGAAGCACTTCTCCTTTAAGTAACGTTTAAACAGCTTTGTAAGAATGGGAACTAGTTCGGTTGCAGCTTTTTAGCACTATGATTGGAATGTTGTCACAGCCAGTTGCTTAGCTGGCATCAAGGTTCTTGATAAGTTTGGCAACATCCTGGACAAATATATGGATGTCGCTCAGAGTATTTTCAGTCTTAGGTGAAAATTCAGGAGGTAGGCGGCCCTGATCACAAAGTGTGAAGTTTGATGGAAACTTTGGCTTTGCTAGATGTCGAGAGAATCACATCAGGTCCATTGATGATGGTTGGGATAGAGATCACGCATATGTTCAGGATCCTGTTTGATATTCACCAAAACTTGTAGGAACCAAGCTACTGTTCAGCTACTT
Source organism: Sepiola atlantica (assembly GCA_963556195.1). Taxonomy (NCBI): domain Eukaryota; kingdom Metazoa; phylum Mollusca; class Cephalopoda; order Sepiida; family Sepiolidae; genus Sepiola; species Sepiola atlantica. The sequence goes on from OY744523.1 coordinate 67,370,625, forward strand.
TAGACTAAACGGATTGGGCATATTACCCTTTCGCGTTTTCTATAACCCTTTTGTAGTGGTTGCTGGCAGTCCTAAAGGCGACTTTAGTTTCAGAACATCTATTTCGTTGAAAGCAATTGAAATAGTGGTTTCTGTGTACAATGGCAGCGGAACATTCTGGGGTGTACCACGGCTGGCCGTTTGGTTTCCACTGGAATTTCTTGGAGGGTATGAAGCTCTCTGTACCAACGGTTAACCAATCAGTTTAGTCAAATGCGATAGAGTACACATTCTTTATTTCTTTTATTCGATTATTTATTGAAATAAAAAAATGCAATAATGAAAAGTACTAAAACGAACTTTTAAAAAATCAAATTTATAAAAGATAATTAAATGTAGTGAGGTGAGGTAAAAAGTCATTACTACATAATAAAGAGAAACAACCAATGTCTAATTAGTATTCACTTTTTGTTTCCCTTCCTGCACATCAAAAAATACGTACATTATCAATTTCTTCTTCTCTGCATTCGTCAAGTAATCAGAAAGTATCCTCTCTATCAGCCTGCTTGCAGATTTGGTACCTGCGCTTCTTAAATTCTCATAATTAATAAGTATGAATATGCCGTCTTGTCACCATGATGTTTAAACACTGATTGTTTAAAAAGTATGTGAAAAAGGTTTGCCGAAAGTACTTCCCAGGCGAAAGCGTTGTGACCAGATAAAGTATCAATCACTCCGTGAGTGAGAACAAGCGACCGCAAAAGAAAATAAATCATAATTATATAAGTGCTACAAGAACATAAATGACTTTGCAATTTGAAGGTTTATAAAAATATATACTGACTACAGGGTGACCCTAGAAAATGCCCTTCATAAAATAGTTAATAACATTTACAATCATTTCTGCAATCCAACCATATTTGAAATAAATAAACTTCTGTCTATGCCTGTCTTGTCCTCCAAGTTTCAGACATTAATACCTAACCATCATTGTTTTATTGCCATTTAATGATAAACACATCTGGATACAATGGGCAAAATGTTTAATAACTCTGACATACATTCCAAGACTATTTTCTTTTATAGAAATCGCTCCAGACAAGACATGAAGCCACTTGATGTAAGGAGCGAATAAGAATGAAATATGATTATCCTAAAGACAAGAGATGCCTATTGGCCTTAGTCTTAAAAAGACCAAGGCTATATGCAGGAGGAAACAATCAGCAGCAAGAGAGTTTCACAAGCCTGTAGTTCTTTGAAAGAAGCTACTGGAATAGAAAGCTGTATTAAAATGAGGTATCAAAACAGTGAATTGATAGAGACCACTAGACCAACGAGTCAAACGAGCTGGAACAAAAGAAGCAGGGAATAGATCACACAATTCTGAAGAACATATGCTATGATAGTACTTATAGAAAAAGCTGAGATTAGCAACATCACGTCTGTGTGAGAGAGGGCGCAGAGAAGAAGAAAGGGTGGAACCAAATATGACAACAGTGCTCCATACATGGTCTGAACTGAACAGGGTCATCACAGCCCAAATCAGGGCAGTGTTAAAAGAAGTGTGTCAGAGTTATTGATAATTTCTCACATTCTATCCAGGTGTGATTATCAGTGAACAGTAATAAAACAAAGACTGTTGGAAATTCATGATTGAAACTTGGTGGACAAGCCATGCATAGACTGAAGTTTATTTGTACCAAGTTGCATTGCAGAAATGATTTTTTATGGAAATCGCTCTAGTCAAGTCATGAAGCCACTTGATGTAAGGAGCTAAAAGAAATACTACTTCAAGGTCAAAAATAAACCAACGATAAGTGTTAGATGGAAAGATTCCGACACAGAAAACCCAGATTTTGAATTTTATTAACAATTTTATGGATGGCATTTTATTAGAGATGACCTGGCTTATAGATTTTTGGGGGGATTGTATAATTTGCGTATAGTTTCATTTAATCCCCATAGGATAAATTAATAAAATAACTAATTTAGCTGTATTTATGACTAGCGAATACTTGCTGCCCGGCACTGCCCGAGAGTTATGTAAAAGAATGAATTAAACACCCCCACAGAATGCAAATAGATCATATCTGGAATAGAAATAGAAATTGCCGCGGTTTCCGAAAGATGTCAACAATGTCTGTGTGTTCAAGTTTACCCTAACCGTAAACTAAGCATAACCTATGGTTTAGTCCGGCCGAAGTTGGTTATCTTACGTTGGCGGTTCAAATTGTGTAGAGGTAGTGTTTGTTTTGCTATGATCTGTTTGGTTTTTTATTGGGTGCAAAAAATGAACAATGTGCCAGTTGACACTGTTAAGATTCGAATAAAAATTGTTGTTTGGAATAAATACAATTTAGGCGCGCAGAGTGAAAATTGTTGTATTGGCGCGTGACAAATATAAAATAACGCCCACGCAAATTCCGATGTGGCTTTTTATATTAAATCAACTCAAAACGAGCGGACGTAATTGCAAGCACACCACGTGATAATTTCTGTCCAATGAGATTTCTCCAAAGACATATTTTTCTAAACTTTTCTCCATAAGCTCGCTGGAGCCGATCAAAATAGTATTTAAGCACACACAAACATCAAACTTTCTCTTTTCAACTGACTTTCATCCGGAGCTTACACGCATCTGACTATCACTCTTCCAGTTCACCCTTTCGCGCGCTTCATACAATTTCACAGGCGAACATTCACGATTGCCTCTTTTAATATTTTATAACAAATGAACACTTCAACAAAAGAAAAGACATTCTTCTTTTTACTTAACATGAAACTAAAGAAAGGACTCATGAACTCATTACACAAAGATATATATTCTATTTGTTAATATGTTTATTTCAGTAAATAAACTTCCGTTAATTGTGCATGTAAATATTCTTATTATTATTTTTATTTGTGGAGGAAGTTGGTAACCCCGACCAAAAGGGTATGACGACCCCCACAACAATAAGTGTTGTTTTTTTAGTTTTGTTCGATAAGCACACATTTTGGTACACTGTATTTTGAAGAAAATGTAAATGAAAAAGTATTTCTGCCTAATCTAAAATAAATGTTTTTCTAAGTTAATATGCAGTACACTTCATCGTTTCTGTCCATGCAGACTGAAGCAATTTTGATTTCTGTGTGAATCCACTGATCATATTAATTGAGCGTGATTTTCGCCACAATCGAAGATGGTTGAAAAAATAAAAAATACTTACTGTTTAATTACTGTCGAATAGAGAATACATGGTTTGTTTATCAAAGTATTATTTTGGTGTAAATCATTTATGTACGGTATCAGTGTTGAAGTCGTGGTCGGGATGAAATTTGTCGCATGCATATGTAAGCTGAACGCTGATTAGCTATTTTTAATTTCATAAGTGGTGAAGGTGGATTACTTGTCCTCGTGAAATAATCGCGAAACGGTGTATGAGGAGTATAAGAGTTAATAATTCATAGAGAAAAATTAGTGTGCTACCCTCTCTTTAGAGCATTCATTTAAAAGGGTTATTTGTATGGGATAAATAATAGGAATTAATTTTATAATGTTTAATATATGTGTAAGTTGCTGAAAACACGTCGAGATAAGGGTGGATAGGTACTGTTGATTTTCGATGCGTTTGATGCATTAGTTTTATAATCTATTCTAACCGGGTCGAGAAGGGAAAAATGAACTCCACTTTATATATATAGATTAAGAATAAAAGATAATAAAAACATTCAGCTGACCAGTTGTACTACCGACAAACAACCCAACTTTGTTTTTATTATTTACTAATGAGTCACCACTTATCAAGGCTAAAAGCTACTCGAGGATAAAGGTAAATGGCATGGATAGATTGTCAGTTGAATGATGATGAATATTATGAGAAGATTAAAAAATAATGCATGGGATGAACAAGAATTGATGACTTATGAGGACGATTTATTACAAGTCTTTATTAACTTTGGATTTTAAGATGACCATGTTGTAGCCCTCAGGTAAGCAACTTTGTGGCAACATGTTCCACAGATGGAAAGTTCTTGGAAATAAACTCTGTTCATGGAAATTTTGTTTGATATTAGGGACCTACGAGAATTAAGAACATATGTTGTATATTAATAGAAAAGAGAGAATGAAACACTTGATCTAAAATTAAGAATGCTACCTGGTGAATCTCGAATCTCAAGATTAACAGAAAATTATGAGGAAAAATTCTAACAAGTATTAAAGATAGAAAACAAGGTTTACTAAAGAAAAGATACAAGGTGAACAGAGTAACTTAGCAATCGCTATGCTGAGCTAGCACGTCTCGTTCTTTTTTATAAGAAAAATGGATGATTCTCTTCTCTTATTTAGGTAATATTAAGTATGTGTACACAGTGTGATAATGTATGGAAGCGAAACCTGGACAGTGATGGTTGAGGACATGCGTTGCATGGAGAGAAGTGATATGGGAATGATACAATGGATGTGTAATGTGAGTCTAAAAGACAGGCTTAGTTCTGATGACCTCAGAGGAAGATTAAATCTGGACAGTATAAGAAGATGCGTGAAGAAGAGGAAACTTCGTTTGTATGGTCAAAAGATTTAAAGAATTGATGAAGACAACAACTACTACTACTATTATTATTATTCTTATTACTTTATTTTTTCATTTATTACAAAAAATAACGAGACTTGATTTCAAATAGACTCAATTAAATTTCGATGTGGATCGATCCAGGAATTGGTTTTTACTTTCTTTAACTTTTGAGATAAGGAGTTTAGTTGGATGTTACATGAGTTACGAAAACTAATGAATTTTAATGCATAATTTAAAATTATGGTGTTATCAGTTATGGGTTATATCAGTTTAGGAGCACCACATTATTTTTAATTTGACAGTTTAAAGGCTGAAAAATTACTTTTCAATAAACTAAAATATGATTCATATATATTTACTACTGTGATATTTTGTTATCTGAAAGTAATTTTGAATTATTGAAACTGCCGTATTGGGGGATGGTTGCAGAACAGGAAACTTTGATGGAATGACCATGTTGAAAGAATGGATGAGAGTTTTTAGGTTAATAGATGTTGAACAGTAAAGATAACAGGTCCAGTTGGCAAAGAAAAAAATGTGAAGGAGTGATAAGAATGGACTTGAGAGAGAGTAGTATAAATAAAATCCTGGATAGAGATAGGTTAGTTTGAAAGTCAATTTCTAAAAGCCATCAGATGCATACCAGCATGGACGTTAAACCGATGCTGCTGCTGCTGATGATGATGATGCCTATAAGTTAGAAAGAATAGAAAGCAGAGGGAAAATCAAATGATGTAAGATTAACCTTTGAAGCGGAAAAGTGATTTCTGTGCCGCAATTAATAGTGTCACTCAAGAGATAAAGGACCGTTTTGTGCAACTGCATCTTCTCGGGTGAAAGAATGATTCCCGTATCCTAGCACATTTAATTGATGAAGAATTCTAGTTTGAAGAGAAGGATGAAATCAAAATAGAGAAATAAAGAGATTGAAGAATTTTCTTGAGTTTTCTAAATTGAAAAATTAGAAAGTAAACACGTACCCGACACACCATACGTTGCATGATACACAAAGACTTGAACTAAAAGATCCTTCTTCAATGTAGACCTAGATGAAGCCAAGTCGGTGAAAAGCAATGTAAGCACTAGTGATGCAAATAGGAAATGAAATCCAAAACGTAGAATGGATTAGAGTTCTTGGATTAGTAGATGTAGAACAGTTCATGTAGCAGGTTTAGTTGGCATGGGTAGGCGAAGAAACACATGGGAGAGAGTGATAGGAATCGACTTGAGAGAAAGTGGGACAAATAAAGACCTGGTCAGAGATAGGTTAATTTAAGAGTCAATTTCTAAAAGCCGTCAGACTCATGCCACCATTTGAAACGGACGTTAAACAGAAGAAGAAGAAGAAGAAGAAGAAGAAGAAGAAGAAGAAGAAGAAGAAGTAAACCATCATTTTATTCTGTCAGTGTATTTTTATAAGGACAGAAAATTTGAATTGAAACACCATTCTTCAGTGTACACATAGATGCAGCTAAGTCAATGAAAAGCCATGTAAGCACCAATGATGTTAATTGGGAATGAAATCCCAAGGTAGAATTCAGGTTTATGAAAGCACTGACGTCAAAGACAATTAGTCTTGAGTTGCATTGCATGTCAAATAACAGCATCAAAGTAATAAACTTCATTAATTCCGTCCACTTAATACTTGACAGTTTTGTGAAACCATGTGAACTGAACCCACTCAACTGATACTAGGATTCACAGGATGAGGCTGGCTCTGTCGAATTGGGAACATTGAACAGGCTTTCGGAATTATATCTTAAAGCCGTAATCTTTTTGTTACGCCATCAATCACAGGACACCTTGTTTAAGGATACAAACTAGATTTTCAAGATATCCTATCCCGCAAATATACAGGGTGGTCGAAAAGTAATGCTACCAACAATGAAAAAGATCTATTACATTCTTTCTAAAAGATGTATTCATTTTTTTTCCTCTTTCAAATATTAACAGCTAACCCCTTGAGAATCTGTGTTGGCAAAGTTAAGCACAGACCCCCAAAACAGAATTGTAGAGTTATACAGGGTACCCCCCCCCCACCGCACACAAAATTACACCCATGAAACCGGTAATGAAATTCAGGCATATACTGAAGTTTCGATTTGCCAGTGTTTGAGGTCATCTTTGACTGATTTACACCAAGTCTTCTTTGCCCTGCCTTTTTCTTCAGATACGCTCAACTGAGATGTGTGTGCATCTATTTATCCAATGAGAGTTCACTTCAACATGTCCATACCACCGTAGGCGATTGCAATGGGTGTGCCTAAGAGTATTAAAATGAGACAATCAATATGTAATATCTTTGAGAAATGTGACATAGTTCCGTTTACAGATAATCACCTCAAATCTCTTGTATATATATATATATGAGAAAGTAAAAATAAAATAAAAATTTCAGACAAAATATAAAATTAATTTATGGAATAGTGGATGAGTAAGCCAACATGCTTGTAGAGTTAAGGACACAAACATCTCATAAAAACTTGATCAAGGTATTTCAATCAATTCGTTCGACCATATTCATTTGAGAAAATGAGCTTTATTAAACAGAACTCAACATGTTATGCAGTGAAGCGTGGAAAAAAAAGGGAGGAAAGCGATAATAAGAGGGGAGGGAGAGAATAGATGTTGTATACAGTGGGTTAGGTACGTAAGGAGGGGAGAAGGTTAAATATAAGGCAAGGAAGAAGTTGGAGGCGAGTAGTGGGGAAGATACATGAGAGGGGAGTGGGTGGAGGGGTAAGCAAGGAGGGAAGGTTGTTAGAAGTGTAAGGAAATAATTTAAATAAGAGACACAGAAAAATAAATACATATATAAGCACTAAATAAATATATATAAGTGATTAATATATATATATGTATATATAGTACATGTATTATATTAGTTTCTGTAGATGTTAATCTGTTGAAACTCCAGTGTTTATAACAAGTGCTCAATAACAAGAAGAGCTGTTCTTTAGTATAAATTTGTTATTTATACAAACATTATTGGTTACATATGTACATACATGTTTCGGTTGTACTCTTCACAGAGAGTCAACCTCTTCAGACCCAAAAAACGAGGACGTGAAATGAATTTGGAGAACTTTCCTATTAAGTATATATTTTTGAGGATGTTATGTGTTTTTAATTGCACCGGTCAAGCTCAGTATCAGATTAAATCCTCTTTTCTACTGATTCGTTCAACATAATATATTCAATATACATAAATATATTTACCTCTTTTTGTCATTATTCTAACGGTTATTGAATTAATTCGCTATAAACACAGTTTATACATACATACTCAACACGTTGCGGTGGTATGCATTAAAATCCCCAAATATGTGTATTTAGGCATTCGAGTCGAGTGAGAGTGCTCTATCTATGCTTTCAGAGACAGCGTTAAGCAGGGTACAATCCTGGGTCGAAGGTGAACGGTATAAGAAATAAAAGTAACTAACGCTGTGATGTAAAGTCAATCTAAAGCACATGTAGGCTTGGTCATCTAATTCAAACCTATGTTCTCTAGTCAAGGGGAGGGCGTCCGAACATCAACTCCTAGCTCGTGCATATGTTTGTCAGAGTCTTTACAGTAGAGTGGGAGGTAATGAGTCATGTCAAAGGAGTGAGAGGAGATTGAGGATTGAAGGTTTGTTTCACTTAGTGCTAGGATATCCGGGGAGTTTGTCAGAAGAAAGGTTTCTACGTCGTTGATGTTGGTTTTAAGTCCCCGAATGCGAGCCTCAAAGGTGGAGACAAAGATGTTTTTTGTTGGGTGTCTGGTTTAGGTTTTATTTTTTTACTTTGCAAGTTCATTTTTGTTTTGAGATAGAGTGGGGTGGGCAATGTGGGTGTTTTTTTGGTGTCAATAAGCTCACACAACCAGTGCATTAGTCGTGACTTGGTCCATGGGGGTTGTGGCCTCGGGAAAGCCCACTGGAGAAAACTGTAAGGTCCCATTCCATGCACGATATAGCACGTACAGTTACCTACGATAATATGCAACTGTTGATAGAACAGCCGTTTTTAGCGCTCCCTAAGAGTTTGGGCGCTTGTACTGACAATCGGAAACAGCAGCCAGACAAGCTGTCTAACCTGTACCCTGAACCTGTTGGAAGAAGAGCGACCCAGATAGAGAGAAAGAGAGACGTCGTTCATTGTCTTAGTCAGGAAACAAGGCCAGGCACTGGGTGCCTTTAGAGGTGTCCCAGTGCTGGTACCTCTGCGCCTGGCTAATAGACAGAGGAGTGTGAAAGCCGGGCGATAGGCAAAGCCCATCTACTCCTTAAGCAATTTTAGGTTTGCAAACCGGATACTTTGTTCGAGATTAAAAAAAAAGAAAAAAAACAATCTTCCATATATATATATATATATATATATATCGATAGAATAAGTTTAGACGCCACATTCAAGAGATAGTAAGGGACCAAAGATGGGTTCCCCTCTCACTCTCTCATGAGCAAAATTTATTGTGGGGAAATTTCAACGGCTATTGGGTGGCTGAGCTATTTAAAAAAAAATGTTTTAACATTTAACCGCAAGAACATCAAAACAGGCATTTCTCAGGCCAGTAGGATAAAACTGAGAGACTGATCGAAGAGGAAATAATTTACTATTTATAAATAAAAGGCACACGGAATAAAACAAAAAATAGAATAGAAACACAGAAAATAAATACAATTAAATTAGATAATAATTTAAAAATTAAGAAGAATACCAGTCATATTTAAAGCAAAGCATGCCAAGAAAAACTTAGCTGAACTTTGGTGAATCTATTCGATTTTCCGTGCCATGTGTTAGCAGCATTATTTGAAGACCGGCCACTTTGCAAATGACCCGTGCAAGACATTTTTATTTGATATAGAGATCACAGTATGTTGATATGGACAGTGTGTATATATATATGATGAGATCTATGTATGTAGATTAAGACTTTGTGTGTTAAATTGGGAAGTAAGGAATCCAACTTACCACTAAGTGTGTAATAAAAAGAAAAAGTAATGTGCAGGATTATAAAATGAATGATAAAAGTAATAAAGATAATAAAAAAGATAGAAACGAATTGAAAGGGTAAAGGAGTAAAGAATGTAATCCGATACTGAGCTTGACCAGTGAAATTATGAACACATAACATCTCCAAAAGATATATTCAATAGAAAAGGTTTCCAAATTCATTTCACCTCCTCGTTTATTTGGTCTGAAGAGGTTGACTCCCTGTGAAGAGTACAACCGATACATGTATGAACATATGTAACCAATAATGTTTGTATAAATAAAAAATGTTTATTATATATATATATATATATATATATATATATATATATATGAAGCAATCCAACAAAAGATATAAGCGTCAACTAATATCTTATAATTAGTGAAACATCCGGATAAAAACTGAAGCTCAATATACTGGATAGAGCATTAATATTATAATATAAAATGAAGTATCCTTACTATCTATCTATCTATCTATATATATATATATATATATATATATATATAAGTATGGAATTAATAATCCCACGAAATGGAAAATAGAAAAGGAAGACCGAAAATTGTTTATATGTTCATGTCCGTGAATATATAAACAACGTTCGATGTTCCCTTTATATATATATATATATATATATATATATATATATATATATATATAGAGAGAGAGAGAGAGAGAGAGAGAGAGTAATTTCAGACAAATAAATTTATAACATTATTTATTTCAGTTCCAAGAATTCAAGATCAATAATGATAAGGTGTAAGATCGTTTCTCTTACGATTAAGAATTTTACTACTTTTTACTTTTTAAGTTGTTAATTCCAATATGTATCTTCTTCAGCGCGTTTTACAAAAGATCACAAACAGAAGTTAAGCAAAAAACATCAACATATTTTTCTTAATTCTACTTAAGTCTATACTTTTAACTTCATAATTTATATATATATATATATATATATATGTATATATATATATATATATATATATATATATACTAGAGCTATTCACCCGGTGTTGCCTATGTAGAAATATATAGCTTGTTATATAATGGGACGCATGTGATGAAGCACGTACAGAGAGATCGCTTAACTTGCTCGATTTGTAACGGAGTCATCTCGTGCAATTTTGGTGCGATGGTTTCTTATGATTCGCGGTGACAGTTGATGAAACGTCGGATCGAGGGTTGGGTCGCACCTATGCGTTGATCACGAGATTTCGTGACGTCACAGTTTTCCCGGTGAGAAAACTACAGTGAGATTTCAGTTCTTGATGGGAAGCCGACTAGTCAAGTCGTCTTAGCCATATAGCGATTAAATAAGATAGGGGAATTCAGATCCCCAAAAATTAAGGCCAGACGATGTTCCCCTCCTCCTTCCCTTGCAAGTGATTAAGTAATTAGTTAATTAACTAGCGTAAGCTTCTCTCTCTCTATTTCAACGAACTTGCTTCGGTGTCGACAAGCTAATAAATGAAAATAAATGGCTCGGAACTAAAAGAGAAGGCTTGTTATATTTTGTTATGTGTAGATTGATTTCAGTTACAGAAAGAAACCGCCGGCACGAAATTGTGACAACGACAAAGCGTCTGCAGAGAGTGGTGGCGGCGACGGGTCAGCTGCTAACAATAGGGTGCAGACATTGAAAGCAGAAAGAGAAGAGGCAGCAAGAAGAAAAGGAAATATAATTTCCGAATTTGGTTTACTGCTGTGTCAGCCGAAAGGGAGAGATTGAAGCCGGGACCGACTGGCAAGACCACTCGACGTTGCTCGAATCGAGAAACGACATATCGTCCCGTTAGCAAGCGATGCCGTTCGCTGGATCAACAAAGGAGCTGTTGTACTACGCCAGATATTCAACAAGCTGATAGGAAGGTTTTGTAGGAAAAAATAATTTAAATAAAGTCAAGGTTAGAATTTTTACAATGAAACAAAGTTTAAATTAAATTTGCAATATGATGGCGAGTAATAAAAAAAAAAAGAAAACTGTTAGCACACTGATGCTCTTAAAAATACCTACTTGTTGATGCTGCATTTCTTTACAGACAGCGGCAAACCGGAAAAATGGCTTTATCAAACTAAAACAAATTCGTGTTTATTAAATTATTTTAAATTTTAAAAATACCAATAAAAATAAGTATTTAAATATTTCAACCTTTTTTTTAAAGGCATTTTTCACTGTTTAAGTTTATTTTTGTTTTATGAAACGAAGAAAATCTATTTAAAATAATGAATTTCGTTTCTTTACGTTCTAATATATTGCAGTTATGTTATGGACCTAATCGATAATTGCCCCTAGTGACCCCAGAAAACTTCAGTAATCTCGTTAGATCATGTGAAAAATTTAACCCTTATTGAAACCTATTTGAATGTTCTAAGTTAGAAATTTTAACTGTTAAAATATCGATTTCTTTAGCACACAAACATTGACTTTTCTCTTTTATAAATAGACCGATCGCCCTGTGAACAGTGCCACAAATTTGCCGACTGCAACCTCATACAGAGTATTACCTCTTTCCCCCACCCCGGAAAATTGCCTTAGGACGAACGAGATCCTGGTGGTTGAGCAGTCCATGGCCTGATAAATTGCAAAAATCCACTTTGGCTCTTACTTCACCTAGACTGGAGGACAGAGAGGCTTGATCCGATCAATCGGTTGATCACGTCATGCCTTGGTCTCTATAAGTTCATCCCAAACCATATAATTCAATCTGGTTGTTCGAAATATAAAAACCCTTACTTTTTCTTTATTTTTCTCCAAATAGATATTGAAAGTCGTTGGCTGAGGGTCAATCGTGTTGGGAACAAAGAAAATTACAACTGCCAAAGAGTACTGTTTTCTAAGAGTAATGTTTTCTAAGAGTACTAGATGGTTGATGTGCCGTAAGTCAAACCAAACCATTCTAGCAGTAATTTCTTCCTGGAGTAATGTATTTAAGGAGTAATATCTTCTAAGAGTAATGTCCTCTAAGAGTAATGTTCTTTAAGAGCAATATTTTCTAAAAATACAAAATAATTATCCTATCTTCAGGATTCTATTTGACAACTTTATTCGGTATTAAATAACCCATAGATGATTGATCTGCCGTAAACCAAATCCCACCAAACCTTTGTAAATATATAGTATTTTATGAGGTAGAATTCTCTGAATTGCAAGAATTTAAAAAATCCTCTGTCATAATCCAAAAGCAATACGTGAAGAGTTCCCATTCCTTAAATTAAAAAAGTATTACTCTCGCGTCTGCTGTTGGATAAAATGAAACAATATTCACACAACTTGGCTGTCACTTGGAACTGATTTATACTCAACACTTTTATCTGTTGCGTCACGGGTTCATGTGTAGCAATCAGATCTAAGTGACAGTCTTCTGGAGGTTGAAGGTTCAATCCTCACTATAGGCGATACTAAATAAGAATAAAATAAAGATTACTTAACCTTTTCACACGGTCATGAGTGACCGAACGAGAACAATCAACTTTACTGATTAAATAAAGTGTTCAGTTTGAAATTCCGTATAGGTTTCCGAGTTTAAAAGACAGAATCTTGAGTTAAAAAAAAAAAGTTCTCCTGAAGAAGATCCCAGGTTACATACGCCGAAACGTTGTGAAAAAAACAACCAAGATGAAAACAATAGTTCGAATAATGCCAATTATTAAGTGAATGAGATGGACTCTCAGTTGAACGATGATAAATATTATGAGAGCATTGAAAATAATGGATGGAATGAACAAAATCCATCTTAAAAGTTCCGAAAAATAGCATTTCTTTAGAATAAGAACTAACGTCATTTCAAGAATCAATAATTTAATTGAATTTTACCAATTCGAAAAAGGAAAAAAATATATGCCTGAACGGTGAAACAAGTTGGTATAAATTTATAACTGCAACTTTGGGGTCTTTTTTCTCTTTTGCATAAAGTCATTTGTTGAGTGCTTATATCTGTAAAGTAAATAATATTATCAACAAGAAAGCCTTCAAATTGAATACAAATCCAAAATCACTTCTTATTTAAATAAACATATTCTTGGCGATGTTTCCTTGTTTCAGGTTTGATCAGTGCAAAGAAGCTGAAAGACAAAACACTGGCATTAGATTAAATACCGAGAAACTCCAAGACTTTGCATAATTTCATCTTTTTTATTTTTTAATTTATTGTTTATTTTTATTTTGCCTCTTTCACACAGAAGAGATATTGCTAGCCTCTTTCTACTGTATCATTATGTTCATGGTAGGTGTTAGACAAATCTCTACCCCCCTCCCAGTAAAACATTCACACCAAAATTTCTTCTCTTCCCTAAAGTCTCTTTCGCACAGAAAAGATGTTGCTAGCCTCTCTCTATTGTATCATTATGTTCATGGTCGGTGCTCGACTGAGCTCCAGTCTCTGGTACCCCCTCCTGTAAAACATTCACAGCAAGAACTCGTCTCTCTACAACCACAGCAAATAACTTTCCTTTCTATCTCTATTTACCAAAAATAAAATGGAACTTCCATAAACAAAGCTTCTTACCTAGTACATCCAACCTGTGGAACAAGATACCACGAGCCTGCTTCCCAACGGGCTACAACATGATCGTCTTCAAATCTAATGAGAATAAACACTTGTTTAGCCATCTTCTTGGATAATCAATTCCTCTTAAATAATCTTCTGCCCATCCAACCCATTATTTCCGCTCCTCTCGTGGAGGCGATCATCATACAACTGACAATCTCTGTAACCCTTATTCTTGAGGGCCTTGATAAGCAGTGACCCATTAGTAAAAATTAATTAAAAAATAAACAAATGAGGCACATATTGTGAATTAGGGGCCACATTATAGGGGAATCCTAAGTGGAGATTTCTGTAGCAAGATGCTTGTTTACATCACATTTTAATTTCTGCATGTTTGTACAGTCGGGGAAACAAGGAGCGGGGAGGGGACTCCAATGGCAAGCGGTTCGAGGAAAGAAGCTATTAGAGTAGAAATTTGTAAACATTATTTCGTTGGTTGGTTCCTTATTGTCATTTACGGCATGTCAACCACAGTTGGGTCATTTTATAAGGTGCCTGACTAAGTTTCAATATATGGTTCCGTTTTGCAAGATATTCACAGCAAATACTTATCTTCCTACCACAAATGACAAGAAATCTTTCTTCTACCGTGTGCCTAGCATCATACAGAATTTCCATGAACAGAGTTTCTTTCCAAGAACTTCCCATGAATTGCCTTTAAAAATTTGATCGATAGAGGAATAGTGCATCCTCCCCCCCCATCCCTAGGAAGATGTAAAAACCGTTGGAGAGCAGTTGTTTCTTTCTTGACATGTCTCTGTCATCTGTCCTTCGGTCCTTGTTTCATGCTGCACATTACTGTTATATTCTACTGCCTCTATAGATTCCTCATATCTAAGTGTGATAATTACTCAGCTGAGATCAGCTGTTTGGTTCTACAAGAGTCGAATTTAGATTTCGATTAAAGCATTCAATATTCAGATCTGCCTAGTCTGACACAAGGCTATCTAATATTGTGCAACAGCAACTTGAGTATTTACTATTTTCTTTTTTACTTTTAACCAAAAAATAAAGTTTTCAGAATTTAAAAAAATAAATATCGATAATTTTTATGTAAACATGGTGCAATGATTACAGATTTTGATTAACAATCAGTTCCAACTGACAGTTTTCTGGAGGTTGAAGGTTCAATCCTTACTACTGGCAATGACTAAGAATAGAATTTGAAAATAAACAATTCCACCCGGTGATGGTTAACAGAGCAATAACAATCAACATGCATGGATTAAATAAAAGGATCAGTTCAAAATTCCATATCGGTTACTATTATGGTGTGATGTGGATCTACCCTGTTTCGAGTGGAGATAAACTCTTCCACACACTATGAATAGAGGTATGGTTTGGTAGTTTTGTTTTACGGCATATCAACCCTTTTTGGGTTATTTAATGCCGAATCTGGTCATTATAGTAAAAGTTTTTATGCTTCAAGTTCTTTATATCTTCAAATGTTTAATCATCGTTTTTGGTTTGGTAGTTTTGTTTTACGGCATATCAACCCTTTTTGGGTTATTTAATGCCGAATCTGGTCATTATAGTAAAAGATTTATGCTTCAAGTTCTAAAAATAAAATAAAAAAGGGGAGGGAGAAAGGGAGAGGGGCTGTTGTTTTTGTTTTTGGTTTTGTAGAACATAATTAAGTTTTACAAAAAAAAAAAAAAAAAAAAAAAAAAACGTCAATGTAGGTGAATTTCGTCTCAGGGAGCCACAGGGCAGCCTGATCTGGTATCACCAGACTATGAATAGAGTTACGACTAAATGTCGTGGCAGTTTATAACATACTATTGCTGTACTTCTGTAAATACACTCTTGTAAATATACCCCCGTGTTGTCTTAATTATTATCGGCCCTTCAAGGTCACAACAGTTACTGAGTTCGACATAAATATCCCCAAATCTGAAAAGATCCAACTGAAAAAAGATCAGAGGTTATATAGGCCGACATATTGTGAAAATAAAAACCAAGATAAGAATAATAGCCCAAATAATACAAATAATACAAAAAGTTTTCGTTTAAATGATTTTTTCTACCTTCCTTTTTGTAATTATGGTGTCTGCAAACTTTCCAAAACAAGAAATCAAGCAGCAAACATGACGCATGTGTGAGTAAGTAAGAAATATATCAAAAATTCAACAAATAAAAACCCAAGACCATAAAGTAATTCGGTATTCTTTAAACTGTGACAATTATTTTCCACATTTCTTTTTTTAAATGTTAGAAGAAAATAATAAATAATAAATGAGCACACACCATTCTAATTAATTTTGACAAGCAGGGAAAAACGTACAAACTCCGAAGACTCATATACATCCACACCTGCTAACAAAAAACTGCATTCCTTTTTACCCAACGAATATTTCTTAATATCGTTTTTTCTGATATTCTTCTCCATTCAAAGTAAATACTTATTTTCTTTTTTTATCACTTGGGCATGTTTTATGATCTTTCAAGATGCTCAGATTGAATGTGATATTATTTCTTGCTTTTTTGTGATATTTGTTTTCAGTATAACATAAATGTTTGCATCTATATTGATAATATAATTTGCATGCATGAATTTTTCTGTCATGGAGACATAACCTGGAACAGAAAGAGACTGAGTTGTGTACATTGGTAGCAATAAACACACTTGTAGTTAAACTGCCTGTTCATTATTTCAAGAGTTATGTCCCCTTAAATAATTGTTAGTGTGAAGAAAATGGGCCAATGGTGCATTATAACAAGGAAAAAGGGGGTGACAAAATAAATATTCAACAAATAACTGTTACCAAAGGGAATAAAAGTTACTTTTCTACCTACCTGCATATGATTTTGTGTTTTAAAGTCTTTGAAAGCATTTTTATTTCAATTTAAGATTTCGTTCAAATCGTCTTTTGTTAATCAAAAATGGTGGACGGATGATTTGGTAGACATCACCAAAGTTTCATTGATAAGTTTTTAATTTTGGGAATAAAAAAAAGGCAAATATACAACAACTGTTCCAAACGTAATAAAATTTATTATTCGACCTAATTGAAATGAGAAAATGACAAAAAAAATTGACAGAAAAAGTAATCAGACTTCAGTTATTTCCGGAAAGTGGAGTCAGCCGTTTTTATTCTGACTGTAACGAAAGATGATTTGAACGAAATATTGAAAGATCCCTTACAATAATTGTTAGATTTAAAAAAAGGGTTTGTCACCAATAGATGGTGCTATTGTTAAATAATGGGGGAGTATAATTTTGTTAGTTGAGGATAACAGGAAATAGTGTTCAGTCGGGGTCAGCTTAGTGTACTCGGATGTCAGCTCAACCTCCTGTGTGCCAGAAGCGGACATGACGTTACATAGCTAAAAGTGAGAGATTAAAGGGAAGTAAGGGTCGGTTGAAAGTCCTGGAGCGAACCGCACGGGTAGAGAATGCCTTAAGATCAACAATAAACTAAGGGGCCCCAAATATCTATAGCTCAGAATGCTTCCTTCGTTGTTGGCAGAAGAGAACACAATGGTAACATCTTAATAAAGGGTCCTTTTTTTCAAATTTGATGATTTCTTCTTTTCTTCTTGCAGTTGTAAAACATTAATATCCGGTGCCCCTGTCACAGGAAAAGTGGACGACACGAGGTAGGACATAATGGTGCTGTTATGATTTGTGATTGCATTGCTAACAACCCATGTATTTTATTTGATAGTTATTCGTGAGATATTAGACCTCTCCTAAGGGTAGGTAATATAACACTGTTTCTAATCTTTTCATTACTACTATTTGTTTGTTATGACTCTTTGAACATCTCACTTAGCAGGCATAGTTGAAGTAGGTGTTGTCCATACCAAGGGAGGATACGTCCCGGACAATCAGTCTGACAGTGAGCTTGCCAAAAAGCAAATGACTTTAGTAGCCACTCTCTTTCTGTCTCCGGTTCTTTGGGATACGCTCTCCTCTTTACTTCCAAATAGCAAGTTAGTTTTCACAGGAACGTGTTAACTCAATATTTCTCAGCGAATGAATATGATTTAAAACCCAAAATCTAACAAGCCTATGTCAAATTTACAAGCCGGTGCGAACTGAGAAACCCCAATAAGAGACAGTGAAATAAACAGGCAAGACAGATCCAAACGGTGCCTCAAAGGACCCAGAAAAAGGTACGCTACCCCAACCCTCCCGGAAAAAGAACACTTCAAAACTCATGTACAAGCTCCCTCATCCATACACGTCCTGACAGAGGTCAGGCGAACAGAAGCAAATTGCTACCCACTTACATGCACTAACAGAACAAGGTAAACCTACACACACTTACACAGTGCCACATTGTCTATTACTCACATATGCATATTACTCACACACGCATATTCACACTAACAAATATATAGATTACACATCTTTAGCCCTCTTGTCTTCTTATTCACTGAAAATTTTCTTACCAAAACATGAGTTGTATAAACTTTATTAAATGAACATTTACTGACTAAGAACGACTTTTATATTCATGTAAATTCATAGTTCTATAAATTTTGTTAATTAATAATGTTTTCCTTGATTTTTCATTTACATAACTATGTTCATGTTAAGTTAGCACTTGCTAGCTAATGACCTTAACATTGCCTCAATATTTCATTCATGTCAAATTTAATATGCATGCACGCCCGTATATATCCACATTTATTTCCTTGTTTCCGTTTTTACAACAAGATTTTTAACAACAATAAAAATTCAATTGTTATTGATAAAAAATAAATTACTATTTCCCCGGGTAATACCAGGTAACCCTGCTAGTTTAAAATAATAAACTTTTCATTCATAACTTTGTTGAAAACACGAAACAGAAACAGCTGTATTTACTTTTAAAGGTGCCTCTAAAGAAAGGAACATTAGAAACACAAATACCTGTCCAGAAATGTAAACAATATTACGAAACAAAACTATTTGTTATATTAAACTCAAAACAATCATTAAACTAAAACACAACAACAACAAGCCGCGCGTGCATGGTCCCCCTCTGTATGTGACTCGATGTGGCGAGTGTAAAAAAGGTGAAGGTCGCATAGCCTGGACGCGCACGAGTGTCGTTGCCGACATCGCACACTGCCCATGGCCGTAGCGGCGGTGATTTGTTAAGAATCACCGTGTCTAGGGCACAGCATATGGAAGGCATAGCCCATCCCTCTCCTTCCGCTGCCTTGAACCTTCCCTGAGTTTTAGTCAGGTACCCATTTACTGCTGGGAGTTTTCAAACCCGAAAATTCGCATGCCGTGAGTGGGATCGAACCCGGGTCGTCCAGCCCAAAGACAAGTGCTATAACCACTCGTCCACAGGCCACAGGTGAGTGTAAAATGCAATAAATTTGGGGCATTTGGGGCATTTTTGACCCCCCTTTGACCCACTGGGGGCGCGAACCAGAATTCTTCTGAAGTCAAGGATGCTCATTTTATATCCTGAAAAATTGGCTCTACATTTTGGCCAAGTTACAGAAAAATTGAATGGATGGATCAAACGTTATGGGAGAAAAGGGTCATTTTTTGCCATTTTGGGGGCTTTTGAGCCCCTGGGGGCGCGAACCAGATTATTTCCAACGTCTGCGATACTTATTTTCTATTAGGAACAATTGCCTCCACATTTTGGCCAAGTTTCAGAGAAATTGAATGGATGGATGAAAAGTTATGGGGTAAAAAATGTCATTTTTTGCCATTTCGGGGACTTTTGACCCCCTGGGGGCTAAGCAGATTTTTTTTTCAAAAATCGGAGAATATAACTTTCTAACCTGACCAAAGTTACAACTTCATGGAAAATTTCAGAGAAATTTAATGGATGGTTGCGGAGAAAATCCAGACGGACGGACATGCCTCAAAACATAAGTCCCCCGATTTTATAAATCGGGGGACCAAATAATACTTAATTAATAAAATAAACTTTAAAAAAACTAATATGCAAATTAGTTAAGCTTACGACTCTGATATCGCAGATGCATGAGCAGTACATAATAAAGATGGTGTGCCTAAATTGAATTAACTTAAAGTGGGGTATTTTGACTTACACTTTCATGCAAGAAATAGGCCCAGTTTTCGCATTTATTCATTTAAAAGATAGATCTCTCACTATATATGTACGTAAGTGAGTAAATCCAAAAGCTGGGCCCATTTCTCGAACAAACGCTGGTCAAAATACCCTACGTTAAGTGAATTCAACTTATTCAATAAACGCACCATATATATATATATATATAATATATATATAGATATATATATGTATATATATATATAATTAATATGTTAATATATCAATAATTTAATAATTATTTATAAATATTATACTAACCCTCTTTAAGAAATTAAAGTTGAGCACTCTCGGGGATGTTAAAAATAGAATGTCAAAAAGCTCTAATGCAAAGTTCCGCATACGTTCGTCGAACACTCTCGACTAGTCTTCTATCTGTGCCCGCTTCTAGGTACATATAGATCTTAATTTCCCTTAATTACGTGACAGTTTCCGTTGGCCGAGTGGATATGGCGACTGCTTGCAGATTCTAGGCTGACTGTGTGAATCGGGTTCGCGCCTCCCGACCGTCTGAAATTGTTACTTTCCTGCACTGATAAGAGCAATAAGCTTGACACACTAGCGTCTGTAGGTATTAATAATTTAATATTTATTTATAAATATTATATATATATATGTGTGTGTGAGTATATATATTGTATACCCACATATATATAATATTTATAAATAAATATTAAATATACATACATATATATATATATATATATATATATATATATATATATATATATATGTATATATTTGTACCCTAAAAGAGAGGTTAACAAAACTGCATACGAATAAGGGAAAAGATGTTGAACACCGTACCATCTTCAACACATGAGACGTTTTCTTTCTTTTTGTATTTTTCTGATTTCTATACAGATTCATACGTTTTTATTTTCATTCCTTTCTTTTTCTTTTTCATATCTTCTTCATTATATTCTTTGATGTGTTTGTTTAACATACAGTGTCATTTGTTTTCATGTCGAGCCACCAATTCAAATTCCTTGCTCTCATATATATATATATATATTTATATATATATATATATAGTACAAAAATATACTTATGGCAAGTAAGCTACAAGGAAATCATCAGGCTAATTGCCATACTAAGCTCTACCCATGTATTGAGTACTGTTGAAGTAAATACTGGAAATATATTTAATATATACGAGTGTACACCTTGTGTCAAAAATCATTGAATAAGTTATGCTTTGCCTGTGTTCCCACACATATCCATATCTTTTTAAAAAGAAGGCAGGCTCCCTCTACTAGGCTATTAAACTCCTCACACCTGTTATTATCCTATATCTCTATAAAGCCACCATTCGTGCATGTTTGGAGTATTTTTGCCACATCTGGGCTAGTGCACTAAACATCAGTCTCTCTTTCTTGGACAGGATACAAAAAAGAGTCTCTAACCTAATAAGTCCCGCACTGTCTACTAAACTCCAGCCCCTGTCCCATCGCTGCAATCTTGCATTCTTGTGCTTGTTTTACAAGTACTTATACAGAATGTGTTCTGATGAAATTACTGAACTTGTACCCTCTCAATGGGAATACCCCCGAAAAACACGACTAACAGCAAAATACTTAACTGTAGAGGTCCCTACATGCTGGAAAACTTTCTACTCCAATGGCTTATTTCCTTGGACCGAGTGCTTTTGGAATTCCGTCCCTGCTCCCTGTTTCCCCGGCCATACTAACGTGCAGAAATGTAAATGTAATGTCAACAAACATATTGTTGCCCAACTCCCCACTTAGAATGCCCCCTATAAATCTGGCCCCTAATCACAGTAGTCCTTTATGTCTCAGTGGCAATGTGTCTTGTATAGGGTGAATAAAAGTTATATAAATATGTGTAATGCAGTGTTATAGGAGAAATAACTAGAGTGCTCAATTACTTGAACATGAGCATATATAGTTTTATTCAATGGACACTAGACATTAGTTCGATCTTCCATCGGTACCTTCGGTTCACGGAAACACTGGAAATTCAACTTGCAATGTGATCGATTCATAAGCTGATCAGGTCTGTGGGTTGAGTTTCCAGTATTCCCATGAAACCGAAGGTATCGATGGAAGATCAAACTAATGTAAAGTGTCCATTGAATAAAAAATATCTATTTATACATATATATTATATAAGTAAAAATAAATAAAAAATTAACTTGTGACATTCTAATTAATTTTGACAAGTGGAGAAAAAGCTACAGCACACTCCTAAAAAAACAACATAAAAAACATAGACTCCTATCCACACGTGCTAACAAAGACTGAATATTTTTTATCTAATTCTTATATTCTCATTGGTATAAACACCTTTTTTTCCACCACCACCACCATTATCATCAGGGGTTTTGATCACTCCTGGAGAAGGAATCTCCTTCATGGTTTCCTTCCACCTTAATAGTGTCTGTCATTCAGGGGTTGTGCCATAGTTGCCACGCTAAGAACTGCAGTCGGCGTCACTATTTACTCATAGCTTGGTGTTTCCACATACAACGCCTAGTATTCCCAAATGGTCAACCATTTAGTATTGACCAGGCTCAACGTCACTTAACTTCATCCATACAGCGTTTTATATCTAATTTCCTTTTTTATAATTAATATTCTTAAAACGTACCCAAAATAAAATGTCATTTTTTCCCTCCATTCAAAGTAAAAAATAATGAGTTTTTATTATTTTATATCTTGGATATTGTATAGCATTTTTCAAGCTACGACGATTGGATATTGATCACATTTTTCCCTTTATATTTCGCATCCGTATTAAATGTTTACATCCGTATTCAATTTTCACATTTAAAGTTTGTTTATAATTTACCATCCAATCACAAATTTATATAATGCTAAAACTCTGAACGTCTTGCTTGCTTGCTTGCTTGTTTGCATATTGAACGTTTTAGGTGATGGGAGGAAGGGCGAATGAGATGATAGGTGGTGAGAAGATGGAAGAGAGACGATGGAATGCGGTACACAAACTGCAATGACATAAATAATGTGAGAATCAGACGAAAAGAGATAGGAGGAAGGGGATGATTTAAATAATTAAATGACGTAAATAAAGAAAGACATTTTTTGAGAGGATTCGTTGCAATTTCATCTGGCAAAGAGTTTTTCTATTGATTCTGTTTCAGTTGCTTAAAACGTAGGTAATTTCGGGCATGTCTAATAATTTACGTTCCTTTCGTTTTTATTGGTATGTGTGTCTAAGGTACAAATTATCAACGCTGACCCAACCGGTCACGTATCGCCTCATCTATATACAGTTAGATATGTGTATATTTATTACTACACTATTTTTTCCAAATTATATCTGAAGAGAGTTAAAATGCTCGAAACACGTCTTATAAAAGTTTAAACACCAAACTTTTTAAAAAAATGTAAAATATTAAATAAACAATTTTTTTTTAAATTAATAAATATTGGTAGCTCCATCTCTTTGAATATATATATATATATATAAATATGTGTACGAGATAATCTCCTAAACTTATGCACGTAGCATTATGAATTTTGGTTTGGTTGTTTTGTTTTACGGCATATCAACCTTTTTCTGGTTATTTAATGTCGAATCAGGTCATTTTGGTAAAAGTTTTTAAGCTTCCAGTTCTTTATATCTTCAAATATTTATTCATGGTGTTTGAGTGTTTTGGAGAGGGAAAATGTGTTTTTTAACTTTGCAGAACATGATTGAGTCTTACAAAGGGAAAAGAAAAAAAAACAATAACATCAATGTTTAACACATTTCAAGTCAAAAAGTCGGTATCTTCAGACAGCCTGCTTTAGTAGCAACAGAATATGAATTTTGGAATATATATTCTAGGTAACACTTTGGGTAACATGGCACATGATTTTTTTTTTGTAAACTTTAACATTTAGGGGGTGCATGTATATAAAGTTAATATATGTATATAATGTGTATATGTTTATATATCTATATTTCGTTGTACAAGATAAACTCCTGTAATTAATGAACCGATTATGATTTTTTAAACACAGCTGCTAGATGTAAGGGTGTGTCATATAGGAGTGAATGATGAACATAGTGTTGGTCCTTTGAAAGAATGCGGTTGATTTACAAGGTTCCCAAACAAGTGTTTTTAAATTAAACAAAACATATTTGTCAAGAAAAAATACTGAAAAAAGCATCGATAATTACATTATATAAAAAATTAAATTCATTTATTTCATGCTTTCGGCATTTGTCCGTTTTATTAATTATATGGTGGGATTTTGTCCGGTGGGCAAAAGGTGTGAAACGAAACTTTGAACATTTTGAAATGCTTGGTGTGGAGTTGAATTAGGTATAAATGAATTAGTGAATTTAAAGATTTTCACGGCTCTGTGTGAGAACACGCCTTATTTAATTTTGAGTTTCCATGTTTGTGAACTAGTTGTAAAACAAAATTTCAAAAGATATAAAAGGTGGATGGGATGGAGACAGAAGGCAATAAAATCATAGACTAATAATAAAAAAAATTGTTGATTATTAGTGAAACCGTTTGAAAGTTGAGTAGTTACATTTTTCTTCCATTCACAAAAAACAAGTACTCTGAATAACGTGAAAGACAGTAAAATTTGCCATCAACACAAAACTGTGTCGCTCTCTCTCATATATATATATATATATGCACAACAACAACAATAATAATAATAATAGATTAAAAATAAATAAATAAAATAAAATAAATAAAAGCAAATTAATAAATAAATAAATTAATAAGTAAGTAAATAAAAGAATAAAGATATATATGTATATACACATATGCAAATAATTAGATATAACCAAAAATAAAACCATAAATACGGCTCTTTACTAACAATAACACACAGCCTCCTGAAGACGGTCGCGAGACCGAAAGCGAAAGCGCTAGAGAAATGGCCCAAGATACAACATTAGGCGCCATAATCCACCAATTGACACCGGATACCCGACGAATCGCTCGCCGAGTCGAGAAATTAACTAGAAAGCTCGTAAAGAAAGAAAACTCTGTGGTCTTCAATGACACATGTATAATATATATATATATATATATATATATATATATATATATATATATATATATAACTATTTTAAAGAAATTAAAAATGCATTTTATGATTTAAAAATTAATTACTAACATGTTTTATTAATTGTTGTTTCATATTTAAAATATTTCAATGTAATGTGAAAGTTGGAATTGTTTTCTTTGTAGAAGTTAGGTAGATTCCTTTACTATATAAAACCTTCTAAGTATTATTATTATTAATATTATTATTATTATTATCATTATTATTATTATTATTGTATATATTAACACACTCAGCTAAATCACCTCCCTAAAAAAAGATTCTACTTCTGTTGTGAACACCCTAAAAAACACATTTTTTTACAGTTTAGATTTTAGGATCAATAATACATATGTATTTAACATAAAATGAGCCCCAATTTTGGGGCTATTCATGCGTTTTAAGGCAGTTAGCTAATCATATTATTTCTGCTCTGAGAGATAAATTCTGTGCGTTTTGGGGGTTGATTACGGGTGGTTTTATAACCTTCCCAGTCCGATTTAGGGTTAGTGGTTAAAAAAATTGTGAACGAACCTAAAAAGTTAGAATAACCCGGAAATGTGGAGCATTTTCCACGAA
The DNA here is from genome assembly GCA_963556195.1 of Sepiola atlantica. Lineage (NCBI taxonomy): Eukaryota > Metazoa > Mollusca > Cephalopoda > Sepiida > Sepiolidae > Sepiola > Sepiola atlantica. Next base: position 67,396,329 of record OY744523.1, read on the forward strand.
ATTTATATATGAAACTGATCCTCAACTCTAAATTCTAAATTAATTGTTTTTTTTTCATTTTTCCATGAAGTTTTTATGATGTTCACACGTAATCGCTGAAACAAAGCAGAATCTCTATTTGTCGGGGAGTGGGGTTAATTTAACTGAGGGTGTTAATCTACAAATAATAATAATTATTATCTTATTTTTCTTTTTACAATAAAACTAAACAATCTACTCCATAGTTGTTATTCTGACCGTAGCAATAACCGACCAAATCTTTATAAGTAGGATAAAACGTGAACATTCTTTGATAGAGGGAAAGTTTCCGAATAGGTAACAAAAGCCTCAAAAAGTGTTGAAATTGAAAAGCTATGCAAGTCGATAGAAGATAACATTTTCTTGCATTTGGTTAAAGTTATTACATGTAAATTTGTTTGTTTTTTTTCACCCTTTTTTTTTCGTTATTAGCTACAATGCACCTTTCTTGAATTCAGTAACAATGACAAGGGGTCATGAAGTATTTAATTTTATTTGTATTTAAATCTTTTTTCGCAACACTGATTTTCTTATGGCTACATTTTAAAACTTATTTTACTTTTGTTTTTCATCGTCGAAACTGTCACGCACATCTTTTACTGTTTAAAATACAATATATAACGTATGTTTCCTCATTAATAAATAATAATTGGATTTTTGCACTACAAATATTGCATTTTCCTTTTTTAGACCAGTATTTGACAGGATCTTCACTAGAATACACACCTAAATAATTCAATTACTTTCTTTTTTTTTTGTACAGCCGTATTTTATAGGGACTTTATCCGAACACATGTCTCTATAAATATTTTTTGCAATACATTTTCATAAATTTTTTGCAACATATGATACTTTATTAATAACTTTGGTTCACACAATTTGGGCGAAATAGAATGGAATAGAATAAAAACTTTCTTTAATTAATTCGTTGGTCAGCCAAATTACTCCCGGACAACGCCGGGTCGGCATAGCTAGTATATGCTGTATTGGTGGTGTTTCTGGTCTCTCTCTCCAGGGATGCAAATGAAGAAAAAAGATCCCCACAGAGCTAGTAAATGTTGTTTATATTATTTGGATTATTCGAACTACTGTTCTCATCTTTGATGTTATTCTCACAACGTTTTTGCCGATGTAACCTCCGATCTTCTTCAGGTGTAACTTGTCGAACTGAAAAATCTTTAGGTCGAACTTGGGAATCTGGACGGAATTTCGAATGGAACTCTTTATTTAATCCACTGGGGGTAGCTTGCTCTCGTTCCGTCAGCCATGACCGGGTAGAAGTCTTGTATTCTTAGTATCGCCAACACTGAGGATTCCTTCAATCTCCAGAAGACTGTCACTTAGAACTGATAATTACTTAGCACTTATATCCGTTACGCTACAGGTCCCGAGTTCGACATAAAGATTTCCTAAAGAAGGTCGTAGGTTTCATTGGCTGAAAAGTTGTGAGAATAACATCCAAGATGAGACCAGCTATCCAAATAATACAAATTATCAATCCTCATCTCAAAAAAACATAACAGTGTTGTTTATGTAAATTTTGAAATTGCAACCTTCCCACTATCTGTAGTGTCAAGCAGTATAATAGGTCAAATCACGTCGACACACAGGTTCTCATTAGATCACCAAAGTTACTAGTGTCACTGCATCGGTTACAGCGAGAAGATAAGAGTAGTAATGCTATTGACCTAGAGAGAGAGAGAGAGTGGAGAGAGAGAGAGAACAAAAAAAGACTACCTTTGGGAATTTTTGAGATGAGGATTGCTAATTATATTAGTTGTTATTATTCGGACTACTGTTCTCACCTGGGATGTTATTCTCACAACGTTTCGGCCGATGTAACCTCCGACCTTCTTCAGGTGCATCTTGTCGAACTCAGGAATCTTTATGTCGAACTCGGTGATTTGTACGGAATTTAGAACGAGACTTTATTTAATCTGTGGCGTAACGGATACAAGTGCTTAGTAATAATCACTTCTAAGTGACAGTCTTCTAAAAAATACAATTAAAAATTACTTGAAACTTCTACCCGGTCATGGCTTACGGAACGAGAGCAAGCTATCCCGAGTTCGACAAGATGCACCTGAAGAAGGTCGGAGGTTACATCAGCCGAAAAGTTGTGAAAATAACATCTCCAAAATGAGAACAGTAGTTCGAATAATCGAAATAATACAGAAAGAAACTAATTTGGAGTTTTATCTTTTTCTTTTTAAATTTACCTGATTTTTTAAAGTCACTTTTTCCTAATTCAACAAAATCTAAGCCGATCTGAATGGGTTACCCAACGGTTCACATTTTGTCTAGTAAATGTATATAAATATACTCATGTACTTACTTTTTATAATGCGGTATATGCATATTTATTTTTTTCTTCTTCCTCCTTTTCCTTTTTTTGCGCAAAGGAAGATCTTTGCTCATTTATCATTGTGATTGTTCATGCGAGTAAATAAAAAAGAATTAAAACACTTACCCGAAAACGGGCGAAAACATTTTTAAGCTTCCTCGTATCAAGAAATCCACATATGGATATATTGGAGCTTTCAAATAATGATAAATGTCCATTGTTTATTTGGTATTATGGCCCTTTCCAAGCAAAATGAATGCACTGGAATAAAATCTCTCTTGCCCATTATGAGTTTTGTTTTGTTCTTGTTGTAAATAGCTCGCTGAGATTCAGAAGCATCAAGTCTAAGTGTTCTTTGTTGATGTAAGATGTTTTCCAATAATATTGTTTCGTGCTTTTATTTATTTTATTTTTTTTGGTAGACATTTTCTTTTCTTCTTATTTTTTTTATTTGTGTTTTTCTTATTCTATCATGTGAGGGTAAGAGTTTCACTGCTTCGGTTGCTCGAACCCCCCCACCCCCACCGCACCCCCTAAAAAAACACAGGGTCAATTATTTTCAATTAATGTTCTTATGTTATATACGAACCAGTGTCTGATATAAAATCCCACCAAATTTTGCATGAAGCACCCTTGAAATAATAGACAAAAAACAGGAGGTACTCGACTGAGCTCCATCTATGGTACCCCCGAGAAAACATTCACGACAAAAAACACGTCTAGCTACAACCACAGTAAATAATTTTCATTTCTCCCTTTGTGTACCTAAAACTAAACGGAACTTCCATGAACAAAGTTTATTTCCAAGAACTACCTGTCTGTGGAACACAATACAACTTGGTTGTTTTCAAGTTCTTGTTGAGTCGTCCTCTTAAATAATCAAATTCTGCTCAGTTTCACTTATCGTTACCAATTCTCATGGTTTTGTCTCCCCGTTCACCAGACAAACTCATTAACCCTTTTTCACAAAAGAAACGTTACTAGTCTCTCTCTGCTCTATCAGTGTTCGATTGAGCTCCAATCATTGGTTCAATCGTTGTAAACCGTTTGCAGCAGGAATTCGTTTTGTTCCCAGTTACTTGCCTCCCTACGAAGGCAGACTTAGACACAAGGTCGGTTTTTAAAGTGGAGAAATGGGCACTTTGGATTGGAACAATAAAAATTTGCTTCAGTCTAGAAGGACATCTCTTTCACCGACGTAGGACAGAAAAGACTAAGTGAAGCATCAGAACATATACTGCACTTTGCTCCTAGCCAAAAAAGAACTTGGTTTGTTACTAAAACGACTTTCATTTCTCTCTCCATGTGCTTAGCGTCAGGCGGAATTTTCTTTGCAAGGGCTTTCGATCTGTTGAACACATTACAGCAGGACTGCTTCCCTGCTGATTAAAACTTTGTAGTCTTCAAATTCAATGTCAACAAATTGTTATCAAAAAACCACCCCATAAGTAATAATTAGTTCATACGCTCAATCAATTTAAGGACTCCCATAGTTTTCCTCATCTTTCAATGGACAAATCATTTCAGCCTCATTGACCCTTATCCTCGAGTGGCTCTTGACCTGGATAAATGGTGATTCAATAGTAAAAAAAAATCCTACTAATCGCAGCTAGACATTGTCCTATACTGATGTGGCACACACCTTGGGCGGTTCAGCTGATTTCTTCCGAAGGAAAGTTTCTTGGGAATATTAACTTCACAAGCGGTCTCCATTGGCATGTGTATCCGACTTAGGCGAAATAATTTTACTATGTTAGTTTTGCAATTTTTGGCATGAATGTGTCACTATCCTCCCACATACAGCACCTGGTATTCCCAATTGTAGTGATCTGAAGAATAAAATGGATGCACAGTGTGAGTTCTTCAAGATGTCTGTATTCGGCAAAGATACTCTAAGAGATGCACTTTGAATTTTGACAATACATCAATTATTAGCCAAGATATGACGTTTTTTTTTTCCTTTCTCAAAGGTGTTGTATTGGTCTCGAACACCCTGTATATATACACTGATATGTATATTGACATATGTATGTATATATATATATATATATATATATATATGTATGTATATATATGTATGTATATATATATATGTGTGTGTATATAAGAAATTACATATCTAATTGTATATACTAAGTTGTATAAATATCTTTTTTTAGCTTAAAACAACGTATTTATCTCCCTTGATAAAAAATAGATTAGATTGATGCCCATTTTGAATGACTGGCAATATTTTGAATTACTAATCGCCTGACTACTTCGTCTCCCTCCTGGGTTACAAAATGTTCATGTTGATCTGGATATATTGTTGTGATTTTTGTTTTGGTGGAAATTGAATTTTTCGGACAGTGTTGTTTTTTCTGGGTACATACGAGATTCTGCTCTGATGAGATTCGATGTTTGAAAAAGATTATGCCTCATTATATGACTTAAAATAAACTATGTCTTGAAACAGTTGTAAACAACTTTAATATTTTCGTGTTTTTTACTCTTTATTTTAAACATGATTTGACAATAATTTAAATGATAAAAATACATTCATATATATACATATAATATAAAAAATACATTCTTATATGATTATTATTCCAAATAATATAGTTTTTGGCTTTCCTTTTTCATATATATATATATACATATAATATAATAGATTTCAACATAATTTAGTAAAACATATTATTCTTATATGTATTCTAATTTTTGTCAAAATCCGTTTAATGATTTGCATTCGAGGAAATGTGTTAAATTAAAGTGTTAAGCTTAAGGAGCATTCAGAATCAATTGAAATTCAGGGAATCCTGCTTAATTGGAATCAAATGACTATGGATCAAATTCATTGCAAATCTGATACATTTGAATTTTGTAATGGAAGGTTTTGCCCATATTATACCCCCTAAAAACCCTTTAAAATGTTCCAAAGAAACTGAAATTTATGAATATTTATTAATTGAAGCCTAATCCCTATTATTAACATTTCACAAAAATCGAACATATCTGAATTTATATATATATATATATATACAACTTTCATTTATACACATATAGTAACATAAATTTATTAAATGATATATATGTATCTATAAATATTTATTATACATATATAACTAAATATGTAAACTAATATATCTATACATATATAGCTATATCTCTATCTATATAAAGTTAGGTATGTTCTTATATTTATGTTTGTATGTACAGGATTCACACCTAAACGTGGATGCAGGACTTTATTGGTTAAAATATGGGCCAAATAGCGAGTATCTACGATGAACAGAATTTATTGTCAAAAGTGTGCCTTTCACTTTCCCCGTGAACTTGACCTAAATATATCAAAATTAGATAAGTTCAAAGTTAAACTATGACCGATATTTTCAACAAGTTTGGTCACGATTGGTCAAGCGATTTGGATGCTACGGTATACAGAAACCAACAAATCTAACCGAAACAATAACCTCCTTAGCGGAGTTAATGACACACAGAAATTAGAGGTATAGACATTTTCACATATTTTTTCAACCAATTATATATATATATATATATATATATATATATATATATAAATACATACATAAGATTTACATATGATACACAGGCATTATATATGCATATATATAGTAATAAAATGAAAGTTCTTAAAAACATCCTTAGATATTTAGGAAATTGAAAATAGACAAACAACGGTTTTTGGAAACCACCTTTTGAGATGCAATATTTTATTAAAAATCAGTTAAATGTTTTTTTAAACTTTTTCTTATTGATTTCGAATGATAAAACATTCTTGTTTAGAGAAAGAGAATCCAAATCAATTTAAAGACAATACCCTAGTTTTACTGTGATGCCAACTTTACTCTTCTATGTTGTAGGAGCAATGTTCAGACATCTTTTAATTTTGAACTTGGAGCGAGTGGCCGCTTATGTGGTAATAAAATGGAAATTTTTAAAAGCATCTTTAGATATTTAGGATATTGAAAATAGAATGCTATTGAAGACCACGTTTTCAGATGCAATATTTTATTACATTTTGAACTTAGAGAGCGTGGCTGCTTATGTGGTAATAAAATGAAAGTTCTTAAAAGCGTCCTAAATATCTAAAGATGCTTTTAAGAACTTTCATTTTATTACCACATAAGCGGCTATTCGCTGCAAGTTAAAAATTAAAAAAAAAAGAACGTTGCACATCTAACCACCCTGTGACAGAGTCTAAACATCGCTCTTACAACATTTATGGGTGGCCAAGATAATAGCTTTTTCACTTCTTAACAACAATGAAACGTCTAAAATCACTAACTGAGGAAGAAAAAGAAATTATAATAAAGGAAACAGCTAAAGGCAACCCCCGGTGTAATTGACTGAAAAATAAGTCATCATGTAAATACTGCAAACATATTTCTGAAGGACCCTTCCTTAAGGAAGAAACGATCAGTTACTGGAATATCTAAGACTGTCACCAAAAGGGATTGCAGGAATATTGCTCGCAAACATCTGAACAATCAAGCAAATCAATCTTCACAGCAGCTGGGTGTTCTAACGTACTAAAAGAGGACATTTGAAAGTCTATAAATCGGACTCCAAAGCTCCGTTCCAGTGGATGAAATCAACGATCTCAATATTCACGGGCTGAACCTGTTCAACAACCAACTTTATTTTTCCTTAACTAAAAAACTTCCAACCTCCTTCTGCCTCCAGCAACGACACATGGTCCTGCTCACCAGCATCTGTGAGCATCTGAAATCCACCAGAGCCGTGCATTCTCGTCCGTCTATGAACACTTTTACAGCAGGTAAGTTGCACGTTTTTACTAGGTCAGGAAGATGACTTTTCCTTCCCTTGGGTGTTTCCCTGGCACTCTGATAAAAATGCTCAAGTCCATTGCATCGAAAACACTGTTTTCCATTGCCAAACCTCCATACTCTACAATCTGACTCCTTCGAGGGTCCTTGTGTACAATTTCTGACCATATGGTTAGGCCCAAAGCACTTGTAACAGATGATTGCTCTGTTGTATGGTTTAGCAGGGAAAAGTTATGCGTCCAAACGCGATCGTCCTACAGATGTGGTGGCTGATACATGTACTAAAATCAACAAGGAATGCAATTCTTCAAACAATAGTTTCTACGAAAGTTCCACTTACAAAGCCTCCTCTTACACCAAGACATAAAAATTAGAAAATGAATGGCCAAAGAAATATATGAAGATTGATATTAGTAAGGTCTTTTCACTAATGAGACCCGGGATACCCTTAATGAACCTGATGGCTGAGCAAAAGGATGGGTTAATTCCGGAGATAAGAGTCATCATCATTTGAGACGACAAAAAAAGGTTTGAGTCATGATATAAACAGGTATCATTGGAGATAGACTTGTCGGTCCTATAAGAGTATCCGAAGGAGTAAAAATTATGTCTGCTGCCTATTGCAATCTCTTGAGATAATCTCTGGCTAGATAACATAAATATTGCTCTTCTAAGGTACTTTGTTTTTATATGCACGACAATGCTCCTTCTCACTCTTCCCAGTCCACTCAAGCATTCTTAGCATCTTTGGGCATCAAAGGTACAACGTTGATAATCTGGCCTTCATGCTCGTCAGATTTAACCTCAATAGAAAAGTTTTGGTCTATCATCAAACGAGATATTTATGCCAATGGACGTCAATTTTCATAGAAAACGGAATTATGGAAGCCATTAATACTGCAGGAACGACAATGCCACCAGACACTACTAAACATTGACTGATTCAGTCAATATGAGACTTTTGAACTTTTAAATGTCCTTGGTGGGTATGTAGGTGAATAATGTATTCGTTCATTCTATGTATTGAACTATATATTATTATCTATTAATAATGGAGTTTATGTATCTGTCTGTCTGAAGCCGAAACTCCATCAGAGTAGTATGACTATTTACTAAGACCGCTAGCTTCATTATATACTACTACAAAAACCGCCGTAAACACTATGCACATTCTTCAATTTACATAATCAATTGCTTTTCAACTTCTAATAAATTAGTATTCGCAAAGGCTTGATTGGAAATTGCATTGCATAACAACGTCTCAACTGATACGGCCACGACACCTGCTGTCAATCATCTGAAACGTTCCAAAGTGTGTCCCACATCGATGTCTTTAGCCAAAGAGTAGGCCACTTAAAACATGGAGAAGATCTGTTAATAACGACCTGATCCTAACATATACAATATGTGTGATAGTGCACTGTTATTTCTATATATGGGATAAATAAACACTATCCTTGTGACAGGATCAGAAGGTAAAATAACTCTGGGCCTGGTGTTGCTACATAGATTAGGAAAACCATGAAAAAATGACACCAAGCAAATATGGAAGAAGAAAGATCTGAGCGTCATGATCAGCAGAAGCTCCTTTGATAGCCAACATGGGAGCCCCGATCGGCATCCTGCAAATGTTGCCTTTCTTGTAATAGAATACAATAGACCAAATACAGGTAAATAGATATGATCAGCCCAAACCGAAGAACTGGATCACAAAGAAACCCCACAGGCTCTTTTATCATATAGAATATAATGTAGAAATTATGCGATCAATTTTTCACAAACTCTGTATACTTACAGAAAAGCTCGAAGTTGGCCGGGATTAAATAAGAAACGCTGTCCCTTTTTTCACCATATGAACCAAATATTATGTTTTATTAAAAATAATTGCGTGATTAAAATAGAATATTTTATTAATTATTCAGACCTAAAATATGTTTGTGTCAAAAACTAAAGCAACTACACGATAACTATGCATTTCGTCGTTTTAATGAATTAATTACATTTCATCAATGAATATACATACATATATTAATAAATATCGAATTTAATTTAATTGTTTTATTCGTTTTATTTTTTGCAATGAAATTTGCTTTCCATTCTCTAAGTAGAAGTGCCATTATTAGTGTTATTGCAAATTTCCATCTCCGGATAAAAATGTATTAGCATAATTCTTTTCAAAACTTTTTAATATTAAGGTTTCATAAATATTAAAAGATTTTAAAGTCCCTATTTACTTTATTTACTTAGAAAAGTTCGGTTTATAATGTGTGAAGAAATCCAGCTCCCTAAAAATGACCAATCTGGAGTGGGATAAAAATACAAATTGCATTAGTCTAGGAGATCTTATCCTTTGACTTAGAACAGGTACTACACTTTAATTCCAGTCTGAAGGCTCTTAATATAGGGTGATTCCTCAAAAATACAATCAATGAAAGGAAATTAGACTAGTAATCGAGTGCTGTTACGAAAGAACCCCCCCCCCTCCACACAAAGATGCTCTTTAACACATAAGGAGATAATCCTGAAGTTGTGCTATTGATTTTTCAAACATCATCATGTATAGACAGATTACTTCATTCTTCTCCATTCTACACACAGAAGAACAATTCAACTGTCTAAATATTTGCACGCAAAAGGAACTCTACACACATGCATACACCTTTTATATCTTGTAAATTCGTATATATACAGTGAACCTCCACTTTTCATGGACCCACCATTTGCGATTTCACAAATTTGCGGATTTTCAGCATAAGCATTGACTTAAAATTTTCTTCATAAATTCGGTAGAACTTACAAATATGATAATCATTTAAGGCCAATATGACAAAAACCGCAATTAAAAACACTTATCATTCTGTAGGATTCATATTAAATGCTGTTCATACAAAATTATTGGTATTCCAAATTTTGTCAAACTTTATAAGAAACTGAAATATTAAAGAAAAATCTACCAACTTGCAAGCAGGAAATCTACACTAATTTGTTGGTTTTCATACAAAAAACACATGCTAATGTACAAAACCCTCATTTTTAGCAAACTTTGAGGTATCAAAATCTATTCGCGGATTTTCACTATTCGTGGGTGTGTCTTGAACGTAACCTCGCGAATAGCGTGGGACCTACTGTATATGTGTTTCCTTCAATCTATTTTACCTCCTTCATTTCACCAAACATTGCCCTAAAGTCCAACCCTTCCTCACCGTTGTAGGAGCGGTGGCAACGTGGTAGTATCAGAGCTACCTGGCTAACAGGGCTCTAGTGAAAATCCAGGAGGCGTCAGCATCAGGATCCGTCATCCTCTGGTCGTCTCTGCCTCTGCATGCGGCAAACAAAGACGTGTCAGGTGCAGAACCTCAAATCAATGAAGTGATAGTTACAACCTTGCTCCCAAGCAATTGTTTTGTGTGTTTGCAGCTAAACCTTCTCCGACTTCGTATGCAACTACTGAATCTTACTGTTCTCGGAGTTGGAGGTAAAAACCTGCAGGTTAACAAATAGCTGCAACCAACGAGGAGGACTTCATGCAGACCAGACAATCCTGAGGTACGATATGAGGTGAGCTCTATGTAGAAGTCTGACCTGCTTAATAACAACAACAACAATCATCTATTTTACTTTTACTTGTTAGTGTGGGTCAAGGTATACCGAAGCTGAAAGGACATCATCTCTATGATTTATATAAGGGCTATTGTGCACAAATCCTTCACTTGGGATGTCAATTGACACCTTTGCAAGTAGTTTTTCTCAAGTCATTTTTTCAGATACATATTGTGAATGTACTGTCCGTACATCTGAGATCTATAAGATCCAAATATATGTGGAGTCATGACACATTGGTAACATGATGCTGTAGGTCTGTTTGCGAGTTTCACATGTGTGGCGAATATAGCAGGCAGTATTTCTTAAACAGAGATTCTAGCTGAGATTAAAGTGCATGTAAATCTGTTGGTAGGAAATGCATGTATTGTTTTGACATGGAGTCATGACGCATCGTTGACATCTAGTTGCAATCTTGTTATTCATTTGATTGTCTTAACTTTTATCGATGATTACATTGAACATTCTAGAAGAGTTTTACATTCATGGCTATCACACTGATTGGCTAATATTTGCAGGGACATTTTGTTGCACGTGTGTATTATCATTTTTGTTAATGTAGTCGGACTGATAACATTTCTAAAGCGATGCCAATAAACAGAAGATATCCGGCTACAAAATTGTCTATATTTATTTCAGCTCTATAAATGAAGTGAATTGTTCACGTTAGAAGCTGCTGAATAAAGCTAAAGTGTCTATTATTCATTATTAATTACATATTTATTCGGTGAAGTGGGCTTACAGATTGATTCATTCTATTGTGAAATCGAATTTACCTGATCTTGAAATTTCAGATCTCATTTTCTGCATCAGAAATAATTGTGCGTGTCCAGCCATATGAGAACTACAGACGCGACAAACAATCACGATATTCAAATGTAAAATGTGATAAATACAATTTCCTCGAATTGAGAAATTAGTTACTATCATATTACGTGTCTGTCTATCACTTTCACCCTCTCTCAGACTATTTTATTTGAGCCCCTCTCTTTATACACTGTCAATCAGTTTATCTATTATTATAACAAGGATGAGTAAATCAAGCTTTATTTCCCTAGGGTTTTTTTCCTATATATTTCAATCACACAAATATTCCTTAATTTTGGGATTGAGTTATGTTTGAAAAACACAAACTTTTTTCTTTCCTTAATCCATAGATTTTCAAAAAGTATGCTTTTATCATCAGAGGAAAGTCAGAGGGATAAATCAGTAAAGCTTATATTACTGAATGAGAAACCAATTGAAAATATAAAAATATATAAAATATAATAGATTCTTTTGGGCAAAGAGAGCTATATTGGTAACATCCTATCGAGCATTTACTTATCAAAATAGAATATAATTTTAAAATTAAATTTTATCTTTATTTATCTTCTTATATATATATATATATATATATATATATATATATATGATGGACTCTCCCGTCGATTTCGACGTATGAGTGCCCTGCCTGGGGCTGCCCGCGCGTGAATTTGTAATTGCAAGTGTTGCGCAATCCTCAACAACCGCTCTCCTGAGTCGACATTGCTTGATTCCAATGGCAAGTAGTAGTACAAGACGACTGGAAACAATGCCGAGATAAGCAGAGAGCACATACAGCACCTGGTATTCCTAAATGGTCACCCATTTAGTACTGGCCAGGCTCGACGTCCCTTATATATATATATATATATATATTAGAGAGAGAGAGGGGAATAATTTTGGATTTTTATTTCGTTTTATATTTAACTCAATTTGCAAGCTCTCTTTTTCCTGATTCAAACAATTTAACCCGAACTCAATGGGTGACCCAACAGGTCACTTTTTCCTAATTTTTGATAAAACTACAATATCAAAAGAAAACATTTACATGTTTGTGACGTAATTTTGAATGTGAGTATTACTTCAAAATTTTTATATATCAGCACATTCTTTCCAACCTATGACACATGCATGTTTAAATATTAACTGTTGAAATTTCAGGATCCTTTTTCAAATAAAAATAATGCGAGCAAATATTTTAAAGACAATTGACTGAACACTATTCGTTTTCTTTTGTTTTACAGACACAGCAGTTTTAACTTAACCTTCTGATCGTTAAAACACAAAAAAAAAACACGAGTGACTCAATTACTCCAGGAAAGTGTTCTTCATATTTGAATAAGAGAGTTACTACGCCTTCCTCACCTTTGAAAAAAGAAAAAATAATGGAGTCGTTGTTTTTTTTCAGTGTTAGATTTCCTACAAAAATAGACAACGTGGAAATTAGAATTTTAAATTGGAAAGAATCTAAACAAGAACAGATATTCTTTATGTAGGTACGTCTATACAATCTGTCTGTTAAGTGATAAAAATGCTATTTAAAACTGAAGTGTGACAGACCAGCGGAAATATCTTTTTTTAAACTTAATCGTGACAGACTAAAGAAAATATTATTTCGAACTTAAGCGTGACAGACTAAAGAAAATGTTATTTCAAACTTAGGCGTGACAGACAAACGAAAATGTTATTTAAACCTTAGGCGTGACAGACGAAGAGAAATGATATTTCAAATTTTAAGCTTGATAGAAAAACGAAAATGATATTTCAAACTTAAGCATGACAGATCAACGAACAACTATTTCAAACTTAAATGTGACAGACCAACGAAAATGATATTTAAAATTTAAGCGTGTCAGATAAAAGAAAATGATATTTCAAATTTAAGTGGGACAGATCAACTAAAATTATATTTCGAACTTAAGCTTGATAGACAAACGAAAATGATATTTCAAACTTAAGATCAACGAACAACTATTTCAAACTTAAATGTGACAGACCAACGAAAATGATATTTAGAATTTAAGCGTGTCAGATAAAAGAAAATGATATTTCAAATTTAAGCGTGACAGATCAACGAAAATCATACTTCAAATTTAAGCATGAGAGACTGATTAACCGCCAGTCTCATAGAGAGATGCTTGGACGCATCTTGAGTGACAATAATAATGTGACAGACCAACAAGAAATGCTATTTCAGACTTAGCATATCAGATGGAGACAGTGGCGTGCAGAAGTCTGGTGATGTTCTGGGACAACTTCTTGATTGTATGTCATAAGTCCTAGTACTGAGATATATGAGAAATGGAGATAGGTTGAATATGATTGGATCATTCTCTCCCAATTTAGATGCCTGGGGCCTCCGCCATATTATCCCCTCCCTCTCCACACGTCACTGGACTGGAAAAATCTAAAATGATATGCGTTAATTCAATCTGCGCGTTTTGCAATAAAAATTCTATTCTAACGTAAAGTGTGACAGATTAACCAACAGATTAAAATGCGACTATTTAATCTGCATGGTTTGCAACGAAAATACCATTTTAAAACCGGAGCATGACAGACATACAGAGCTTCTGATATAAATGCTGGGACATCTAAAAAAAGAAAAAGGGTAAAAAAGCAGCCTCGTCGGCATTCCCTGGTAGGGGCGCCTCAGGCAAATAAGCAATAAACTAACCGCTTCTCAGAGAGAAGGTAAAGACTGGGAGGGTAGACCTTCTAGAACTGAACGGAAGCATACCTCATGCCGACAGCAACGAAGCCACTCTCAGACTGATTGTCGAGGACGTATTCTGGACTGGTACAAACAACACTTTCTCAATATGAAGTGTTTTAAAATTGTCAACAGAAAGGAAAAAAAGGGGGGCACATATCTAGATACAACAAGAGAAAGAGAAAGAGAGAGGGGATGAGAGATAGGGCGGGAGATATTGAAATATATTGAATATAATAGGTATTATTACGAGCCCAAGGACGAGCACCAATTTATATTAAAATTTCCAGATGAAATGGGCCAATTCCGTCTGAATGGTTTGCAACGAAAATTCTATTTCAAACTGGAGCATGACAGACAGTGCCCCTGATATAGATGCTAGGACATCTATAAAAAAATTAAAAAACAAAGAAAAAAATGTTCTTGTTTGTTTTCTTTTTCGTTGTTTCTCACTTGAACCAACAAGACAATTTTCATGGACTCTCTCACTTCTTGCATTATCGATTGACAGCCAAGAGTAAAGGAAGATAATGGTGCGTGTGGAGGCTTAATAAGGAATGCTGACCGCTTAGTTTAACCACTTCTCTGGAAATGGTTTTAACAATGACAAACAATCCACTTTAACCCTTGTCCGGTGATCACATTTTTGCAAACACCTCTTGTAACCAATGGATGCTCTCTCACGGTTAGAATAAATGCAAGTTTAGAGAAGGGGACACCAACTTTTTTTTATTTAGTTACTGCCACAGGGATGACACCCAATATGTGCAACAATTTCCAGATGAAAGAAGCTCCGTTTATAGGACGATACGTAACCAAAGTGACTGATGACGGGAAAAGTTAATATTTAAAGATCTAACAAACAAGAAAAATCATTCGTATTAAATTTATTAAGGAGAAAATGGTTTTGTCCGGGGTCTACAAAACGGGAGATGTTTTATTTTTTATTGTTATATGTGAGTTGCTCTAGAAAAGGCATGAAGCAACTTGATGTCAGGAGCTAAAAAAAAAATGAAAGATAGTTAACGCAATGACAGAAAATGCCTATAAAATTTAGCCTTGAAAAAGCCCAGGGCTATAGGTAGGAGGAAAACAGTCGGCAAGAAGAGAGTTCCACAAGCCTGCATATCTTAGAAAAGAAGTTTCTGGAAGAGGAATATGTATTATAACGAGATATCTGAAGAGCGAATTGATGAAGACCACAAAATCAGCGAGTCAAACAAGCTGGAACAAATGAAACGGTATAAATCAGACAATTCTGAAGAACACTTGCCATAATAGTAGTTGTTAACTTTTGCATGACGAGATGGAATTACATATATATTATAGAGTATATATATATTGTAGAGTGAAGCATTATATGCGCGAGTCTCTCTGCTGTCTTTACTATGAGATGCATCTACATGCATACAGCCTCTGATTTTTACACTGGTTTCATTTGCTGAGGGTCAATCGTTAACAAACATGCGTTAAAACACCGGCGTCATTTGCTGAGCTCACAACATAATATAGTATTTACTTCTTCGGTACTTTTTGTCTTATTCATATGTGAAGTGTTTTAAAATCATGAACAGAAATAAAGAAAAAGACACGGGACCAACATCTAGAGACAACAAGAGAAAAGGGAGGAAAAAGATGGGGAAATATTGAAACATATTAGATATAATAGGTATTACGACCCCGAAAATCTACAGATGAAAGGGGGTCCGGTTTTTTTATGGAAATCGATCGAGACAAGGCATGAAGCCACTTGATGTATAGAGCTAAACAAATACTACTTCATGGTCAAAAACTAGCCAACGATAAGAGTTAGATGGATAGATTTCGAGCCAGAAAACAGCAATTCTTCCTTTGTCAGAAACATCGTTCATGGAATGTGAGGACTAAAAGAAAACATAAGGGAAGCGAGAGTTACGAGGCTGCCAAACAGTCCACTCTTCTCTATAGGACGAGACATAATGAAGTGATTGAATACGAGAATTTCAACTTCTAACAAATAAGAAATTAATATTTACTTAATTAATTTAAGAGAAAATATAAATTATATGAAAGAATAAATGTGAATTGTGGATCGAAAACAACGAAATGAATGAAGATTTTTCCAGCCAATGAAATGAAAATTAGTAAGTGTCTAACAATAATTCTTAGACAAAAGATTTAGTATCATTATTTCTTGATTTTAATCTTTGTAAGGGGACATATAAGTGATGCAAAACTATTCTGTTTGAAGATTCATTTCACCCATCCTGGGACGAGTATTTTTCTAAGATATATATATAGTAAGGTATGAAAATATATTCATTGCAATTAAGCTACACTGAGGCGTCCGCGTTTTATCCAATACAGAATCGTAAGGCTTAGAGCATGGAATTCGTGTTACTGATTGTTTTATATATCCATGTTGTGTTTAGTCTAGCTATCAGATTCGTTATTATTCCCTCCCACGGGTTAATGCTTTCACCAGACAAGGGCTGAGCTTCTCTCAAACAAAGGTTCGGTTTTACTAAATCTCTTTTACCTTTGTTTTGTATGGATGTGATGCATCTCTTTTGTGAGTGTGTCGAATTAACAGATGACCTTATTTTAACACTTCAAATAGTTTCATTTGTATTTATTTTGTTATTCGTTGCTATTTTAGGTGCTGGTTTATTTTATTTTTCTATTAATTTGTTTATTTTATATTTTTGTATTGTTATCCTAAAGTAGAGTTTATTCTGTGTATACAGTTTCTTCCTAGTTCACTTCGACAGTTTAGTAGGTGTTTGGTATTCTTTTAAATTTAGAATTTCAAACTTCTCATTCAAACATAATCTACACGGATCGTTTAAAAATCAACATGTATTGGCCCATCGTAATATTTTTCAATCGATTATTCACGAGCATCAGCTGTCATTGAGTTCCCAGTAATTGGTCGTTAGTGCTGTTCTGAGTCGGCGGTTTTTGTTATTGAATGTGTTTTTACGATTGTAATACCTGTTTTTTAAATTTACAGAGGTCATACCAATGTAGTACTTCTTGTTATTCGGGCTTTCTTTGGCAAATATTGTGGCTTGGTAAACAATGCTTTTAGTTAGGTAGTTATTTTGTATTGGACAAAATACACGAGTTCTAGTTACAGCTTTTCTCTTCATTATTAACTTTTTGATTGCTATTAGGGTTTGTATTATTACTATATCTAGTAGTTATATTTTTCTTCTTCTTAGTTTTATTTTTATCGTTGCTATATTGATCATATTTTTACACATTTTATTATTTCGTTTTTCTCTACTACTCTCGTTTAGTATTTTGTTATTGTGTGCTTTAATTATCATACTATCCCAGGACGGTTATAAGCAATAACTATGGCATTAGTTTTACATTTTTTAAAATTCTTCAGGGGTTATGCTACGGTTTCGGTGGCACCCCCTCTAAATAGTAAAGTTTACAAAAAAAAAGTGTCCACGTTACTCACTCTGTTTCTTAGAATACATATTCCATAATTAGTAATAATAAGTTCAGTAGTCGAGAATTTTAACAAGCACACACATATTATTGCTGCTCATGTGCATGCAGCAATCATTAAAAAATATATCATTTAACATATATCGAAATTTGATATAGAGCAATTCTTTTATTTATTAAATTATTTTTACCTATTTAACTTATTTTAAAAGTTTTTAGGGGTGGGTGCGGGTTTGGGTAGGCGCACCTCATAAATTGTAATGTTTACAAGAAAAAATGTTACTCACCGTGTTACTTAGAATATATATTACAAAGATTAATAATGATCTGTTCATTAGTTTATGAGATATCTTGTACAAAGACATATATATATATATAAACATATTCACATGTGTGTGCTAAAACTTTTTCACCTCAAATGCTATGCAACTATGCCTAATGTAGAAAATATGCATCAATAGAACTGTGCGTAATGGTTAAATGAAACCAATCATCAAATAAGAAAGCAGAAAACTCGAATAGTGAATTCATGTGCGTTCGTTTTTTGAAGGAATATGCAAATTAGTCATCCTTTTTGAAGTTGCTCGCATATCCATGACTGTGTATATTAGGGAATTGTTTTTACTTTTTCAATAGAAAAGTGGGCTTTTAATATCGATGTCAGTGCAACAAATAACTCAACTTTATATGTATAAAGATGTACACATAACGTATATATATACATGCTGAATAAAGTATTAAAACAAAGTGGATGAGGTAAACGATATTTGTGACATTTGAACAAGAAGTATTGGACATCAATTAATACATCTTCCCCAAATTTCAATTTCTTTCGAGTACTTGAAAATGGTTTTGGGGCACAGCCTCTCAATTGTAAAATTCAAATATATCAGATTTGCATTGAATTTGATCCATAGTCATTAGACACCAATTAAGCAGGATTCTCTGAATTTAGCATCCTTCTTAAGACCTTCTTAAGACCTTCTTAAGACCTCTCAAGCTTAAGCCTTAAATTTTAGACATATTTCAGAATCAAAATAATGTAATGGATTTTGATCAAAATTAGAATAATGATTCTAGACATTATATCTTGATTTTAACCTTTTTAAGGAGTCATAAAAGTGGTTCAAAACTGTTCCATTTGGAGAATAAATTTTACCTGTCCCGGGACGGGTATTTTTCTAATTAATTAATAAATACTGAAAATTTAATTAAGATCAGATAATTCTTTGATTTTTAGTGGATTAATTTTTCACTCAGAGCATTCATTATTTTGGTTAAAAATAACATCACTTTTACTTTCATTACTCGTCCATATTTATATCTCTTTAAAAAAACAACTTTTGGCTCCATTGATATTATATTCGTCCATGCGTTATGAATTGAACAGACACTGTATGTAAAGCTTTAAAGGGACATTATATAGAGTATTGCACTCAGGTTTGACCTCCAGTGTCTAGACGTGGCAATTGGAATATAATATTCAAATTGGAAGACTAATCAATAAATTTTATTGACCAATAAAATAGCAAAGTGCAGCAAACCATGTAACAGTTCGAAGATATTGCATTTATATACCGGCTGAATGTTTGTCCTAGGTTATTTTAAACATGGATATGGCAGGCTGTTCCAGGGAGCAGAACACGGACAGACACTTCTGCCTTTATTCTGTTAAAATGAAAGCAAAGATAGTACATCTTCTGCAGGTAATGCAGAGACCGCAATTAGGTGTTGGGGTGAAAAATCCTTTAAAGGTATATTTAAATTCCTGTTGATGATACTGCTGCCAGAATCAGGTTCCCTTGAATACTTTGCTGCACAAGTAAGGACAGATTTAGTCTTTGAAGCCATTCCTTGGAGGTAAGTCTGGAGAATCCCGTCACTATCCTGGTTGCCAACTGTTGAACGCACTCTAGGTGTACGATATCTTTTTCAAAGTTGGGGACTTGTTGCTGCGATGCTATACTAAGGAATGAGCTGTACTAGGGTTATGTATAGGGGATGGAAAGCGTCTGTTGTTAGGCTTAGAAATGATCTCCGGATCAGGTAGAGAACTCGTTTGGCTTTGTTATACAAAGAAGAGTGACAAAACATTTGAAAAAAATAAAAGATCACAGGTACACGCACAGATTGGAACGGTTAGGGTATACTACTTTATTAGAGGGGGATGTAATTGAAATCCTCAGAATTATTAATGGGATGTCTATTTATGGTAGATATCTTCTATCTGAAAATCTATTACCAGGGCAAGTTACAAAAAAATAGACAATTAACCAATTGATATTTTTGCTAATAGAGTCATATTTTTTAAACAAGTCAGATTAGATAAAAAAAAAACAGAAATAGCATAGAACATTTTAAAGAAGGAATTGGATTTATATTATTTGGACTACTATCCTCATCTTGGTTGTCATTTTTATATCGTTTCCAACCTTTCTCAAGTGCATTTTTTCAAACTTAGGAGTTTTTGTTGAACTCAAGAACCTATAAGGAATTTCGAACTGAACCCTAATTTTAATTGATTAGCAAACAATTCTAAGTGAGAGTCTTCTGGAGGTTGAAGATTCAATCCTTACTACAGGCGATAATGACAAAGAATAACATAAAAAGTTAATACTTCTATCCAGTCATGGTTCACGAGTTCAGCATAAAGATCAAAGAGATGCACTTGAAGTAGGTCGAAGGTTACATCGGCTGAAACTTTGTGAAAATTAACAATAAAAATAAGAACAATAGTCCAACTAATACAAATTATCAATCCTCATCTAAAAAATTCTGAAAACATGAGATTGGTTGAATTAAAAAAAATGGTAATAAAGGGAATTAAGGAACTTTTTGGAGAGTTTGATGTGCATATTAATAGTGTATGAATAACGTAAATGTCTATGAAAACAAAACATTAAAATGTGTTACATTGAAAAAAATAGCTAAAATCGGAGATACTAAAAAAATCATAATACTATTTCATAAATAAATGTAGAGATGGTCGGCTAGTCTTTCTACACAAAAGTAACAAGGACATAAGTCAGTCGTGAGACTGTATACCTCCACCTGACAATGTAAGGATAGGCCAAAATCTTATCTGGGTCTTATATTTCCATATTATATGAAATATTCCCGAAATTATGCCATTAAAAACGTTGATAACTCAAAATATATATATCTTATTAGGCTGAGATTTTGCATGGTGATTACTGTTATCAAAGAGCATCATATCTATATATCAAATTTGGAAAAATCAGAAACTGAAATTCCGACAAAATTTCGACTTTGACTGAGCTTTTAATGGTCAAGATAAAGTTCATAAAGATGCAGGACTAGATTGGCTACAATATGGTAGCGAGTCTCCACGATAGGCATAACCGAAGTTATAGCAAAAAATGTGACCATAACAAATTCCTTGACCGTGACTTTGACTCAGATATCCCAAAATTTAATCAGATATAAGTTAGATAATGATCGATATTTTTACCAAGTTTGGTGACGATTGGTCAAGCGATGTGGACAATAGGCTGTATAAAAACATGTTAACATAGTGACAAACAAACAAACTCGACAGTAAACATAACCTCCTTGGTGTAAGTAATTAATTGATTTGGTTTGTTTTGTTTTACGGCATATCAACCATCTATGGGTTATTTAATGCTGAAAAAAGTTGTCAAATATAATTCTATAGGTAAGATAATTATGTATATTCTTAGAATATATTTTTCCCAGAATGCAATACTCTTGGAAGGAAATTTTACAGAAGAGTACAGGCATTACTCTTTGGCATTGGTAATCTTCTTTGTTCTCAACATGATTGACCCTCAGCCATCACCTACTAGTATCTATTTGGGAAAAACATAAAGACAAATAAGTTTTTTTTTTTTTTTTGAAGAAACAGATTGAATAATAAGGTTGAAGATAAACTTATAGATACTCAGGCATGATGTGACAGGTGATTGATCGGATTGGGCCGCTTCATTATCCTGTCTAGCCAAAATAAGGGCCGAAGAGGAAGAATGGCTCAGCTACCAGGATCCTGTCCTAAGGCATCACGGATCATCACTCAGGGCCTAAAGGTTGCCCAGTTTTCAGGGGTGGGTGGGTTGTAGGGCTGGGTGGGGTTACCCATCTGAATGGGGTTACAGTCGGCAAATTTGTGGTTCCATTGACAGGGCTAGTATTTAATTGAATATCTGTACAACAAGTTTACAATATGATGTTGATAGCTACATATCAAGAAAGGTAGTGACTATGATCTTAATATATAGATTACTGACAACCGCAATCCTGACAGCAATTAGTACAGAGAAGATCTTCAGTTTGTGTTAATGAGGCGCAATGTCTTCTTGCTTCTCTTCCCTTGGATTCCACTCATGTGATGACTGATCGACAAGTGAATTGAATTTCAACTGACCATCGTACGATGATGCACTACCAACAAGCGGGGATTCATTAGGCTAATTTATTACGTCAGAACACCTGAAGTTGATATGCTACCCAGCTGATACAATTATCTCATTAATTACCTTCAACTAGATGAAACTTTGGATAAAAGGCTCTCAGTTGTATCAGGCTAAAATTAGTAGAAACTACAGTGACTTTCAAATGATTTGAACAGCGGCATGTAAAAATGGGTTTATTTCGCTTTGCCGGCTCGTTCTCGTTCTGCAAAATTTGCTACTTAAATTTAAAAAAAATAATAAACATTCCAGTCATAAGTTTATTGTAGACACGAGACAAAAGCTTTCACATTTATTCATATAAATAAATATTTACATTTTTGTAATTTTGATACAAATTTGTTAATTTATCTCTTTTTTTATTAAATCATTTTAATTACTTAGTGTTAATATCGACAAAACTATTGCATATATATAGGAAAAAACAGGACAATAAAATTACAAATAAATAACACCAAACATTACTTTATAGTAGAGTGTTTAAAAAATAGTTATGTAAATTCGACATGCAAAGAGCTGTCTTTGAATCGTTCGACTGTACTATATATATATACAGTATTTCAACTTATTATGTTATATTACTGATTTAAATAACAGTGACCGGTTTTGATGGAAATATATTTGTGATAAATGAAAATAACTTTTGCATTTACTCATTTCGAAAAGGCCCATTTTAAAATTAAATAAGTTTTCACGGCTAATTTTATTATGTATAAACACGAGACAATAACTTTCACATTTATTCATATACTTTTTTTTAGAATAATGGTTCACCACTTACCAAGGACCAAAGCCACTCGAGTATAAAATTTTCAGTTGAATGTTGGAAGAGTACTATGGTTGCTCTCAGAATACATTGCATTAGTCTTACAAAACATTTCTCCCAGAAAACATTATTCTTAGAAGGAAATTGTACAGAATCATTACTCTCAGAAAACATTAATCCCAGAAAAAAACTGCTCTCAGGATACATCGCTCTATTTGTAGAAGGAAGTTTTACAGTGAGAGTTGAAACATTAATCTTAGAAAACATTACTCCCAGAAAATATTACGCTTAGAAGGTAATTTTACAGGGAGGGTAGAGGCATTACTCTCAGAAAACATTACTCGTAGAAAATATAACTGCCAGAAAAAACTACTCCCAGTAAACATTACTCTTTAAAAAAATACTCCTTGGCATTGGTAATCTTTTTTGTTCTCAACACAATTGACCCTCAGTCACCGCCTTCTAGTATCTATTTAGGAAGAAAATAAAGAGAAGAAATAAGATTTTGATTTCTTGGAGAATCAGATTGAATAATACGGTTGGAGATGAATTTATAGATACTAGGGCATGATGTGGCCAGTCGATTGATTAGATTGGACCTCTCAGATCTCCCGTCTAGCCAAAATGGAAGAATGGCTTAGGAGGAAAGAGGGTTTACCCCTTTGCACGGGGTTGCAGTCAGCAAATTTGTAGTTCCGCCGGCAGGGCAAAAGAGTACTATGAAAGGATTAAGAACTATGTTTAATTCACAAGAGCGTGGAGCGATAAAACCACCGCTCTTTAGTCCCAAATGGAGTTGCTTCCGCTCCACTTCCGCTGAATATAAAATGAGCTCTCTTCTCCTTCGCTCCAGCAAAAAGGAGCGCACTTCTTTTTGTAGGGCTCCGTGAAGCCCTATATATATATATATATATATATATATTATTTGTAGTCAGACTTTCAAATTTTAAGCTTAATAGATATTAATTCTTAACTCTAGTGCATGCATAAATAAACAATAGAAACTTAGATTTCAATGACCATGTCTTCATTCCTTCTTAAAGAGATCCAGTTCTTAACGGTTTGTCTCATCATCACTCAGACACCTGCATTTTGTTTGTCTGAGTGATAATGAAACGGACCGTAAATAACTGTATTCCTTTAAGAATGAATAAAGACATGGTCACTGAAATCCAATTTTCTTTTCTCTCTCTCTCTCTCTCTCTCTCTCTCTAACTAATTCTATGTAAGATTAGTGGGAGAGACTTCCAGCAGAGTGCTCGATAATTAAGATAAATAAAAAATAAAAGCGTAATATTCATTAATGTTTGTATTACAGAAGATCAGAACATGTGTACCATCAGTTTCAAATCCTAACTAAGGGGACCTATAAAGGCCTCTATATAGGAGTCTCTAGGCCCCCTTTGTTAGGATTTGAAACCGATGGTACCGATTTTATGCTGAATATTAATTAACTAATTAAGTACAAATATATTGATGAAATGAACTTAAAACCAATAATTTTTTTCAAGTTTTCAATACAAAGTAGAACTTTATAAATAAAAAAATATTTATATATATATATATATATATATATATAGTACATGTATTATATTTGTTTCTATAAATAATAATCCAATAAAACTCCAGTGTTTATAAAAAGTGCTCAATAAAAAGTAGAGCTATTATATATATATATATATATATATATATATATATTTAGTCTCGGAAGTTTCTCAACCATTATATAAAAAAAACAAAAAAAAACAAAAAACTTTTTAGTCCCAAGTCGTTCAGTGGAAAATCACTCATGTAAGTCAATTTATTTTTTACAGTTATTATATTAGTTTGCTTCTAACATTATTTAAGGGATCATCAGTTGTTTACCATGAAAAACTGTTTCGGGAATTTAAAAACAAGACAATATTTAATTTCATGGCTTCCCAGCAGAGTTGATCAGACCCCACTTCCCTTAAAAGACAAAAACATAAACGTTCCGTATACTAAATCTATATATAATATATATATTTATTGTGTGTTTGTAAATGATAATTACATATAAGTGGGTTGGATGTAGAATGATATCCATGGAATCTTTTGCAAGATAAATCCGAGTTAAGAGCTCAGTGTAAAATACAGAGCGATATTAATAGTGTTCATGGAAAAAACTCAAGAATTGTTTTGTGTAATAATTTATTTTAATGCATCGGCTTCTTCAGACCAACTACAACTTGGAAATATTGTGGAACTATCTGGGTACTTGAAAGGATGTCATGTATTTGAGGGCATCCTGTTTTATTCTAAGGCCAATTTTAATTCCATTTTTCATTCTTTCATGGAAACTATATATATATATATATATATATATATATATATATATTATTTTGCTCTGTTCATCTAAATCAGGGTCGGGCAACCTTTTCAGAGTGAGCGCCAGATGAGACTTTTGGAAGGAGATCGCCGGCCGGAGTGAAAAACGAAATCTCAGAATTACTATATTTTGTTTCCATGAATAAATTGTAGAAAAATTGCATTGAACACTCTACAAATCTGATATTTTTTCTCAGGAGACTTTGGTATGTAATGTTATAAAAGGAGCCGACGAAGAGCCATTTTGGAATCATAAAAAATAATGACGGAGAAGTAGCAAGTTGATCCAGCATTCGTTTTGACACACCTCACATAGGTTCTCTGTTTTATGCCCTTTCCTCGTCTCTCGTTTCCTCTTTGCCTCTCTCTGTCTCTTTTTCTATTTTTATCTCAGGCCAAGGATTTGAAATTAATAGTTAAAGAAAAATGAAATATACATGCATCGCTGATATTTATACATTTTTATCCCACTGTAAATCTGAATCGAAACCTACTTTTACGTCTATGTCACAAAATGATATGAGTTTTACTGGGAGGTCCGTGGACCGGATTGCAATAATAAAGCATAGCAGTGTGACGGGCTGGATGCTAAGCCTTTGCAGGCCGGATGTGGTCCGCGGGCCGGAGGTTGCCCGCCCCTGATCTAAATGAATAAATGCAAACACATTTTTTAATTTATCACACTTAGAACCATCCAAGATTAGAACAGTAATCCAAATAATATATAAGTTAGGATTTCTAACCAAACATGTTCTGTTTACAATTGGTTCGATTTGAATAAATTAAAATCAACGGAAAAATTTGTGATTACACTAAAATTATTTTGAATAATTGTCTGCTCATTTAATTTTTGTTTAACTATTTTATTTTGTATTCTGTCAATTTGATATCTGCTTTATAGAATATGTTATTATATATTGATTTAAAATTATAAAGCATTATTAATGTTTTTATTAAACTAAAAGTATGGCTTTCAAAATATTTATTTGTTTAAGAAAAGATATTGAAGAAAACAGAAAGTGAATGTATTCTTAAATTAATATATTCACGGAAATTAAAAGAAAACACATTGTCATTACAAAATATCAGTGCAAATAAGTTTAAATCCACTCCAAATTTAAAGATAAAAATAATTAAAATGTAAACCTGTTTATTTACATCGTTATGCTCTCATAAATAATTCAAATTAAAACAGAAGGGAATGCGTTAAACCCAATCATGAATTTTGAAGAGATTTTAGAAATCTTGTGTGGATTAAAATGTTCATTATAGTAAACTGAATCAGAAAATATCTGGTTTTGTATGATTTAATAATTAATTTTACTGGATAAAATCATAATAAATTTAGTATAGTTTTTCATAGAATATCTTATTACAGTTATCTCCCCTTTTTCTGTGTCGTTTTATATACTGCCACAAACCATATCAGAATAGTTGATAAGTTTACTGATTTAAAGTATTTTGCAGGGATTTGGTGAACGAAACCGATGCCCACTTTTTACCATTGGGTCACCACTTATCAAGGCTCAGAGTTACTCGATGGTAAGTGTTAATGAGATGGAATGATTGCCAGCCGAAAGGTAACACTATGGAAGTACTATCATTGATCAATGGTCTGAATTACATTTCATTACTTATGGGGCGGTTTATGACAATTTTTTGATATTTGATTTGAAGACAATATGGAGTCCGTTTTACTAATGGGTCACTGCTTATCAAGGCCCAGGGCGATTTGAATATTAGGGTTAAACAGATTGTCAATTGGAAGATGATCGCCACCACGAGAGGATTGGAAACGATTAGTGGAATGGGCAGGAGGTTACTTGAGAGGAATTGATTTTCCAAGAGAACGGCTCAACAAGTATTTGTTTACATTAGACTTGAAGACGACCATGTTGTGGTCGGTTGGGAAGCAGCCTGCTGCTTAAGTGGCGTCACATCTACTTGAGTGTTTTTATAAAAGAGAATAAAAGATAGAGTCCTGCGACTGACATCACGCGTTTGGAGCTAGGCACGAGATAATAAACCTTGTGCACATATTTGCATGGAGTTACACTACAATGATATTAAGAATATCAATCTTGAACAAAAGTTTGTGTTAAGTGTTCATTCATATTAAATTATTGAGTCGGTTTCCTCTGATTCCGCCGCACTTTTCATTTTTGACTTTCTCTAACTTTGAAAAATATCTTTATTATAATTGGTCACAATAATAATATCATTTTACTCACTTTGCATGAAACTAAATCAAACTAAATATATCCCACATTACTCACCCTTAGTATAGAAGCTGTGTTCTGAAATTCATAATGATCACTTAATTAGTTTACGAGTGACACCTATACATAGAAATATATAAACGTATGCACATATCTACATTTCATATAAATAGAGATAAAGAAATACATTGAATCGCTATATAACTGTAATCGTCTTTCAATCACAGATCTCACGCCATTGACTTGAATACGTTGTTGTCAACGTGTGTATACCCTTAAACCTCCTTAAATTATTCATTTTTATTTGAAATAATTTGCTGATGACACCATGCTCTATTCTCTACATGTGGGCAAAAGTTCTGCATAGAGATATTTCTATATTTGGATAAATAGTATATGGTCTTTTTTTCTTCTATAGGACGTTTCGTTCCTGCAATTTGCATATACGAACATTTATTGATAATGAAATTATGTGTATATAATTAGCTTGATTTCAAAACGCCATAAATCCAATTTCGGATCTTTTGCAGAAGATACGCGACCCCCCCCCCCCAAAAAAGAAATAAACAGATAAAATGCCGGTTGTCATAAAAAAAACGTTATATTACTTACTCAAGATGGCGGGATGTCATTGAGTATTTGCATAAAAAAATATGTCCCCCTTATATTTCTGCATCCACATCAGCTCACAGAGATAAACGTCTACCATTCCACGATGCATTCCCCAGTGGCCTTTATTCTGCATTTTGTACAGTCTAATCCGAACCCGGCACATGTCTGGTCACGACTCAAAAAGGGAGGTCAATGAGGTGTGCATGCATTGCAGGGACTATTTTATTTTTACCTTAACTTTTAAATGGTTTACCATGACGCTGTTCAAACAAACTTTCAGAGTGATCTAGCTTTAGTTTTGTGTCTTCATTTCATCTACTGTTCCCACTGATTTCAAAGAAAAAGAAACAAGTCTTTTTTTTCAGTACATTTCTTCCACAAGGACATTCGATATTTTCTTACACAACTATCAAATTATTAGAACTAAAATATCTACAAATCTGTCTGACACAAACCATACTAGCCATTACTGAGGGTGGAAATATATTATCTGTTTAAGTGGTGTTCTGGTACAATGTGTCCCTCAAGACTGGACAAGTTGTAATATTCTTAACCCCTCCTCCCACTGAATGGACACTGGGCCAAAGTCTGTAAATCTTACATATCGGCAGAGTTAAATGAAAACACTGATTTTCCTAGTCTCGCGTGACTAGGAAAATGAAAAGACATTACATTTACTAAGTGTAAAATAAATGGATCCACTGTCATCCTTTGTCAATGCCATGGTGGATTCTGGTAGTGTGGGGACTTTTATTAACGAAAATATTGCAAAAAAAATTAACCTTAAAATTATTCCCAAACAAAAAGCAATATCATTGGCCGACCCTAATATGTGTGCAAAAATTGTGGGGGAAACTAAAGTCGATATCTCTCTAAATAATAAGGTACACCTTAAGAAAATAATGGAGGTCATTAAGAATTTATTTGTCGACTTAATCATAGGGAAAGATATTCTCTGCAGATATAATGATGCAACCTTCAAATTTGATGGACCGGAAGACAAACTTATTATCGGAGCAGTCACCAGGAATAATTTTTTCCCTTTCATCAACGTTTCTACTCCCCCATTATTTCCTCATCTCTCTACGAATACTACTCTAATCAACACCAAGTCACCTCGCCACACAATTGCTGACAGCAAATTCATAAGAACAGAGACTGCAAAATTGTTGGAGGAAAATATAATAGAACCCTCAATTTCATCTTGGCGAGCGCAGGTTTTGGTAACATTAAATGAAAACTGAAAAAAAGAATGGGGATTGATTATAGCGACACAATCAACAGATTTACGGAATTAGACGCTTACACTATATCGCGTATATCTAAAATAGTCGAGGAAATAGCCCGGTATAATATTTTTACTACTCTTGATCTTAAATCAGCATACCATCAAATCCCCATCAGTAAGGAGGATCGTAAATTTACAGTATTTGAGGTAAATTATACCAGTTTACTCGCCTGCCATTCGGTGTTACTAATGGAGTAAGCGCCTTGCAAAGAACCATAGATGGCATTGTCAGAAGAGAGCAATTATTAGATCATTTGTCTATCTAGATAACGTTACTATCTGTGGAAAAACCCAAAAGAGCATGACTACAATCTTCAAAGATTTTATGAGGTCGCTAAACAGTACCACATCACGCTTAATAAGAATAAAAGCATCGTTTCAGTCTCGACTATAACTTTACTTGGGTACACTATCAAAAACAACCAGATATCGCCCCACTACGATCGTCTTAAACCTCTACTTGAGATGCCACCTCTGAATCTAAAATCACAAAGACGGATTATTGGGATGTTCTCCTACTACAGCAAATTTATCCAGAATTTCTCAGAGAAAATATTAGCACTAAACCGCAATAGAGAATTCCCATTATCTTCTGCGGCATTGGACTCTTTTATAGAGCTGAAGAACGACTTGAAAGATGCTATGCTGGTAAGGGTTGACCCAGAAAAAGAATTTATAGTAGAAACAGATGCTAGTAACAACTGTATTGCGGCTACCCTTACTCAAGAAAACCGTTCGGTTGCATTTTATTCCAGGACACTAAGCCTTAGTGAAACGAAACATCATGCAGTAGAAAAAGAAGCAGCTGCTATTGTCGAAGCTCTACAGTAGTGGCAACATTTTCTCCTTAGATAGCACTTTACTGTAATTACAGACCCAAAAAGTATTAGCTTCATGTTTGATAATACTAGGAAATCAGAAATGACAAAATATGCCGTTGGCACATTTAACTGTCCACATTTAAGTTTAGCATCATCTACCGTCCTGGAAGAGAAAACACTGTTGCTGATACGTTTTCCCAAATATCTGCACTCACTCATTCGTTACAAGATCTCCGTGACCTTCACTGTAAATTATGCCACCCAGGCATTACATGACTATTTCATTTTTTAAAGAAAGAAACTTTCCTTTCTCACTCGATCAAATAAAAAGGAGTAACTAATTCGTGCTCGTCTTGCCAGTATTTAAAACCCAAATTCTTTACCGGTAACAAGTGAACTCTCATAAAAGCAATACTACCGTTTCAGCGATTAAACATGGATTTCAAGGGGCCACTGCCTACGTCCACACATGGTAACAAGCAAAACTGTCACACAATGCCTGAATCAGCTATTTGTGATATTTGGTATGCCCGATATGATTCACACAGATAGAGCAACTGATTTTCTGTCAAAATAAAATAATAATTACTTACATAGGAAAGGTATTGCGACTTCGAAAACGAGTAGATATCACCCGGAAGGCAATACGACAATTGAGAAACTAAACAGCACACTATGAAAAGCCATACAAGTAACTTTACATTCTCGCAATATGAGACTATCCTGTTGGAAAAATATTCTACCTGATGCTCTATATTCCATTCGATCATTGCTCAGCACAGCTATGAATGCGACCCCTCACGATAGATTATTTAAGTACAGCCTTAAATCCACTTCTGGTACTTCTATTCCCCTGTGGGCAAAACCAGGCCAAGTATACATCAGAGATCATATTAGGTCGAGTAAGTATGACCCTCCGGTTACACCTGCTACGTTACTGAAAATCAATCCTCATTATGCCCATGTACGACTACCTTCTGGCATCGAAACTACCGTCAATGCTAGAGATTTGACTTCCAACTCAATTAATTGAGACAACATGTTAGAGGATGTTTGCATGCCACCCTCCCCTTGACTAGAGAACATAGGTTAGCATCCGATGACCAAGCTTACATGTGCTTTAGTTGCTTATATTTCTTATATTGTTCTCCTTTGACCCCGGATTGTACCCTGCTTAACTCTGTCTCTGAAAGCATAGATAGAGCACTCTCAGTCGACTCGAATGTCCAAATAAATGTATTTGGGGATTTTAATGCATGCCACTGTGACTTGCTGGAATTCTCCAGCTTTACTGATGCAACTGGTAACTATGTATAATTTCTCTTCAGCTCACTCCCTCTCACAAACTGTCACTTTCCCGACCCGCCTCCCTGATCGTGTAGACCAGTAAGCCTCACTTCTCATCCTGTTCTTGACCTGACTACCCAAGGTTTGTGTAGTGAATGCCCATAGCCTGCTCGGGAACACTGATCACATTGTGGTAATGATTGATATCACCCAAAAACACATCCAAAAGCTGATCATCCATTGCTCAAAACGACGAGATACTACAGGCAGGCTGATTTTGAGTCCATCAGAGATCACATCAGCGACGCCCCATGGAGTGGAACTTTCTCACTTATAGTTTAGGTCTAGATTTGATATATTTGTCTTTTTATTGTTGTATGTAGCTATTTAAACAAATTGGATTTATTGCGTTTTACATTCGAACTCTTCATATATATTATATATATATATATATATATATATATATATATTATGAATAAAATGAAAATGTTGCTACACATTGGGATATTAAAAGTAGGATGCCCCCTAGAATTAATGTGGCATTGTGCTGACTGCAATGATTCTAGATAAGAGAAGGATAGACAAATAGAGTAGACAAAAGACAAATAGAGTAGACAAAGGATGACCAACGACCCCCTATTTACTTTACACTATTATTGGCCTTGTGTTTAATTTGTCAAATTGTATTTATTCTTTGAAAATAAATAATTCAAAGTATAGTTTCTGTCCTCAGTCCGAGTCTTTTTTGACTTGTGAAAGTTTTATTTTTGTCCCATTCAGAGTACACCTCACTCCTGACGCAATCCTCTACTTGTATAAGAGCCAAATTTGTCCTGAGAGAAAGTACTGTTGCCACATCTGGGGCGGTGTCACTCAGAACATCATTTCCTGCCTTGACACAGTACAAAACCGACTTCGAAATCTAATATGTGACGTCCGCTTCTCTTCCCTACTACATCTTTGTCACATAATATACGTTGCTAGTCTTTCTCTACTCTATCATTATTTGCATGGATGGTGCTCGACTGAGCTTCAATCTATGGTCCCCCCTGTAAAACATTCACAACAAAAACTTGTCTCGCTACAACCACTGTCAATAATTTCCCTTTCTCCCTTTCTGTGCCTAAAACTAAACGAAACTTCTATGAGCAAAGTTTCTTTCAGAGAAATACCCGTCTGTGGATATAAATTCTGTGGGGCTGCTTCCTAGCTAACTACAACATTGGCGTTTTCAAGTCCAATGTAAACAAATTCTTGCCAAGACGTCCTTCTAAATAATCAAATTCTGCCCAACTTTGGCCATCATTACGAATCATTACAGTGTTGTCTCACCGTCAACCTCAATCTCATTAACCCTTATCCTCAAGTAGCTTTTAGACCTTGATAAGTAGTGACTCTTTATTAATAAACATTTTTTTTAAAGCTACTTTAAAAAATCGACTTTGTGTTTAACTTTTCCCTTGTGTAGAAGCAAGTAAATAGGAACTAAATAGAAAGAGGAGGTTTGAGCTAAGCCATCTTGCACCCTGGCACAATGAAATGGGGAAGGGGAGTAATAACTGGGTTGCATTAATCAAACAATGTGTCAGTGGATTGAATGCCTACATATGTTTTGGACCTTAAGTTGATTCTCTTTTTCATGAGAAAACATTATCAAGAATAAAAACAATAAGTGAATCCTAAAACATGACGGACTTCAAAATCGTGCATGACATTTTCTTATTGATTGTACAAATGGCTGTAATAAAGTAAAAAATAAATCAAACAAAATAGAACTCGTGATGAAAATGTTAAACGAAAATCCCCTTCCCTAAAATCATTAGAGACGCTGAGACATGTGGCTATTTAAATAGCAATCAGCTAAGAATTTAGAGACTAAAATAATTCAAACTGCTAAACCTGATGCAATAGAAGGTAGCAAATTGGATGATTTTTTTTTTATCCTTTGTTCAATTTCATCGCATTTCTTTATCGTTATCGCAATGTTCCGGTCGAGACATAGAAAAAATTTAACTCATTGAAGAAAAGGGAGATAATAAAAATGTCCAAAAGAAAGATTAATGAGAAGAAAAAGGGGAGAACGAATTCACATGAAGAAACAGAATTCCCCACTCTATAATAAAGACCGATGTGTATTTATTTGTGTATACATACATATATATAAATACAAATATATATATACACATATATATATATATACATATACATATATATATACATATACACATATATATATATATATATATATATATATATATATACATATAAACATATATATATATATATACATATACACATATATATATATATATACATATACACATATATATATATATACATATACACATATATATATATATACATATACACATATATATATATATATACATATACACATATACACATATATATATATATACACATAATATATATACATATACACATATATATATATATATATATATATATACATATACACATAATATATATACATATACACATATATATGTGGGGGATGCTAACGCATTCTATTCCTCTTAAATATTGAAGAAAAACGAGCAAGAAAACGTCAACATTCAACACAAATGAAGGGCAAATAAAATATCCAATATTCAAACATTTATATGAACAATAACAATTTATTTTGCATTTTTACACATAAAATTTATGTTCCATATTTGACGAAAGTCTTTTAGCGTCTTTTGGATAAATGTCTCTTTGACGGCTTGAAAGAAATAGTGTCCTTTTGTTATTTAAAGCAATGTCTCTTTAAATAAGTTTTGTATGGAGAAAAACGCACGTGTGCGTGTGTGCGTGTGTGCGTGTGTGCGTGTGTAATTGAAAAGAGAGAAAGAAAATGCCAAGCTTACTATGAGTGTCCAGCAGTCAGAAAGGGGGAGAAGAAATGATTTGACGCGACAGGTAGTCGTCGCATCGTCCTGTCTGAAGAAATTCTGGAGGCAAGAGGGAGAGACGAAACGCCAGTGTCGTTCTGTCAAGGCTGGTCGAGTAGCAGAGAAGAGGGCGATTTCCGTTTGCAAAGAAAACAATTTTCTCGCACTTAAGAATTCAACGTGTTTTTTTTTTTTTGTTTTTTTTCAGTTGAGTTCTCTTTTCTTCTCTCGACCGTTCGGCAAAAACCTTTGTTTTTTTTTTGTTTTTTTTGCGTGCGGCTTCCTGCATTAACCGTGTGAGTGCATTTTCACGTGGTATTTTCAGTTTTTTTGAAGAGTTCGAATTCCCTCGTCGCCATTTGTTGTGGACCTGGGTAAGGCCGAATGAATGACACAGGAACACATGGTTTAAATGAACAAAGGTATATATTATATAATAGAAAGAAAAGAGATGCAAGGAGATGTGCTCTCAACCGCCATTGCCGGTTTGCCTGGGAAGAAGAGAACAAGTGTCACGTGCTTCCCGTATTTATAAGGTGGACGAGTCTATTAGTTCTCCGTAGGTAGGTACGGCACCATAACAAAAACTCGTCTAGCAACAACCATTGTAAATATGTTTTCTGTCTTCCGCTGTGTACTTTAAACTAAACAGAACTTCCATGACCAAAGTTTCCTCCAAGATCTATGCACCTGTGGAACACAATACTGCTCGGCTGCTTCCCAGCCGACTACAACATGGTGATTTTAAAGTCCAATGACAACACATTCTTGTTGAACTGTCATCTTAAATAATCAAATTCTGCCCAGTTTAAACCATCGTTACTAATCCTAACGGTATTGTCTCACCGTCCATCTGGCAAACTCATTAACCCTTACTCTCGAGTGGCCTTTGCGCCTTGATAAGCACTGACACATGAGTATAAAAAATAAATAACAATAAAAAAAATCCATAGAGTCCACACTTACTGTTCTTC
This sequence comes from Sepiola atlantica, assembly GCA_963556195.1. Taxonomy (NCBI): domain Eukaryota; kingdom Metazoa; phylum Mollusca; class Cephalopoda; order Sepiida; family Sepiolidae; genus Sepiola; species Sepiola atlantica. Next base: position 67,431,697 of record OY744523.1, read on the forward strand.
TATCTTTGTTTTTATATAGTTTGTTCTGATAGCATTGTTTTGTATGTTCATCTCTGTTAATTGAACTATCCTTCCTTTGCAGATTAGCTGTTTGGAGTGTCTCAAGCTATATGGCTCTGACAGTCACTAGTTGTTAATCGAATTATCTCCCTTTTGCAGATTGACCGTTTGACGTTTCTAAAGCTAGATAGCTCTGGTAGTCAATTTGCATAGGAGGAAGTGTCATTAGTATATAAACTCTACTTTTTGATTGAAGAAGGCTATTGATTATATGAGCTGCAACAGGAAAGACTAACAATATCATTAAGCCGTACCCTCAAATGGCCTTTGACCTTAATAAGTGGTGACTCATTAATAAAAAAGGTATGGATCCATATATGCTCCCCTCTTATCTTGGGGGGACTTCTGTCACTCAGATTGTAAGGAACACCATCTGGTAACGACTCGTGTGCAAACTCTTAGTGAGTAAATGATGATGATGATCATCATCACTATTTGCATTCTTTCCTAAACGTGAAAGTGATGCAGTAATCCCAACAAAACTCGAACCTGGCATGCCAAGCCCTCAATCCACGCTTATAACCATTAAACCATGCAATCAGTTCTGTGCATGTTTAATTTCTGAAACCCTTTTACTGGCATGAACATATACCCACTCACACCTTTTTTCTGTTAAACATATTAAATATATCATAAAGTTGACATAAAGGTCAAAGCAAACTTCCTTTCTCCGTGTACGCATCAGTCATTAAGATTAAATAACCTTCAAGCGATAAGTTTCCAAACAGTCAAAAATGTCACGAGGGTTCATACAGTGTTTGATTAATGTTTATAATCTTTTTTCGTTTTTCTGTAATTTATGTGCAAATGAGTTTAATTCATGATTTACAGACAGCTAAACTTATAGTTTCTGTCAGTGTTAAAATCTTAACATACCTGATAACAGTTCACTCTCTCGTGATGGATTGGTTCCAAAGTTGGATTTTCCTTATTTTACGAGCTGTAATCTTAACATACGAATCTTATACCTATTTACTCGCTACCCTATGAGTTAGACACAAGGTCGGTTTTTAATATCGGGATAATCCAGTTCACCCCCAAAAGTGGCACTCTGGATCGGAACAAAAATAAAAATTGTCTCAGCCAAAAGAGATTTCTCCTTCACTGATATAGGATAGAAACGATAAAGTGTAGTATCAGAACAGATACTACACTTTGCTCCGAGCCAAAAGGTCAAGGTAATCTTGTAAATGAGTTGAATAAATATATTATTCTTGTACCGTCTGAATGCAATGATTGATTCATCTATATAAATAAAGCAAATGTGTGTTTATCTGTTAATTGGTCATGAATATTACATTGATTGGGACTATGATGTCAGTGATGAATTACCTTATGCTTGTTGAAAGGTTTCTAACATTAAAATGTGCACCGTCTATATTTCTTTGTATTGATCTATCTACATAATAATCTATCTAAAAAATAAATATGAATAAAGCCAATCTTGTAAATGAGTTGAATAAGCATATCCTTGTTGTACTATTTGGAGTGCCCATCATAGGCTAGTTGAAAGGTGATCAGCAAAATCTTTAAAAATCACATCCCTTATATTTATATGTATTAATCTATGTATATAAAGCAAATGTGTGTTTTTCTGAACAAATTACGACAAATAGTCTTTGTTTTTAGCTTGAATTCACTCCAGACTGACACTGTAGATTAGGGGCAACAAATTAAAGGGGGCATCCTATGTAAGAAATTGTGCAGGGAGATATTTGTTCGCATTACACTTAAATTTCTGCATGTTGGTAGAGTCAGAGAAACAGGAGCAGGGAGAGAGTTCCAAAGGCTGGCAGCTCGAGGAAAGAAGCTATTAGAGTATAAACCCTCCAGCATCTGGGGACCTCCACAGTGAATGGATGGGACTTAACTGATTGTCGAGTTGGTCAGGGGTATTTACGTCGAGGAGAGACCAGAGAGGCCAGTTAATTGGAGCATATTCCATTGAAGTACTTGTAAAACAAGTGCAGGGATGCCACATTGCGGCGATGAAAGAGGGGCTAAGCTTGGTAGATAGTGAGGGACCTTTAAGATCAACAACTCTTTTTTGGACCCTGTCAAAGAGGGGAAAGTTAGTGGATCATGCACCAGCCAAGATGTGATAACAATACTCCATGCATGGGCGGATAGTGGCTTTCTAGAGATATAGAATACTGGCATGTGTGAGAAATTTTCTAGCATGGTAGAGGGAGCCCACTTTCTTTGCAGCTGCCTTGGCAATGTTTTCAATGTATTTGTTCCAATTTATGTTAGGCCTAGGAGTTTGAATGTTAGACTTTCAGGTAAGGTGTTATTAGCCATGGTAATTGGTGGGTGAAAGGGTTTCTTGTAGTTGTCTTTGTGGCATTAAATGTTATCCATTTATGTCCCCATTTAATTACAGACTGGAGGTCATTTTCTAAGGATTCAGCCATCACGTCTGCTTTTCCCACATGTCTTAAATAGTCATGAATATTACATTGATTCATACTATAGTGTAAGTGTAAGACAATGGAGATGGATAAGAACTCAGAAGCAATTGAGGCTGTTGAGAAGTTTTGTTATCTTGGTGATACCATTGAAGCACAGGGTGGAGCCGGTGCTAGTGTGATTGCAAGAATTAGCAGTGGATTGAGTAAGTTCAGCAAAGTTCTGACATTACTAACAGCAAAATGTTATGTCGACCAAGGAAAGAGTCAAACAGGCATGTGCATGCATTGTGACTTATTTTTTTTTACTAATGAGTAACTACTTATCAAGCCCCAAAGGCCACTCGAGGACAAGGGTTACAGAGTTGGTCAGGTGGACGGTTAGACAACACCTTTATGATTGGTACGATCGTTTAAACTAGGCAGAATTTGACTATTTTCGAGGACGGCTCAACAAGAATTTTTTTACATTGGACTTGAAAACGACAATCTTGTAGTCAGCTGGGAAGCAGCTCCATGGTATTGTGTTCAGCAGACAGGAAGTTCTAGGAAAGAAACTTTGTTCATAAAAGTTCTGTTAAGTTGTCAGTACACAAAGAGAGAAACGGAAATTATTGACAGTGGTTGGAGCTAGACGAGTTTTTGTAGTGAATATTTTACCATAGATTGAAGCTCAGTCGAGCACCTAATGATAATAACGATAGAGCAAAGAAAGACTAGCAACATCTCTTCTGTGAAAACGTGACTGTAGGGAAGAAAAGAGGACATCCCCCCACTAGATTTCGAAGCTGGTTTTGTACTCTGTCATGGGTTAACTAAGCGGCACCTCCTCAGATGTGGTAACGGTACTCTATCGTAGGACGTATTTGACTCTTATACAAGTAAAGGATTGCATCAGGCATGATATACCTTCTGGAGTGGTAGAATGATCCAACCATTTTTCCAGCAACTTTAGCCACAGATTGTATGCAAGTCTTCTATTTCAAGTCTGAAGTGAAGACCAGTCCTATAAGCTTATAAACACAGCGAGCTTCCTCAAGGGGAGGGACATTTATTTCAATTAGCACAAAGTGAGGATCCAAGCATTGGTGGTGAAAGTACAGAAGTTTGGATTTAGACGTTTTAAAAGTAACCAGCCAACTATTTTTTCTCATTGCACAACGTGCCTAATGTCAGAAGAGAGATACCCAGAAAGATCTTGATCATTACTGCTCTTTGAAGTGTTGCCATGGATGGTTGTGTCATCTGCATAAATGTCGATGAATGATTTTAGAATGTAATTTGAGAGATCATTGATGGAGATCAGGAAGACTATTGGGCCCAGAATGAATCTATTGATTCCAGCTTTAATACTATGCACCTCAGACCTCTGTTCATCAACAATTACTTTCATAAACCTATCAGAGAGAAAGAATTTGATGGTAGAGAGGACATTTCCAGGTATTCTATAGCTAGAAAGTTTGTGAAGTGAACCTTCATGCCAAACACTATCAAAGGCCTTTGGTATGTCAAGAGTTATAGCTCTAAAAACAAAGCCCACGTCAATAGATTCACTGATCCTGTGTAATATTACAATCAGCACATCAGCTGTTGATCTTGCAGGGCGAAATCCATATTGCTGATCACTGAGTAGGCTGTTTTTGCTGATATGATTGACAACTTGGTTTATCACAGATTCAAGCAACTTACCCATGACACACAGGAGACTTATTGGTTTGTACTGAGATGCAGAAGACGGATTTCCAGTATTTTGAAATACTGGGCAGGCTGACGAGGTTTTGCAAGGTGATGGGAAGCATTTCTTTTTTAAGCAACGATTGAACAGCTTTGTAAGAATAGGAGCTAGTTCCGGTTGCAGTTTTTTAAGCACTATGATTTGAATATTGTTAGGACCAGTTGCTTTGCTGGCATCAAGGTTCTTGATAAATTTTACATTTTATAGATATATGGATCTCGCCAGAGTGTTTTCATTCATAGGGTGAAATTCAAGTGGTAAGCGGCCCTGATCGTAAAGGATGGAATTTGATGCAAAGTTATTTGCAAAAAGTTTGGCTTCATCGCATGCTGAGGAAATCACCTCTGATCCATAGATAATGGTTGAAATAGAGGTCACACATCTGTTTATGACCCTGTTTATTATACGCCAAAACTCATTGGAACTAGATTTAATGGATTAGACATATGATTTTCACGCACTAGATAGTGTATGGAAGGGAAACCTGGCCAGTTAGGGTTGGGGACATGCGTTGTATCAGGAGAAATGATATAGGAATGATGATGGATGTGTAACGTGGGTCTTAAAGGCAGACTTAGTTCTGATGACCTCAGAGGAAGATTACATCTGGACAGTATAGGGAGATGTGTGCAGAACAGGAGACTTCCATAATATGGCCACATTGAAAGAATGCATGAGAGTTCTTTGGTTATTTAATTTAGAACAGTTGAGGTACCAGGTTCGGTTCACAGGGTAAGGCTAAGGTAAACATAGGAGGAAGTGATAAAAATGGACCTGAGGGAACGAGGGATAAATAAAAACCTGGCCAGAGATAGGTTACTTTGGAAGTCAATTTCTAAAAGTTGTTCAACACATGCCAGCATGTAAAACTAACGTTAAATGATGATGATATGATTATGAAGTACCTTACGCTTGTTGAAAGGTTTCCAACATTAAATGTACACCCCTTACATTTCATTGTTCCATCTATATAATGATCCTTCTCTATAAATCAGGCAAATGTGTGTTTGTCTGTTTTCAGAAATTCTGGCAAAGAATATTAAATGTTCATGAATATGACATCCATTGGGACTATGATGTTACTGATGAAGTCCCTGTCTACACTAGTTGAAAGGCTTCCAACATAATCTTAAAACTTACATATATTACATTTCTTTGTATCTATATAACTAACATGTGTGTTGATCCGTCTATATTTACTAGTCTCCTCACGAGAGCAAAGTAAGACACAAGGTCAATTTTAATGTGGGAAAATTCAGTTCCCCCCAAAAAAGGGCCCTCGCGATTTGGACAAGAATAATAATTTATTCAGTCTACTTTAAAAGTACAAATACATTTTTTAAATAATCAAAAATAATTAAAAACTTAAAAATTATTAAAAGGAGTAAAATAATAATTTTAAAAAATATATATATAGGAGTTAATATATCTGTCTGGAATTAGTATTCTATCTATAAATTAAAGTCAGTTTTTTCATCGTTTCTTGGTCATCGATAGCTTTTTTCCTAAAAATTATAAATATTTGTCAAGGATATAAAACAATATTGCAAAACAACAATTTGTTATGTTAAAATCACAATCATTAAATAATAAATAATAGCTAATTAATAAAAAGTCTATTTTCAACATCAATATGCAAATTAGTCAACCTTGCAACTGATATCGCATATACATAAACGGTATATAAAAAACATGGTGCGTCTATTGTGTAAAGTTGAATTAAATTCAATTAGGGCGTTTTAACTTTACCTTTAGTGCGAGAAATGGGATCAACTTTCGAATTTATTTATTTAACTCTAACCCTAACTTTACCGTTAGTTCAAGAAATGGGGCCAACTTTCGCATTTATTCATTTAGATTAGACGTTAAGAACCTCCATTAAATAGTTTTCATTCATTTTTAATAAAAACAGAAAATCTTATTCAGGTTTATTATGATGATCGATATCGGAAAATAACTGGAACACGATAGCAGAAAAAAACAAGTGCCAAGTATAAGATTCAAACCCTGAAAGATAGCATAAAATACTGGAACCGAAGGCGGACGTATTATTCTCACAGATACCGGTGAAACGAAAATAGGTTGTTTTTTTAAACTACTTAAACTGTCCTTATAAGTTCGGCGTAGAGATACAAAATCAAACGTCTGTTTTACCTAAAAAGTAGTTCGATTGTCTAAAATCACTAAAGAAAGAAAGAAATGAAAGAAACATAAATATAAAATAAAAAATTCTTTTTAAAGTGAAAACATATTCGTGAACATTTATCAAATAGTTTTTATCCCCTTTTTTAAAGTTAAAAAAAGTCAAATACTACAATGATTTGATGTGAAAAGCATAAACGATTTGTATGTAAAGGGTTTCAAAACCAATAAAACAATTTTGTTAATTGTTTTCTTCACTTAATTCTATACTTTATCTTGACTTATTTATTTGTCTTACTGGCAATGAAAAGGTTCAGAGTATTATAAGCATGTTGTTTGGTCGGTTAATAATAAAACACATTAAACTTGAAAGTAACGCTAAAATGTCAAAACATTTGTTTGTAATGTTATTTTTGCATACTTTTAATTTTGAATATTAAGTTTTTAAAAAGGTTCAAGAACTTCTGACATCGATAAGGATATCTGATCGAAAGTACTGATTCCAAATTTGTCGTTTGTTTGGCTCTTAGATCAACAATTTAATTGTGATGCCGCGACACACTTACATACATACGCACATACAGACAACTTTGATTTATATATATTAAAACAAACTAAAATAGTGTAATAACAAGATAAAAAATTAATATACTTATCTAATTTTGACTCTAAGTGTTGTAAGCTTAAGTCTAAAAATAATTTATTTTCCTGACCATTGCCATCCAAAGCAAAGTCAATGTTGAGTTAGAGAGGAGAATCATGAGAGTCAGTTAAGTCATGGGTAAGGAACATGAAGCAGACAGTTGATATTTTGGAAATGCTTTTCCTTCTAGCCACCTAAAAAAAGTAAAAACCAGTGTCAAGTCCTAGAAACTTATGAGGCAACCAGACTGACCGGTGATAATGATTGTGGGATTGAATGCATTACTACTTTAAATATTCGATGGTCATTAGTTCAGCCATTAGCAAGAACCAATTCCAAGATACTTATGTAGTGGTCATAAACAGACCTATTTTCTCTGAAAAATATCCCCATTGAGTGGATTGGTCACACACTGACCAATCAGCCTGCAACTACTTCAGCCCCTTAGGGAATCACAGGCGGTCACCAGAGAGACCCTGGCAAGCAACGAAGAAACACTTCTTTCACTCTCCCTTCTGCCCCTGTCCACTGGACGCTCACAGCAAATACTATACTATATAGGCTTTGTTAGTTCATTTCGTGTTTGAAACTAGAGAGGGACAACGTCCCCTTCTTTACAAAATGACTTCAGACTTCAGACAATTATGAAGGGATACACAACACAATGTGTCCACAAAACGACTGCACAGAGTTCTGTTATATTTGGCATGAAGTAGCATTGTCATACCGGATGTTTCACAGGGTGATTAAAATCATAACAATGTACTACTACTACTATTATTAATGATTATGATGATGAGGATTGATTTATCATTAATGTCATACATATCAGTGCTGCTACAGTTTCTGCTGATATTGACATTAGCATTGCTGCTGCTTCCTTTAATGTTCAATAGCTTAAACATATATACACATCATAAAATAAACACATACATTAATTTTAAAGAAGAAACAATTGTTTCTCGAGCTCAGAATTGCATGCTAGCATTTCAGAGTGGTTAGAATTTTAATACACTTACTACTACTACCAACACTGATGTAGAGGAGAGTAAAAAGTGGACATTGAGTTTACTTTCGACAGCCAATTAACTCTCGCTTCCTTTATTTTGTCCTTTAGTCGTTCTCACATTCCATGAGCGATTTTTCTGACAAAACGGGGAAAAATTGCTGTTTTCTGGATCAGAATCTATGTAACACTTATCGTTGGCGAGTTTTTTTTACCTTAAAGTAGTATATTTTAGCTCCTTACATCAAGTGGTTTTATGCCTTGTCTGGAGGATTTCCATTAAAAAATAATAATAATGGAAACTGCAACATAAACAAAACAAAAAGATGGAAAGAAACACCACATGAACCCAAGGGAACTGAAACTGCAAGAAATCATAAACTGTGCCCCCCCCCACCAAAAACAATCGGCTGATACAACACAAAATAGTCGTGAATGGTCAAGGAGGATGGAAGGTCCGAGGAGGGAGAGCACTAACCAGACCTCCACTGGATGAGTGCGCAGAATACTTGGACATCAGGAAGGCTTACCTATTGTGGCCCAAATTCCAGTGAAGAGCAATGGTCATTGCCAGCAGAAGTCATTTGCTAAGGTTATCGAAAGAGGTAGAGAGTACTGGAAATCTGGGAAGACTTGTTGTCACTCAGACTCCAGAGAACACCATAGGTTTCTATCAGTGATATCAGCAAATAATAATCTATTATTAATAGAGATTTGGTATATATCTGTCTGATGCTGAAACAATACTAGTACTATCTTCTTATCCTCAATTCAGTTTATTATACTATTTCAGAATAATGTACTATCTTTCAATGCTTAATTCAGGTAGGGGGTAGTGTAGTATCTGTTGTGTTGTCATAAAATCATCCTTCCAGGCATTACCTCCTACTTTTTGTGTGTGTGTATGGTGGAGTTAGTGTATTATCTGTTCTGTTGTCATAAGACCATCCTTCCAGGCATTACCTCCTTCATTTGGGCCAGTGTAATATATGTTCGTTCGCCATATATGCATGCAAAAATATGCGACCATTGAAGCATATTTTTTCTAATAATAATAATAATAATAATAATAATAATTATTATTATATTCCTAAAAATTATTATTAATAGGTTGAGGAAAAGGTTTGTGCGCCATGTTAAAATAATGATTTATTATACAAGAATTTATTCAAATCTAACGAGTATTCTTCAAAATGAAGAACATCATTATCCACGAGTTTCTGCTAATGAACTGTAATCTTCTGAACTAGTCAAAGTATTAATCGTTTGAATCGTAAAAGTTCTTGATTAACACTATTGAAAGATTCAAACTGGCGACCCTTGATCAGAATAGAGCATAGTCAGATGGAGCAACGTCTAGACAATTGGATGGATGTGCCATTACTAAACAGTAAAGTGTTACTACCGTTTACCAAAGGAAAATTCTATCAAGTATGTGTACGCAGTGTGATCATGTATGGAAGTAAAACCTGACCAGTGAGTGTTGAGGATATGTGTTGCATGGACAAAAATGATATGAGAATGATACGATGGATGCGTAATATGAGTCTTACAGACAGGCTTTGATCTGATGATCTCAGAGGAAGATCCAACAAGAAGACGTGTGCAGAAGAGTAGACTTCGATGGTATTGCCAAGTTGAAAAAATGAATGAGAGTTCTTGGGTTTGTAGATGTAGAACAGATGAGGTAACAGGTTTAGTTGTTGAGGGGAGGCTAACAAAAACATGGGAGAGAGTGATAAGGATGGACTTGAGAAAACTCAAGTTCATCCTTATCACTCACTATAAATAAATAAAGACCTGGACAAAGGCTAGTTTGAAAGTCAGATTCATGCTAGCATGTACAATGGACGTTAAATCTATAACGATGAAGAAGAAGAAGTAAACTGTCATTCATCAAGTGGATTCTTCAAAAGGACAGAAAGTTTAAACTGAAACATCCTTCTTCAATGTACACTTAGATACAGCTAAGTCAATGAAAAGCCATGTAAGCACCAGTGATGCAAAGTGGGAATAAACTCCCAAATATACAATCCAGGTTTATGGAAGCATTGACTTCAAAGATAATTATTCTTTAGTTGTATTAGGTTGAAAGAATAGATGATAATGCATAGGTTAGCAGATGTAAAACAGTTGAAGATCAAGTAAAATATAAGAGGAAGTGATAAAAACGGACCTGAGGAAAAGATAGATTAATAAAGACCTGGCTAGAGATAGATAACTTTGGAAGTCAATTTCTTAAAGCCGTCCAACGCATGCCAGCATGTAAAACGGACGTTACACCGAATATCATGACGATCGCAATGATGATGATGATTATGGTAAAACCTCCATACTATTCAATTATTTTAACACAGCAAGTAAACTTTTTTCTCAACCTAGTATGACATTGATGAGAAAAAAAAACTATGGCGAAAGTAGTAATCTAACTACTAGTAACAATAACAGAGTGAATTATAATTCGATTACTTTGAACTCTTGAAGTGCTATGAACGCTTTACTTACCTTGGTGATTTGACTGTGAAGCCGAGGGAAGATTTGACAAGCCATGACTTTACTTTGCCATCGGCTGCTGTTCAGATGCTCAGCAACAAGGGACTGAATTAAACTCTACAGAAGAAAAAAAAACGAATAAAAAATAGTCTGAATATAAACACACATGTATAAGCTATAATATCTATATAATAATTCATGCAAATATAGAGAATTCTAGATGTTTATTATTTGTTTCAGGATGCGAAAGACACTTTTTGGTTGAGAATTCTTCTGCTATTCACTTGTTAAGAATCTAAGTTTTTCTTATATCATTATACAATCTCAACTGACTCGCCTCGTCTGAATTCCTACTCCAGAAATTTAACCTATTACATATATATTTTTTCACTTACACAATTGAGTCCGCTTGTAAGCATTGATTTATTTGGTTTCATGGAAGTCGCTTAAGACAAGGCATGAAACCACTTGATGTAAGGAGCTAATCATAATAATAAAAAGAGTGAAGAAGGTAGAATCACTTCAAGACAAACCAAGCCTACAAGAAACCCCACCACCAGCGTTCAACTGCCTGGACTCTAAACAGACTAGCCAAAACGTAAGCCCTTCAAGAAGGAAGAGGTGACAAGGCTAGCTGACAAAAAAGTTTACCCATAAACCAGTAAAGTGGCTGACCAGAAACCGGTGTTTTTATTGCTACCCCATAAGAAAGTAGGGTTGAACATTCTTTTAATTCTTGAAGAAGCAGCAGGAGCAACATAACTTTTTTTTTAAACAATAAAATGCAAAATGCCTTCTTCGTAATCTATGAAATACAAAGACTGTATTAGAAAACACGGCACTCTTGTGTAATTTAGAATTAATCATAGCTATAAAGATAACGGGCGTCCATCCTCCTAGGAATTGCCACCTCCTTTTCAATGTTGTGTTTTCTTGAATACACACACGAAGATTGGAGGAAAAAAGAAAAAAGAGAAAATAATTGAGAAACGATTGGATTTACATAGAAACACCTTTATTCTCACATGCCGAAGAAAAATGTAGGAGGGATATACAAAACATGATACATAAAGGAGTGAAAACCACAGATGAAAATACTAAAGGAAATAATACATTAATGTCCCAACACATAAGGACATGTATTGCCGGGGCCAAAGAGTGACTCCTACCAGAAGGAGCCTCATAGAATACGTCATCAAGCTTTGTGAAAACCATACACATACACAGCCGATCGTAATCACATCTAATGGCTTTGGCGTCCAATCTAGGAAGAGAATATCCAGTTTCGATATTTACCACCTGAGCAGAATTACATTTATTATTTCGTGAAACAGAAAAGTGCATTGCCTCGTTGCTCAGTATAATTAAGGGGAGATAACTTTGATATAATGCAAAGGGTCATGCATAAATGAATTAATTGAGATCTGCAATTATGTACTGAACATTCTATTTTATTTATAGTTGGGTAAATTGTTTTCAAACATAAAGGGAAATAATGAATAAACGGTTGGATTTACATATGTAGACATTTATTCTCACATAGATAGTTTGCCAAAGAGAAGAAGGAATACGAAACAACGTATAAAGCGTTGAAAACCACAGGTGTAATTACTAACAGAAAGAATACATTAATATTGCAACACAAGTGATAAAAACATGTATTGCCGGGGCCATATATATATAGAGAGAGAGATGTATGTGCAATTGATAAGTGAATACTACTCATATGCAAAGTGTGTTCATAAATAAGTTAATTGAGGTCTGTAATTATTAACTGAACGATTTGATTTACGGTTGGATAAATTGTTTTCACGGTGCGGGTATTAATTTTGTACTTGACAAGATTTTATGAAAATGTTTTTGAGCAGGCATACCTCAAGCTTTTATACAAGGCAAACTGGAATATTCAGCAGAAAGATGCAAGGATATGTAAGAGCATATGTCTTGTCTGAAAGGAAGGATGCATAATAAGTTTTTGCATAACTCACTCGGCAGGAATTTGCTTGATTGAAAAATAGCCCTCGATGTCATCGCAGAAAGGAAGCCTACAAAGAGGTAGTTGACAGACAAGGAAAAGGACAACATTTCTTCGAGCATTCATTTCATTTAGGAAAAGCAATGACACGAGCAAAGAAAATTTATCTGGTTTAAATAATGGATTATATACATACATATATATATATATATATATATAATAATGGTAATAATCCAGGTGAAAAATATCCACAGGGTGGTAATCCAGAGAATTTTAACCGGGTTTATAAAAAGTGCTCAATATCAAAATAGTGTCGCAGATTTTGTACATGTCTGTGTAAATAAAATTATCATATATATATATATATATATATATAAGTTAGGTATGTTGAGATTTTTATATATTTCTATGGACAGTATTCACTCCTAAGCTAATTAACCTATCATTATGAATGTTGAAACACAGCTGCTAGGTGTAAGAAGTCCTATATTGAGTTTAATTTAGTTTTATGCAAAGGGGTAAAAAAGGATGGAAGTCCTTTGTGAAAATTCAGATACTTTTGATTTCTATGAAATTTTAACAAGTTTTAAACATCCATTAATAAATATTCCCCAAATTTTAGTTTCTTTGAATCTTTTACAAGATTTTTAGAGTACATAATATGAGCTCAACTTTCAATTTGAAAATTCAAATATTTAAGATTTCCATTTAGTTCAATCTATAGTAATTAAATATCAATTAAGCTAGATTCCTTGAATTGCAATTTCTTTTAAAGACCCCTTAATCTTAAGCCTTAAATTTTACACATTTTTTCTAGAATCTAAATCATGTAATGCATTTTGATTAAAATTCGAATAAGGATTCTAGACATAAGGTTTAGTATTGTTATCTTTTTAGATCTCGTTTCGGTTTGAAGACGCCGCCATACTGTCGGCACGTGTTACCATGACGACCGCTATCCAAGTAAGCCTTGTGTACGTGATTCCCGACCGCTTAAAAGTGGAATCAGCTGTATTGAGACTCGTTCTGTAATCGCTGTGATAGCACAAAAGTCGGAGCACATGATCATACTTGTTACCATAGCAATTACACGTGGATTGCTCATGTGCTAAGCTCACTGTGGCAAAAAGAACGTCCCAAAAGAAACACAATTTTCTGAATCATGGGGCCATCTTTCATCCGAATACATATGTCTACTACTACGTCCGCCACTTTTCTATAAATAGTGGGGTCAAACAACAGGCAGGCAAGGGGACCGCTGGCCACCGAGACTCGCGGCTGCTGCGGTGGGCATTGCGGCCGCTCCGCCCCGACCATCAGCGCTGCTGCTTCTACTAACGACAACGATAACAACAACAACGACAGTCGTCGCTGCTTCTACTCCTACCAACAACAACAACAATCATCGCTATGTCTACTCCTACCAACAATCATCACTGCGTCTACTCCTACCAACAACAACAATCATCACTGCATCTACTCCTATCAACAACAACAACAACAGTCATCGCCGCGTCTACTCCTACCAACAACAACAACAGTCATCACCGCGTCTACTCCTATCAACAACAGCATTCATCGCTGCGTCTACTCCTACCAACAACAACAATCATAACTGCGTCTACTCCTACCAACAACAACAATCATAACTGCATCTACTCCTACCAACAACAACAATCATAACTGCGTCTACTCCTACCAACAACAACAACAGTCATCGTTGCGTCTACTCCTATCAACAACAGCAATCATCGCTGTGTCTACTCCTACCAACAACAACAACAGTCATCGCTGCGCCTACTCCTATCAACAACAACAGTCATCGCTGCGTCGACTCCTATCAACAACAACAGTCATCGCTGCGTCTACTCCTATCAACAACAACAGTCATCACTGCGTCTACTCCTACCAACAACAGCAATCATCGCTGTCTACTCCTACCAACAACAACAACAGTCATCACTGCGTCTACTCCTACCAACAACAGCAATCATCGCTGTCTACTCCTACCAACAACAACAACAGTCATCACTACTTCTACTCCTACCAACAACAGCAATCATCGCTGTGTCTACTCCTATCAACAACAACAGTCACTGCTGCGTCTACTCCTATCAACAACAACAGTCATCGCTGCGTCTACTTCTATCAACAACAGCAATCATCGCTGTGTCTACTCCTACCAACAACAACAACTGTCATCGCTGCGCCTACTCCTATCAACAACAACAACAGTCATCGCTGCGTCTACTCCTATCAACAACAACAGTCATCGCTGCGTCTACTCCTACCAACAACAACAACAGTCATCACTGCGTCTACTCCTACCAACAACAACAACAGTCATCGCTGCGTCTACTCCTACCAACAACAGCAATCATCGCTGTCTACTCCTACCAACAACAACAACAATCATCACTGCTTCTACTCCTACCAACAACAGCAATCATCGCTGTGTCTACTCCTACCAACAACAACAACAACAGTCATCACTGCGTCTACTCCTACCAACAACAGCAATCATCGCTGTGTCTACTCCTACCAACAACAACAAGTGCCGCCGCTGCTTCCATCACTACCACCAACAACAACAACGACAATTCTTGGTAATTTCCTTCCGTTTGTTTGGAAAATAAATGATTGAATTGTTATAATTTCCATCCTGCGTTGTCTATTCCTTTCTGCTTGCCACCATATGCTTTAATAATATAACAATATCTTAATTTTAATCTTTGTAAGGGGACATAAAACTGGTGTAAAACTGTTCTTTTGGGGGAATTTACTCGTCTTATGATTGGTATTATTCTATCAATCAAAAAATATATATGTTTCATAACATCCGAAAATGTTCCAAATTGCAAGTTCAATTTAGTTGCATTACAAGTTTCAGCTTTTGTTTTGCAATAGGGCAGATTGTTGTTAGCTCAGTTGAATTCGATTACTAAAGTCGATTAGACATATCGTTTCAAGTTTTGCAGATGAGTTCATTCTTTGGGTGGGTGATTTTGTCACCATTTCTCAAGTTATTTTTTTCATGTATATTCTTTTAATGTGCTTGGTCTTCTTGTTATCTTTGTCGGGAGCTCACTTTGAACTTTTTCTATACTCTTTTATTATGTATTTCGATTGGAGGTTTTACTATTGCTACTGAATTTGAACTTTTCCCCTGATGAGCTGCATAGCTGAAGTGAAAGACTGTATTTTCTCTCGGGTCTGCGGCGAAATGCGCGTATGATGTATAGAAAGAAGTAATTTTGGAAAATATAGAAATTAAAAATACAATACAAACATATTAAGAGAAAATTGCGTTCTTTGTATAAATTTGAAAACTTTTGTTTTTAATTAAAGTTCTGCTACCAACTGATGATGATTGTATTTTAACAATTGAAATATTTTGGTAGAACTATTCAATATGTGTTTTTGAGTTTATTTTTGCTAGTTGTTGATTTGCTTATCCTTTATTCCATTTTTATTTTTACATATAATATATATATGTTTATTTATATATATATGTTTATATATATATATATATATATATATATATACATACACACACACACACATATATATGTTTATATATATATGTTTGTTCTACATACCCAGCATTGCGCAGTAGTATATTTACTTTATTTACTTGCAATTTCTTTCGCTTTTCTTGTTTTGAAAGTATGCCGGATTTTTTCCCTAAATTTTATATTCTGTTTCCAAAAAGGGAAGTTATTAATGGACAAAAACAGAGTTATGTACCGTTTTTCTTCAAAATATTATTTTTTTCTTCCAAAGAAAGGGGAGTAAGTCTGTAATGTAAGAATGGAGAGTTACCTCACTTTTATTTTTTAAATATTCTCTGCAAAAGTAAATCCGACCGGATAAATGATTTTCTGAGAGGAATTAAGTTTAATTACATTTTATTGTTCTTATCAACATGGATCAACGTTCAACAAAATAAAATGGCTATTCAGAATGAAATATTGATTTTGTACAAAAGAATATATCGCTGATTAAATCTAGAATCTGACTGACTTTACTTTATTATATTGGCATAAGTTTGCATTCTACAGACAGAGCCGGCTGTCTCTAAACCCCTTGAACTGAAAGAGGGAAGCAAGACTGCTATCTCTTAAAGGTATGCTTAAAAAGTGCTCTGAGGGCCGTCTCTATTTTTCATTTAATGAAATCTGAAAAAGTATATTCGAGTCAGGCGAAATTTTAATGTTATATAAAACTTGTATGCTTTGGCAGTGCCTCCCTCCCATCATTATTATCATCATCAGCATCATCCAGTTTTGGTATTTAAGGTACTGCAAGTGTCCCGGATTCTTGGGTGGGCAATACTAAGCAATGTCTTATGTCTGCTTTCTATGTAGTCCAATCCAAAGGGTTGATGCCAGTCATGTTGCAAGCAGTCAAGTCACTTTGTATGCATTCAAGCTAGGTTTTGGGCTTAGGGTTAGGTCTTTGCTGGTCTTCCACACACCCTCGTGCCTGGGATATCCATGTGTGTTATTCAACTGATACAGGACATGGCCAGACCACCTGAGACACTGAGTGTGTAAGGCATTCAAAATACAACCAATACCAAAGGGATTCTTTCCTCTAGTTTGCTGCCGTACATCTGCTTATCCATACTGCATATTTTATTTTAGAAGCAATAATTGAAACTAAGTACAAAGATAAATGATTGAGATATCATTTATTAAAGCCTACCTTGAATAAGTCTATTTCATGACAAAATGCATGCATGAGATATATGTGTGTTTTGTATAACGGTTTCTGTAGTGTTTATGCATAAAATGTTGAAAAAAGTTTGTCTTAATACCGTGTGGGTGGCTCCAAAAATAGGATTAATATAGACGGGTTAAGCCACAAGTGACCGTTGTGGTCGAGAGAGGTATGTGTAGTAGCTTGGACAAGGTGAAAAAGAACAATGTTTTGCGTTCCTGGTTCTAGGATATTAGTACTTCCTGCTGTTCGTGACAAGAACGACCGAGAAGGGTCTATAACACCCTCTGTAGTATGTAGATCTGTGTACACGTATGAAAAAGAAGGTAATGCTATCAAGATAAAAATGCTGAGAACAATATAAGTATTTCTTTTTAATTTTTAATGAATCATGTTTTGGTAAATTGTTCATGATTTCTTAAATAAAAAGTTGTGTACAAAAAATATTTACCCTAGTATATTTCATGAAAAACCTATTTTCAAAATTAATTCAATAGCAAGTGAATAACTATTGAAAATATTGTGAAAATTTAAGTGTTCATTTTTCATCAAATCTCCAAGTATATAAGTATGTATATGTAAAAATGACATGCTGAAAGTGTGTTGATTCAATCATTTAAAAATGTAAACACTTATATTATCAGTTTTAAAATAAAAATTATTTTTTGGCCTTTTGGCTAAGATGAGAGTATAGTATCTGTTTCGATGGATGCTACACTCTGTAGACTGGTACTGCCTTGAGCTTCGCGCCTTGATTCCACCAAAGTGAGGTATTGTCCTGTGCAGTTTTAGGAGGTCCATCCTCCTAGGATTTACCTTCACTTTGAGAAGGGGTTAATCTATTGCTAATCGGCTGAGACGCCTCTACCGGGGAATGTTGACGGGTCTGCTCAGGCATTTTTATAGGCCAGAGTACGCTAATCCTAGTGCGCTGGCTAACCACACTTGACCTCGTGTCTAGCTTCCTGGAGAGGAGGTAAATAAAAAATACTTTGACCTCATGTTTAACCTTCTGGAGGTAAATAACTTTGCCTTTTGGCTATGATCTGAGTGTAGTATCTGTTCCTATGGATGCTACACTCTGTAGACCGGTACCATCTTGGCCTTTGGGCCTTGATTCCGCCAGACTGAGGTATTGTCTTGTACAGTTCTAGGAAGTCCACCCTCCCAGGCTTTACCTTCTCTTTGAGAAATGGTTAGTTTATTGCTAATCGCCTGAGGCGCCCCTACCGGGGACTGCTGACGATTCTGCTCAGGAATTTTTTTGTAGGCCAGAGTGCTCTTCCTCTTAGGTGCTGGCTTTTCAATCCCACTTTCCTTACTTTGTGTCAAATTTTACTGGTGTGCGAGGTAAATAAATACAATGAAATAAAGCCATTTAAAATTATCCATAAGAATAGCATTAAACTGAATTATTGCTGCATGGATAACAAGCAATCAATAAGAAATAAAAACAATAAAAATAATAGTAGTAGTAATGTTATTAGTGCTAATAATAATATCAACTTATGTAATTGTAGAATAAAAAATAATTACCCACTAATGAATAAATGTTTAACATCTGATGATGATGATGTTCGTTATATGTCGTTAAAATAAAATAAAGTCATATACAAATCAACAGTAAATGATATAAAAATGAACAAAAAGTATACATAAGAGCTACAAAAAATACTTTCAAGTCCAGGGATAATCATCACACGACATTCAGAAGTGAAAACTACAGAAATAGCATCACACTGTCTAAATGTATCAGTGGCATGCATTTAGTCTTGAAAGACAATGGATACCTCCTACAAAGATGCCTGCATGGTGAGTCTATCGTGAAGAAAGAGTTGCCAAATCTCCAACCACACCTCCCATGAACCGACATTGCTATAGTCCAGTTGAAAGGAGAAGTCCAAGACGACTGGTAACGATGCCGGAGTGTCAACGTGCTTATACCATATATTATGCATAAATATCTATAGGAACAAAAAACGGAGAAATTGAGAGAGAGAGAGAGAGAGAGAGAGAGAGAGAGAGAGAGAGACATAAACATCAAATACTATTTGTATTAGGTTTCTTCTTTTAAGAGAAAAGAATCTGCCATTTGCGGGAGAGGAAAGGGTAAGCATATTACAAATGAGGTAAGTCCATAGAACGGGGTGCATAAGTAAAAGTTTTCTACAGCTCAGTCTTCATGAATTTACCTGATTTGAAAAAGAACTCCCAATTTCAGTGCTAAAAAGAAGGTAGTAAAGAGGTACCTTGTACTTATAAAGGGGAAAACATTTCTGTAAACACTGAAAGCCATCAATAATAGGAGACAGTGGTAAGAAGGGCGGGATGATCCTGGTCACAAGCACCAATCTGAAAAGTCTTGTTTTGCAATCCAAGCTTGTACTCTTATTCAATTACATTATACACTATGAGAAAAACCCAGCATTGCATGTGATTGAATAAAGAACCCTATGTTATCTTGCCCCCGGCACATAAAACCTTTTTTTTTTAATCTTTTATATTTGATAGTATTCTATTTTTTGGAGTGTGACTGAAGGATTCACTCAACTTTGATTGAGTAAGAGAGAGTATAAGTACAGTGACATTTATTGAAATAATTTTCAGTAAATTTATAGTGATTCAACACTTCCCTTGCCTCACACCCGACGTTTCTTAGGAATGAATAATGATCACTGTGTCCTTCTGCTACAGCCCTAATCCGTTTATTAATGTTTCTAATCTTATTGTTTAATTTTCAAATGAGAGGTTATACCCCCTAAAATCCCTTTAAAATACTTCAAAGAAACTGAAATTTGGGGAATATTTATTAATTGATGTCTGATACCTATTGTTAAAATTACATAAAAGCGGAGCTTATTTGAATTTTCACAAAAAGCTTCCACCCACTATTTATCCTCTTTGCATTACATTAAATTAAAATAAATATAGCCCACATTTGAATTCGTTACACGTAGCAGCTGTATTCCAAAACTCATAACGATCGGTTAATTAGTTTTTAGGTGAGTCCTGTACATACAAATATATAAACATGCCTAACTTTATACAGACATAGATATGGATTCAATATCAGAATTATATTTTAGAATTTCCTCAAAATAATCCAAGTGACAACTGATTCTTTTATAATTACACCTTTTATAACGAACTCTGCTGAAACACGCTCGCAATCGTGCAATCATTTAGACTTTTTTTCCGCACCACTGAATAATTATTTCCATTTCGTTCGCAAAAAGCCCAGAGGGAATTCCGCAGTAAACATTGAATATTCCATAATTAGAGTTCCAGTTTTCTGGTAAACAAAGTTCATTTCAAATACAATGAATGCGCAATAGAGTGGCAAGGAGATCAATAATCTGATAAGATTAATGAAAAGTGTTCGATATTAAATAATATTGATTGATTTTTTCTTTTAATGGTGCCAGGTGGCGGTCAAAAGTTCCTATTTATAGCTTCTTTATGAGGGCTGGATATGACCGAAGGTAGGTTTGATGTGGAAGAAGTCCAGCTCCCCCCCCCCCCAAACAAGGGACTCTAGATGGAACAAACAAATTGCACAAGTCGAGAAGGATTTCTGATCTTCTGTTTGAAGACAGAACAGATGCTAAACTTTTATCCAGGCCATGGCTATCATCATCGGTTAAACATCTATTTTTTTCCTTTTTTCCTTTTACATATCTTTTTTTTATGTACTGATGGGTCACCACTTACAAAGGCCCAAAGACCACTCAAGCGTAAGAATTAATGAGTTTGTCAGGTGGACGGTGAGACAACACTTTTAGGATTAGTGACGACGGTTGAAACTGAACAGAATTTGATGATTTAAGAGTGCATACAAACGACCAAGCTGTAGTCAACTAGGATGCATCCCCATTGTATTGTGTTCCACAGACGAGTAGTTCTAGGAAAGAAACTGTGCTTATGGAAACTATGTTTAGTTTTAGATACACATAGAAAGAAAGGAAAACTATTTACATCTATATTTTTTTTGTATTCATCCATCTATATAATAATCTATCTATAAATAAATATGAACAAAACCAATCTTGTAAATGAGTTGAATAAGCATATCATTGTTGTACCATCTGGAGTGCCAATTCTAGGCTAGTTGAAAGGTGATCAGCAAATCTTAAAACATCACATCCCTTATATTTCTTTGTATTGATCTATCGATATAAAGCAAATATGTGTTTATCTGACCAAATTCCACCAGATATTCATGACTATTTAAAGTCATGAATATTACATTGATTCATACTATGATGTCAGTGTAAGTGTGAGACAATGGAGATGGATAAGAACTCAGAAGTGGAGAAGATAAATCTGGATGACGAAGCTATTGAGGTTGTTGAGAAGTTTTGTTATCTTGGTGATACCATTGAAGCACAGGGTGGAGCAGGTGCTAGTGTGATTGCAAGAATTAGCAGTGGCTGGAGTAAGTTTAGTGAAGTTCTAGCATTACTAACAGCAGAATGTTATCACTGTCGACCAAGGAAAGAGTCAAGCAGGCATGTGTATGCACTGTGATTCTTTTTTAATAATGAGTCACCGCTTATCAAGTCTCATAGGCCACTCGAGGATAAGGGTTACAAATTTTGTCAGGTGGACAGTGAGACAACACAGTGATGATTGGTACAATGATTGCAATTGGGCAGAATTTGACTATTTAAGAGGAAAGCTCAACAAGAATTTGTTAGCATTGGACTTGAAAACGACAATGTTGTATTCAGCTGGGAAGCAGCCCTGCAGTATTTTGCTCCACAGACGGGAAGTTCTAGGAAAGAAACTTTGTTCATGGAAGTTCTGTTTAGTTTTCAGGACACAAAGGAAGAAATGGAAATTATTGTAGTTAGACGCGTTTTTGTTGTGAATGTCTTAGAGCAGGAAACCATAGATTGGAGCTCAGTCGAGCACCTACCATGAAATTAACAATAGAATAGAGAAAGACTAGAAACCTTTCTTTTGTGAGAACGTGGGTGTAGGGAAGAGAGGAGGACATCTCCCATTAGATTCTGAAGTTGATTTTGTACTGTGTCAAGGCAGGAAAGGATGTTCTGAGAGGTACCACCCCAGATGTGGCAACAGTATTCCACCTTAGGACCTATTTGACCGTAAGACAAGTAGAGGATTGTGTCATAAGTGATATACTTTCTGGTGTGGTAGAATGATCCAAACATTTTTATGGTGAGCGTTGCATGCATTGGGCAGCTAGATATTAACAATTTTACAAGTCACGGGAAACAACTATTGTACCATTGCATAAAGAGTTTGAAATCCTCACCAATTGGCTGTTATCTTCTTTGGCAGCAGAAACAGTTGTTTCTCTCATTGACACGTTGTAAGTAGATGCTCATTTTCTAATAGAGTGGCAAGAAGAACACTAATTTGATAAGATAAATGAAAAGTGTTTGATATTAAATTTCTTCCTGAGATTCTCATGGAGGGCTCTGCTCTTGAGAAGAAATCGACTCTGAAACTTCTTGGTCTTTTTTTCTCATCAATGTTTCTTAGAGTTCATACATTAGATCCACTGCTATTTCTGCTTCTCATAAACTCGGTTCTCTCAATCGCTCCAAACATTTTCTCACATCTCTACAAATCTACTATCAGACCATGTATGGAGTACTGCTGTCATATTTGGGCTGGTGAATCTCTGTCCCATTTGAGGGTTATTGATAAGGTGCAGAAACGTATCTGTAATTTGATTGCCCCCCTTTCTTCTTCTCTGCACCTTCTCTCTCACAGATGTTATGTTGCTAGTATCAGTCTTTCTATAAATACTATTATGGCATGTGTTCCTCAGAATTGTCTGATTTATTCCCTGCTTCCTTTGTTACAGATCGTTTGACTCCATAGTCTAATAGTCTTCATCTATTCGCTGTTTTGATTCCGCATTGTAATACAGTTTCCTATTTAAGTAGTTTCTTTCTAAGAACTGCAGGATTGTGGAACTCTTTTCCTTCTGACTGTTTTTCTCCTACCTATAGAAATAGCAACGTTGCTTCTATACAATTCATTTGTGTGTTCTCTGCCAAACCTATCAAGACTTCTCATGCAACCATTGAGATTTGTGGCTTTTGGTGTTGGGGGTAAAAACCTACAATCTGGCAGGTTAGCAAATAGCTGCGACTAACGAAGAAGACTTCATGCAGATGTCCATGCAGAAGTCCGACTGATTTAGCAACAACAAAAACAACAAGAAGCAGCAGCGGCAATGAACGTGCTTTTTACATATCAACTCTTAATTGGACAAAATCTCTAATCGACAGTTTCTTTCAGCCAATCAGAGAATTCCCGCATGTACTATAAAAACCCAAACACACAGATTTTATTCTCTTTGTTCCGGTACTTTTCATTCCTACCCAATGCACATCCTTAAAACCTAATTCTGGCCCCTGGGCAGCAACAGACGAACGAGAGACTTTCACGGACTACTAAACACAGCTCAAGCATACACATACATATTGCTAAACTTATACATGTACACAGTTTATACACACACGGCACCAGCCGAAATGAACACACATACATTATCTAACTAACAAAACAAAACCACACTATTCACACACATAAGGTACACAACACCAGCCGAAACAAACATGTGGAATCTATTTCTCCTTACAGACAAAACCCCTAAACTTTCATTAGACTGTTCTCTCACACTTTGCACTCGCATTCTTTAAAAACACGATATTTTAAGTTGTCAATAAAAATAATTATTTTGTATAGACAGACTTTGTCTTTCATTTTATAATGTTCTGTCCTCTTCAGGTTTTTCTGTGGAAGAAATTAAGCTCCTCCAAACAGGGTAATCTAGATGAGACAAAAGAAATTGCCTCAATCGAGAAGGATTTCTTTCTTCTCTAACTGTCAAATGGGAATGGAAAATAGTGAAATAATTCTGATAATTCGGCCCTTACACTGGTGTGAGAAGTGGAATGTGTTTCTTACTTCTAGGCAGGAGAGTGTATTTCTCTAACTTTACCAGAATGATTCAAGGGAAATAACTCGTATAAAGGAGACCACTTAGATTATTATGAAGCAACACGTGCTTTTTCGTACACATTACACATTCTTCTGTAAAGGTCAGTATGTGCGGGGCCATGATTTAAATTTTTTAAATAATTTTATGATAAAATTCAACAAAGAGGCATGTAAAAAACATTGCCAACAAAAAGAAATTTGATTTGAAATGTTATCTATATTTATATAAAGTTAGGTATGTTTGCAGGGTTTTACAGAGTCCTCCAAAAAGAAGCGCACTCCAGGAGCACGCTCCTTTTTGCTGGAGCGAAGGAGAGGAAGGCTCATTTTAGTTTCAGCGGGAGTGGAGCAGGAGCAACTCCATTTGGGACTAAAGAGCGGTGGTTTTAGTGCTCTGCGCTCCTCACTCCAAAATTATTTGATTTTTTTTTTTAAACATTAGTTTTTTATTCAGCATTAAAAAAGAAAAAAGAAAGTCTCAGAGTTTACTCTGAGTTATTTTTTAAAATTATATCTGGTAAATGTATATGAGATAGAGAGAGAGAGAGACGAAGAGGGAGAGGAAGGGAGAGAGAGGGAGAAAGAACTAGAGAGTTAAGCATAAAAACCAAACATTTGAAGTTTCACATGTTAACTTTTTGATGGGACAATTTTCTTAAGGGAGGAGACAATTTGGCACCAAATGTCTTCAAATGTGCCAGTGAGTCTATAGATGGATTTGAAGTTATTTTCTTATAGATTTGAATTTTTTTTCTATTTATGACAAGGATATTTATTGCTGATTGAATAAATAAGCCAATTTTTCTTTTAATTCGTGTTTTTAAATAAAAAATTTAAGGTTCAATTATACTATAGGGGCCGTTGGATTTTCTCACCCATTTCGCTCGGTATTCACCCAAATGTTCGATAAAATCGATTTTTGGGGTGAAATGGTACATGTTGTCCTGACAAAAAATTCTAATTTATTTTTTAGCATATATCAAATCGAACAGTTATGCCACATTTTTACCCGTCGTCTTTTCGGCAACATTTTGTTATTCTTTAAATTCACGACTATTATGTTTTAACCTTTTCATCTTTGCTTTTGTAAATAGAATGTTCAAAGTTTTTTTTGTGTGTGTAATAAATTGTTAAAGCAGTAAAAATATCTTTAGTCCAAGGAAAAAATATATTTAATCCAAGGAAAAAATATGTTTAGTACAAGGAACAAAACAATAAAAAACAACATGGCCGCCAGCGATTAAAACCTTGAATTTAAGTTAGATTCTCAACACTTTAAAAAGTAAATGAGAATTTTATTTTAGGACCAAAAATACAATTAAGACCAACAATCAGTGTCATCCAAAATTTGGGTGAATACCAAGCAAAATGAGCGAAAGAAAACAGCGGTCCTTATTCTACAATTAAACCGATGTTTAAACTTAATTAAATTAAATAAAATATCTTAAATTTTAATTTAAAAAAGCAAATAATTAGACTTTCTGACTAATTTGCCGTTTTTTGGAACCGAAAGTAGATTAGATATCTTTCTTTATCTTAAAAAATCTATGATCGAATATTAAAATTGTTAACAGTTTGTTTTTGTTAGAGATTTCAAATATAGACGTTTTCACCTTTTTTATTCAAATTTTTAATTTTAATAAATATTTTTGCCCGACCTAGGAAAACTTACTCCAGTTAATTTTTTTGGGGAGGAAAATTTGACCCGATATTTTTTTAACTCCCAGATATTTTGTATGAAATTTTAAGACATTAAATGGATCTCTAAATTGTTTATTGACAATTTATTGATATGTTTTGGCCAACTTATGAAAAATATTTTTATTCAATCTTTAAAAAATAAATTTCATTGGGTTTTTTTCGCCTCTAATTGTACTATTGAAAAAAAAAATGGATAAATCGATTTGTTTGAAAGTACTTGCGCGTTTCTCTGTTATAAATGATAATATACATTATACAAAATAGTTATGTGTGTAACTTCTTGGCCTTTTGGCCAAGATGTTTTAAATATAAATATATATTTTCTGCAAATAAATATTTCAAAGTGTAGTATCTGTTCCGATGGATACTACACCCTATAAACTGGTATTGTCTTGGCCTTCGGGTCTTGATTCCACTCGTTTGTGGGTTTGTCCTGTGCAGTTCTAGAAGGTCCACACTCCCAGGCTTTGCCTCCCCTCTTTGGGGAGGAGTAAGTTTATTGCTTACTGCCTGAGGCGCCCCTTCCGGGGAATGCCAACGAGGCTGCCCAGGCATTTTTTGTAGGCCAGAGTGCTCACCTTCTCGGGCGCTGGCTTTTCAAATCCCACTTTCCCGACCTTGTCTTATATCTTACCTTGTGGGAGGAAGATAAATAAAATAGTTACGTTCGTAAAACAAATAAATATTAAACAACAACACGAGTAATGTTGCCCTGGGTGTCTCTCCCTTCCCAGAGAAATGTTTTCTTTAAAAAGAAAATAATCACTAATAATGTTTAAAAGTAAAACTTCATTTACTTAAACAGATCTAAATTCCCTTCCAAAATAAATATAAAAAATTTCGGGTAAAATGTTCCTTCCCTGAAAAAATAGGTTGTTAATGTAATGAAAATTAAAATTGTTTTAAAATACTTCAGGGATTTTTCTATTTCTCTTTTATACCTCAGGAAACGAAAATTTACGCATAATCCTATGCTTCGTCCGACATGTTCTCCTATAACTCTCAAAATATTAGCGAGATTTTGTCAAATATTTACTCACGGTCTTACACTTAAAGTGCCATCCTAATCCATATTGACGAGATCCTTTGACGCCCACCCCTATCCTCCGACCACTCATTGACAGAAAAGAACGTTTATGAAAGAAGGTACATTTTCATTATAGAGTGCTGAAAAAGAGCCGCTCCTTTTTTATAGAAGTTGGAGCAGGAACGGCTCCTTTTGGAAAAAGGGGAGCGTGAGAGGAGCCAGCTCCAATTTTGGGCGTTGGAGCAGGAGCAGCTCCAAAAGTAGTGGAGCGCGTAAAGCCCTGTATGTTTGTATGCATAAAATTCACTTCTAAACTAATTAACTAATCATTATAAATATTGTAATACAGCTGCTAGGCGTAAGAGTGGGTATTGTGGGCTATATTTAGTTTAATTTGGTTTTATACAACGGAGGCAAAGAGGGGGTCGAAGTCGTTTGCGAAAATTCAGTGAAATTTTGTGAAATTTATACAATAGGTATTAGACATCAATTGATAAGTATTCCCCAAATTTCAGTATCCTGGGTGTATTTTAAAGAGAACATAAACACAACCTTCAATTTAAAAATTGAAATATTTCAGATTTGCATTAAATTTTATCCATAAGCATTAGACACCGATTAAGCAAGATTCTCTGAATTTCAATTTCTTCTTAAGACGTCTTAAGCTTAAGCCTTAAATTTTAGACATTTACAAGAATCAAAATTACATAATGGATTTTGATCAAAATTGAAATAAGAATTCTAGATATAAGGTTTAGTAAAATTATATGTTTATTTTAATCTTCGTTAGGGGACATAAAGGTGGTGCAAAACTGTTCTGTTCGGGGAATTAATTAAACCTCTGCTGGGACGATTATTCATCTAGTTCAATATTAATATAACAATATGCAGGTTTAACACCGATTTAAACTGATGGTCCGGCACCTCTTTTAATCTGGACAAAATCGTGAGAGGAAAGTTGATAATGATGCTGTTACCAGGCTAGTTTACTCGGCGGTCAACAGATAGCTCTATGTGTAGTGCATCGTTATTTTGTTTCTTACACTGTACCTTCTGGCGGTAGTTTCCCTTTGTTTTGAGATTATACTTTGGCAGTTAAACGTAAGCATTCATATGCTAATTCTTTTCATGTATTTTCTTAGATTTAATGTTTGTTTAACTTCCTAGCGATCCCTGGTGTATAATTAGTTGGTTAGGGGTGTGTTGATGAATTATTATAAAGGTGAGAACGGATGGTCCGGCAAAACGGTTTATCCGGCAAGTCTCTGGAATAAAGGATGTCGGAAAATCAGCGTTGCACCTGTAGTAACAATTTAGCAAAGGTCAAGGAAAAAAATATCAGACTATTCATGTTGGATATTTCTTTGTGATTGTACAGTGGCTTTATATAAACACCATGTGTCGACCGGGTAGACATCTTGAATGGCATTTCCTTTAGCTGGTTCGATTTTGGTTCTTTCGTTTTATAGTATATGAACATTTTCGGTTCATTAAATTCCGAATTCAGTGATTTTTGTAAAACTTTCATGCTTCAAGTTCTAAACATAGACCTGTGGTGCAACTGATAAAGGCATTGATTTACAATCAGTTCTCTGGAGGTTAAATGTTCAATCCTTCCTACAGGCGATAATAACTAAATATAACATAATAATTAATACTTCTACCCAGTCATGGCTGATGGAATGAGAATATTTAATTAAATAGAGGGTTCAGTTCGAATTTATAGGTTCTCGGGTTCAACATAAAGATTCCCCACTTTGAAAAGATGCACCTGAAAAAGGTTGGAGATTTCATCGGCATAAACGTTTTGAAAATAACAACCAAGATGAAAATAATAGCTCGAATAATTTAAATAATACAGGTTTAATTATTATTTTTAACTTAGAATATTTAACTATCCACGGGTTAGCTTGTTCTTGGTCCATTATCCATGATCAAGTAGAAGTGTCAGTTATTATGTTATTTTTTGATAGTAACGATTGAACTGTCAACTTCCATAAGACTGTCACTTAGAACTGATTGTTAGCCTTTAAGCATTGCGCCACAGAGGCATGAACACAATTCTGAAGAAGGTCAGCGGTTACATTCGTCAAATCGTTGTGCATATAATAACCAAGATGACAATAGTAGTCCGAATAATACAAGTTATCAATGCTCATCTAAAAAAATTCGAGACATAATAATTAAGCCTGATGAAACTTTATTCTTAAATAGTGGCTCAATTTTGCCAATCAGGCAAAATAGGCGTTGAACAGGAATGACGCAATCCAGTCTCAGTTAACAAGCTGTCATTTAATAAAAAAAAAAAACTTGATAAAATATCTCATCACTCAGAGGAAAATCAGAATCTTAAGCTGAATTGCTTCTCATTAAAGCCATTTTTGATTTCTAATCCTGAAACCGAAACAGTCTTGAGCTTAGGGATCAGCATACTGGGTTAGATATGGAAGAGATAGCTCAGTGGCTATTAAAAGATATTGTTACAATTTTAAAACGTTCAACATCAGCTCGGCAATTTGAAACATGATAATTTGAGATGCAAATTATGAAGGACTTTAATTTCAGTTTAAGCTACGTTTAAGAGAATAAAATAAAATAAATAGAGAAACAAAATAAAACTTGATTCTCCTGCAAGGAAAATTTAAAGCATTTCTAACAGCAGAAACAAATGTCTCTTCTATGAATGTATTTTGAGATGATCTAAATCTGGGGCAATTCTGGCTCAAAATAATTTTAAAACAAGCGACAAAGAATGTTGCCGATCAGATAGAATATTTTTTAATAATCAGAGTTGGCTGACAATGGTTTTAGTCAAAATATTTATTTATTTTATTAATGAGTCATCACTTATCAAGGCTAAAAGCCACTTGTGGATAAGTATTAATAAGATGGATAGATTGTGAGTTGAATGATGAAAATTATTATGAGAGGATTGAAAATTATGAATGAACAAAATTTTATGAATCATCGGGATGGTTTATGACAAGTAGTTGTTAACATTGGATTTGAACACGATCATGTTGTAGTCTACAGGGAAGCAAAAAATGAAACAAAAACAGTCTTCAGCTTAGGGATCAGCATACTGGGATAGATATGGAAGATATAGCTCAGTAGCTATTAAAAGATATAGTGCTTCACCACTTGGAAAAAAAAGGTAATGTGTTTCACAGATAGGAAGTTCTTGCGAGTCACCCAAAACGTTGATACCATTGGTGAAAACAAAATTTTAGTAAATCTTGCTTCCAAGTTTTCCTTGGTCGGCCAACCTTCCTGCGATTTATGACATTCATGCTTCTGCAATAATTTATCTAAGAGGATAAGTTCCTATTTACTTGCCTCCTCACGAAGACAAAGTTAGACACTATGTCGCTTTTTCAAAGGGCACTCTCGATGGGATAAAAATTAAAATTGCTCCAGTCAAAAAGGATTTTTCTTTCTCTGCCTCTCTTTTTAAATAAACCTGTTTTATAAACATCGGCATATCAGTGGGTTTATCAGCCGACGAAAAGAACCTGGGTTCACAACAACAACATTAGTGTATAATGGTTTATACATCTATCTGTAAGTGAAAATTTAGTACTATGGTACCACAAGACTACAAACAGTGACAGAAGTAGTGTTTATTTTTTTTATTAAATGTTTTCTCCGCTATCTGCAGAATACACACTAATATGAATGAGTGTCCTCCAAGCCGAACGGTCTTGTGCCAAAGTGTTCGCTTGATTTATGTTCATGTTCGTCCATTCACAAATGTATATAACATTTGTGAATGGACGAACATGAACATAAATCAAGCGAACACTTTTGTCTACTTTTCGATCGGAATATTTACATAGCCCCACACTGAAATGCTTAACGTGACTAAAAAATCTCAAGACTTTACATTTGATGACAGACAATATTGACGGGATGCCAATGACTTTTCGCATCTCTGCGATACTGATGTGATCAGATAGTTTATGATCAGTAATGAAGCATATGATGTGGCTTTGGAAAGATTCTACTTTCTGACATAATTTTACAGGAAGAAAGATGGATTCATAACTTTCTCAAAGGAATTAGGGAAAGCAACTTTTTTTTACAAGCAATTCTACTTCCATACATATGAGACCTGGTATTTCGAAATGATTACCCACTTAATTACTGACCAGGCTCAACGTTGCTTAACTTTGGTGATCCGATCAGAACAAATTTTTATTTCAATCATTTTTATACTAATGGGTCATCACTTATCAAGGCCAAAAGCTACTCAAGGATAAGTGATAGTGAGATGGATAAATTGTAATTTGAATTATGAAGAATGTTATGAGAGGATTGAAAATGATGAATGCAATGAACAAAATTTGATTACGTATGAGGGTATTTTATGACGAATAGTTGTTAACATTTGATTTAAAGACGACCATGTTGTAGCCCTCAGGTAACGCCGTCAACAGATAGGAAGTTCTTGGAAATAAATTCTGCTTGATGTTTGACAGCTGTGGTAGGAAGACAAGTTTTTGCTGTGAATGTCTTACAAGGAGTAAATTTGGTTTTAGCTAACATCAAAGTGTAGTATCTGTTCTGATACAGCACTTCATCTGTTCTGTCCTTAATCAGTGAAGGAGAAATACTTCTATACTGAGGCAATTTAAATTTTTGTCTCAATCCGGAGTGCCTCTTTTTGGGGAGCTGAATTTTCCCCAGATTAAAATCTGACCTTGTGTCTAACTCTGTCCTCGTGGGGAGGCAAGTAAATAGGGACATAAATGTACACGTGGATACTATACTTAAAATAGTTTTACTTTCTGCTAACCAAAATGCAACTTCCGTTGTCAGTAAATTTGTTGGAATTAATCAGAAAACTTTAAATTTCTACTCTAAATGTTAAACTTAGATTTTCTCTCAACTTAAAATTAGTCTTTTCATATAAACATCGCCAGTCTTTATTCCGAAATTAATCTGCATCGTTTCCCCCTTGCTGCCCTCTCCCAGTCATCGCAAAGACGGCCTCATTACTAAGCACTACTGTACGACACTGCACACCATTCAATATATGTTGTTCAGCCATTGATCAACCAGTAATGCTATTTTCAGTTCTTCCAGACAACTGATCGGCCTTCATGCCTCACCGAACCGGAGAAGATATGTCCACTGGGTTTATTGTGACTGATTCAATATAGCCTTCTAATTTTGTGCAGCTTCCAGACTGATGCACCTGGCCTTTGTGATATGATCGAAGAAATCAACAAAATTTCAATAACACGATGCTCCTTATGTTGCCGGCAATTCTTAATACAGATACACGGCAGCTTGATATTCCGATATCTACTCATGAAGGTGATCCGTGATTTTATACGTATTTTGGATGATGCGGTTAGGGTTACGCTATTCATGTTGTCCAGAAGTTTTCTTATCTTTATGATGAAAAGTAAAGATCATAGAATGAATGTTACCAAGACCAAAGTAATGATCAGTGATTGTAGTGTTCAAAAAGCCCTCAGAAAGGGGAAAGCTCCGCTGTTCACTTTGTAGAAACAGGGTGCCAGTGCAACTCAATTCTTGTGGTACTTGTAAGCATTGCATACACAAGAAGTGTAGTGGAATTACAGAGCGATTGAGAGATGATAACATGTTTGTGTGCAAGAAGTGTAAGACAATGGAGACTGATGAGAACTCAAACGTGGAGAAAGTATATTTGGATGACGAGGCTATCGATATTGTTCAGAAGTTTTGTTACCTTGGTGATACCATTGGAGCACATGGAGGAGCAGGTGTTTGTGTAATTGCAAGAGTTAGGAGTAATTGGTGTCAGTTCAAAGAAATTCTTACATTACTAATCAGAGTGTTAACGCTGTCGACTAAGGGAAAATCCTGTCAGATACGTATATGCAGAGTGATGATGTATGGAAGTAAAACCTAGCAAGTGAGGGTTGAGGACATGTGTTGCATGGAGAGAAATGATATGAGAATGATACAATGGATGTGTGCTTTGAGATTTTCGGCAAACAAAGAAGAGTACCCAACTCAAAGTCAGTGGCAAATGGTTGTCGATGGATTTAGTTACTGATATTAAACTTCATCTGTCATATAAATTCCGGCAACAGTTTCAGTTTCCCAAATGTATAAATTTATTTATTAAATTATTAGGACAACGTACAAAATAGTTAACAAAGCCCCTTCCCATGTTAAGAAAGACTTTCTAAATAATAACGTTATTACTTCAGAACGGTCTGTTGACTGCAGAAGCTTATTTACAAAGCCATTATTAACACGTGAGAGGGGCTTTGTTTACTATTCTGTGCTTTCACCTCACAATTTAATAATTACATTTATAAAAAATAATTAGTACAAATCTTGGCAAACAAGAAGAGTAATACCCAAAACAGGAAGTCTATAATATCAGGAACTAAATCTGACATAACACCGTTTGTTGCTGACTTTAAGTCGAATATTCTTCTGGTTTGACAGATTTTCATTGAGACAATAAACGCCACCAACAGAAGATTGCAATCAGTGGGTGAAATCGGCAGAAGATTACTTAAGAGGAATTAATTATCTAACAGGATGGCTCAACAAGTATTGACTTAAAGACAACCATGTTGTAGTCGATTGGGAAGCACCCACATGATATTTTGTTCCACAGCTGGGATGTTCTAGGAAATAAACTTTGTTCATGGAAGTTCCATTTGTTTTTGGTATAAATAAGGAGAAAGCAAAATTAATTGCTGTGGTTGTAGCTAGCCGAGTTCTTTCTGTGAATGTTTTTTTCGGTGGGGGTGACCAGGGATAATATCTCTTTCGAACACCTACCATAAAGATAACAATACAGTAGGAGAGGCTAACAACATCTCTTCTGTGCGAAAAAGGCTGACTCCCCCACCAGATTGCAATGTCGGTTTTGCATTTTGTCAAGGCAGAAAAGATTTCTCCGAGCGGCACCTCCCCATATATGAGAGCAGTACTCCATTTTAGGATGTATCTGGCTTTTATCCAAGTAGACGATTGCGTTCGAAGTGAGGTACTTTCTGGAGCAGTAAAATAATCAACCCATTCTTCCAACCACTTTTAGCAACTGATTTCATGTAAGACTTCCATTTCAGGACTTGAGTGAAAGTTAGTACTAAGGGCTTATCAAAAAAGGAGGCTTCCTGAAGGAGAGAGCCATTCATTTCAACCGTGAGAAAATGAGGATCCAACCCTTGATGGTGAAAGGAAAGAAGTTTTGTTCTATCGGTGTTAAAAATAACTAAACACTTTTCTCCCACTGTACCACATGCTCCAGGTCGGAAGAGAGAGAGAGAAAGAGAGAGAGTCTGAAAGATCATGATCATTAATGTTCTTAAAAGTACTGCCGTAAATAGTTGTGTCGTCTGCAGAGATCTCAGCAAATGATCTCAGAAAATGATTTGGAACATCATTTATGAAGATCAGGAAGAGGTTTGGGCCCAGAATGGATCCCTGAGGACTTCTATCCTCCAACAACTACTTTTGTAGACCTATCAGAGAGAAAGGATTTGATGGTTGAGATTTAAATCTTGATCTTAAGTTACTAAATTTCACTAATGTCCTGGAAACTCCTTTTTTG
Organism: Sepiola atlantica; assembly: GCA_963556195.1. NCBI lineage: Eukaryota > Metazoa > Mollusca > Cephalopoda > Sepiida > Sepiolidae > Sepiola > Sepiola atlantica. Next base: position 67,466,160 of record OY744523.1, read on the forward strand.
CGGGCAATTTTTATCCGGATAATTTAATATCGAATTATTTTGTTTACTAATAAGCCACCACTTATCAAGGCCAGAAGACAGTCAATGATAAGGGTAAACGTCAGTTGAAGAATATTATGAGAGGATGGAAAAATGGAATGAAAAAAATTTGATTACTTATGGGGACGGTTTATGACAAGTATTTGTTGACATTGGATTTGAAGACGACCATGTTATAGTTTGCAGGGAAATAGTTCGGTAGTAATGTGTTCCATAGATGGGAAGTTCTTGGTGAAAAAAATCCTTGCTCGTTGAAATTTCACCTGACGCTAAGCTCACAGAGGAATAGCATATAGAAAGACTTGCAACACTTCTTTCGTGAGAAAGGACTGTAGAGAACAGAAGAGATCTTCACCCACTAGATTGCAAAGTCGATATTGTACTCTGTCAAGGCAAGAAAGAGTGATCTTAGCAGCACCTACACAGATGTATTAGGATTACTACATATTATAATGTATCGGACTCTTATATATCCCCAAGATCAGATGTAAATTTACAAGTGATTTTTGTGCATTTGATAGATAATGAAGAAATAAATATTGGTAGTTAATATGTCTGGACATTAATAAATTTCAATATCACTATGGTCCTAACTTTCCAATCATTTATTAAATATATAATGTAAAATTAGTCTCTCTCTCAATTTTTCATTGAGAGTTTTCTTCCTATAAAATCCATACTTGATTCTGTTTCGTCAGTTATTTCAATGGATCGTTGCAGCATGTTGTTAGGAACAATAAAATGTAATTCGATTTAATTCATCCCAGATAATACTTTGTCCGGGTCGGAATTATTTTCATACAGACACTATCTTAAAAAGGGATTTAACTTTGTATTCGTCAATATAGAGTTACTCTTTTTGTTTAAAACAAAAATAATATTTTACGAAAGAAACGCATAATCAAATAAAGTGTGCATTCAATTTTACTTGATAAGAAACTCGTTAGGTCTTCAATTTTTTAAATAGGATTTTTAAAAAGTACGTTTTACTTTTTGTTATTTTATTTTAGATTTCAATAAATATTCGATTGATAGTAAATGAAAATAATTGATTGAACATGTATTTATTAAAAGTACATACATGCGAGAAACACACCCAAACACATGAGATCTTATCTAATACTTTTTATTAATAAGGAGTTGATGAAATGTTTCTTGAAAGTAGCGTTCAACAATGCAGCCGAAATGAAAAGCGTGCATTCTATTTTATGTGATGCAGCCAAAACGAATAAAAATTTGTGATAAGAAGCTAACCATGTTTACCATTCATTTTTAAATATATATTTTTTTAATTTGTTCTATTTTTCCCTTTTTATTTTGGTCTTCAATTAATATTCGATTAATCTAAATGAATAAATGCGAAAGTTATTTTATTTATCCCTCCTATATTACCATCAAAACGGGTTAGTGTTATTTAAATCAATAATACAACATATTATTTACCTCCCCAGGAGGTTAGGCACAAGGCCAGGTTTATCTTACTCCCACAAGGTAAGATGTGACCCAAGCTCGGGTCGGGAAAGTGGGGTTTGAAAAGCCAGCGCCCGAGAAGGTGAGCACTCTGGCCATTTAAAAATTGCCTGGGCAGCCCCGTCGGCATTCCCCGGTAGGGGCGCCTCAGGCAGTAAGCAATAAACTTACTCCTCCCCAAAGAGGGGAGGCGAAACCTGGGAGGGTGGACCTCCTAGAACTGCACAGGACAAACCCATAGACCGGCGTAAATCAAGCCCCGAAGGCCAAGACGATACCAGTTTATGGTGTGTATCAATCAATGACGACATTTTATTTACCTCCCCAGGAGGTTAGGCACAAGGCCAGGTTTATCTTACTCCCACAAGTAAGATGTGACCCAAGCTTGGGTCGGAAAGTGGGGTTTGAAAAGCCAGCGCCCGAGAAGGTGAGCACTCTGGCCATTAAAAATTGCCTGGGCAGCCCCGTCGGAAGCCCCGAAGGCCAAGACGATACCAGTGTATGGTGTGTATGATACGACATTTTATTTACCTCCCCAGGAGGTTAGGCACAAGGCCAGTTTTATCTTACTCCCACAAGTAAGATGTGACCCAAGCTCGGGTCGGGAAAGTGGGGTTTGAAAAGCCAGCGCCCGAGAAGGTGAGCACTCTGGCCATTAAAAATTGCCTGGGCAGCCCCGTCGGCATTCCCCGGTAGGGGCGCCTCAGGCAGTAAGCAATAAACTTACTCCTCTCCAAAGAGGGGAGGCAAAGCCTGGGAGGGTGGACCTCCTAGAACTGCACAGGACAGACCCATAGACCGGCGTAAATCAAGCCCCGAAGGCCAAGACGATACCAGTTTATGGCGCGTATCGATGATACGACATTGATCTTAAAATACTGTATATATATTTCGTAGAGAAGAAAGGTCTAAATAACTCTTTCCATGCCTAATTTGCATAACTAATTTTTAAACACTTCATAATTAATTAATGTTTGGTGTCATTCATTCGTAATTTTATCGTTCTGTTTATTCCATATATGTGCAATATTTTTATCAATATAAGCAGTAATTAATTTAAATAATTAAATACAAAAAGGATAAACTTTTAAATCTTTCTTAACATATTTGCTAGGAGAAGTAATTTAAACCAGAGAGAAAGATCGTTACTTCATGACGGCCACGGAAAGATACATGGGACAGAAGAAATAGTTCTGAAAAGGGGAACAGGTTGACTGATTGATCCCACCCCTCTACCTCTACCTCTCTCCCGTTAGGGATGCCATATAGAGGAAGGAGAAAGTGTATCTAACTGCTTCTTTCCGTTAGCGACCGATGTGATTTTTTTAAAATTGTTTTTAATAAATAAAAATAAAGAAAACACACACACACACATGCACTTACACACAGAGCGAATTGATTTCTTTTTTCTGCGCATGTTTTGTCGATTTCATTAAAAAGGTCGAAATTACCAAAATGTTAATATGCGTGATTACAACAAACTTATGAATGAAATGTTTAAAATTTAACACTTTGAGTAGCAAACTTTATGAAGCGATAGTGAGCTGGCAAAGCCAGCTAATAGTAAATAAATAATTGAATGTGTATTTACAAAGTTACCTACAGGCGAAAAATACACACAATATCTTGTCTGATAGTTTCGTTAATACAGAGATCATGCAACTTTTCTTGGAAATCGCATTAAACAATACAGCCGCAATAAAAAATAATTGAATTTGTGTTTATCAAAGTTATATAGAGGCGAGAAGCACACACACACACATACGATATCTTGTCTGTAAGTTTTTGTTAATAGAGATTATTAACGCAAAAATGTGAATCTTTTTTCCTTAGTTTGAAGTAAATCTCGGATGTCATTTTATTTTTTATTCACATACCAGCTGTCAAGATTTTATGCTGTTTTGAAAAGCAAAGAAAGTATTAAATTAGAAGCAGGCGCGAGAATCTTTTTTTTTCCTTCAATAATTGTCATTATTTTTCCTGTTCCATATGATCAGCTAACGTTAAAAAGATAGCAAAGGAAACCAAATTCACTCAACAAACCAATTATAATCTTACACATGATTGATCATACTTTAGAATACTGCCAAGACATATGCGAATAATTGGCACATTGGCTCTGTTTATTAAGCATAGAAGTAGCCGTCATTATATGAACAAGTCTTCTGTTGTTCATTAGGATTTCTTCTTTGGATATATTCTATCTTAAACCACAAATGGCAGAATTTCATTCCTTATCTCTATTTATATAAAGTTAGGTATATGTATATATTTACATATGTCTATGTATAGGATTCACTCATCATCATATTCCACTTAATTATAGCGAGATCTACAAACGTTCCAAAAGAACACCAAAAAGCGAATGACTTTAAGAGCGACCCCCTTTCTTTCCCCGGATTCGTTCGGATAAGCTCTCCTCCTCACTTTCCAAAAACAAAGAAACTTTTAAAACATTTTGGCTAAATAAGAATTTCAGCCAATAAGATTGAGCCCTGGTCGATTTAAACCCTAAAACATATAGTGAGCCTGCGTCAAGTGCTTGACCCCGAATATAAATGCAAATATTAACGGTCAGACGCCAGAGACCCGCAAAGATCCAAGACACACATAGGAGCGAGACCTAAAACGTATCTCCCACCCCGTGCATTTCAACCGGCCAGGCAGAGCGGAAACCACTCCTTCAAAAAAACGCACGTACAAGCTTTCAATGCTCATGCATTACTTTCGCCAAATTTAAGAAACAAGCTAACAACAAGTATCAGACACACGCATTAACAAAACAAGGTAGGCCACACATATACGATGCCACAATGACTCTTACTTATATACACTCACTTATACACATTTACACAATGCCAGTGTTGCTGTTCTCTCACATGCATATTCACACTAGGAAATATATATAGACATTTCTCAAAACTCGTGTACACTCAACGAACTTTCACTACCCAAAACCACGAGTTACATAAACCAAAAATGAACAATTCAATGAACACTTTCTTCACACGAACTGATCTTTAAATTCATGTAAAACTAGTTATATAAATGTTTGTTATTATAATGTCTTCTTCTCACTTTCATTCACAAAACTCTGTTGGCTGTTATTAAATGTACCTCTCCCATGTATTTCCTCCTTTAATATGCATGCATGGTGTTTATACCACTGTTTCTTCCTTCGCTATAATAGAACACTTATCCTTCCTCCTTTTAAATGTTAAATGGACGAAGTGGTTCCTGGCTAAACTTAAAATGACGCTACTGTTGTTCCTAAAATAATAATACCAAAGCCAGGGATCACCTCCTCCTCCATATAATGTCAATTTTACATTACTCTTAGAAAGCACTACCTTTAAAAAAAATGTTTACAGTGAGAGTGGGAGCATTACTCCTAGAAAACATTTGGCCTTGGTAATCTTCTTTGTTCAGCCGTCACTTTCTAGTATCTTACTTTCGACAGCCTCGTAACTCTCGCTTCCTTTAGTCCTTACATTTCATGAGCGATGTTTCTGATAAAGGGGGAAGAATTACTGTTTTCTGGGTTGGAATCTATCCATCTAACACTTATCGTTGGCTAGTTTTTTACCTTGAAGTGCTATTTTATTCTTAGCTCCTTACATCAAGTGGCTTTATGCATTGTCTGGAGAAACTTCCATAAAAAACATTGGGAGGAAAATAAAAAAGAAAAGTAAGGTTTTGATTTTTAGAAGAACCAGATTAGATAATACGATCGGGGATGAACTTATGGAGACGAGGGCATGACGCAACTCACCGATTAATTGAATCGGGCCTCTCTGACCTCCCGTCCAGTTGAAGTAATGGCTGAACAAGATTGTTGCAAGTTGCCAGGCCACAAACTGCTCAGCCACCAGGATCCCGTCCTAAGAAATCACAGGTCGCCACCCACGGCCTATTTTCGGGGGGGGGGGGGGAGTGGGAGTCATCCCTCTGTATGGGGTTGTAGTCAGTGAATTTGCGGCTTCTAAGATACAAATGAAAAGAAACGAAATCAGTAAAGTACCCTGATGTATTCTTACTTTAACATTAAAGCTGTCACTAAATGCGGTGTTTATTCTAACAGAAAACCAAACTGCATTTCATCTATGCTTATCTGATTTCTTATTTGCTGCTCAATTATTTTCTGAATCACTTTTAGGACCTGATCCATCAACTTTAAGCCTCTATTTTATTACCTCTATCTAGTGATTTCCATTTACCATTTTAACAAGTCATAATTGTGCTAAGTTCCCAGGATAACCTCTTCTTTTATGATCTGATTTTTTAAGTCTATAAGCATCTCAAGGCCTGTTTCACCCACAGCCTTCAACATTTCTGGAACAATGCCTTAGGGTCTTCCAGCCTTAACCTTCTTCATCTTACTTACAGCTTCCCATACCATTTTCTTCTCGATTCTTATAGCTGGGCCAGGTACTGTTTCATTAACTTAACGGTTCCATGAAAACTCAGTATTCAACAAGTTCTCATAGTGGCATTTCCAAGTATCCCTTTCTTCCTCTTCATTTGTTGCTAACACTCTGTTGTCATTTCGAATGCACTTCTTCCCAACAATATCCATATTTGTCTTTGCCATCTGTTTAGTTTTCCTGAATACTTCATTCTTTTGGTCATCTCTTCGTTATATGTCTGGACAACTGTCTTTCTCAGTCTCCTTCTTGGCTTTCTATATTGCTCTTCTTGCTTCTCTTTTTGCCTACATCCTTATTCACCAAAGCTTTTCTTTGATACAGTTCTCAATTTCTTCATTCCACCATGTAACCCAATGCTTTGGGGGCCATTCCATCAACCCACAAGTTTGAGACGTCTTTTTCTTTCTTATTTCTTTATGCGAGCAACGATTGTTCTCTTTCATTTCCACTACCACTAACGTCTTTGATGTTTTTAACATCAGCATCATAAAAAAACGCCTAGCCAATGATCAAAGGAAGAAAATAAAAAAAGCAATGTCAAGGTTGGTGTTTTTCAACTTGCGATATAAAAATCCATTAGAAAGAAATTTAAAAAAAATAGTAAGTCAGACTCCCGTCGTCTAAAAAGAATTTGGAAAGAAGCCATCTACTCTAAATAAATATCTGGTGCTACCAGATCAGGCTGTCTGAGATACCGGCTCCTTGAGTTAAAATGTATCAAACATTGATGTTATTGTTTCTTTCCCTTTGCAAATCTCAAACATGTTCTGCAAAGGTAAAAACAAAAACAACAATTTTCCTCTACAAAACAACAAAACCAAACATAATGAATGGGTATTTGAAGATATAAAGAACTTTAAACATAAAAACTTTTACAAAAATGAGTGGATTCGGCAATAAATAACCCAGAAAAGATTGATATATCGTAAAGCAAAACAACCAAACCAAGCACCATGAATAAATAAAAAACAACCAAACTAAATGAATAGGTGTTTTTTTTCTTTAGATCATCAGAAATGATAATAATTTATATATGAAAAATTAAATTGCTGACGTAATTCAATTATTTTATATGAATTGTAGCAGGCAAACACAACATTGCTCAGGATTGAATGAAGAATATTTTGATGTTTTTGTTTCAGTATGCTCATAACAACATATTACTTTATTTTTTTATTGCCCCCCCCCCCCTTCAGTTTCGCTCCCTAATATTATTGGAAAAAGCTGACATTTTGAAAAACTCTTGATTAGTGTGTAATAGATATCGTTTAAATTTCATTAAAATCTGATACACGTATTTGAAGTTTAAGGGGTGTGCCCCCATAGCTCTCTTAGGAGAGGCACATAGAGAGTATGCATATAGAGGGGAATCTAAAGATTCGGAATCACTTCCATTGTCTCTCTCGGAGAACTTTATACATATGATATAAATTTTATCCAAATATGATATATCTGAAGTTTTAAAGGAGATTTGGACCTCATAGCTCTCTTAGGAAGGCACATAGGTTCGGGACCAGATCCATTGTCTTCCTCGGAAAATTTTACACATTAAATTTTGTCAAAAGAGTATATATTTGAAATTTTAAGGAATGTTCTGAACTCATAGCTCCCTTAGGGGTACACTTAGAGATTCAGGACCACTTCCATCGTCTTCCCCATAAAACTTTACATATGAATACACTTTTAGATTTTATGTAGATTCTCTAACCTTTATTTCTATACGAACACACACACACAAACACACAGATTGACATTTATATATATGGAAGATCAATGCGAACACTGGCGAAGCATAATTTTATTTTTCCATCATTTTCGACAGAGGGTGTACACAAGAAAAAAATTGACCCTCATACTTTTAATAACTTTATATAAATATTCAGAGATTATATATATGTGTACGTAGGTGTGTGGAATAACCAATTCTCTTCTTCTGCAGGATAAATAGAAAATAAGCAAGAACTGTTTTAAGCTTATCTTTTTTGGTGCATATTTTGAGTTAGATTAAATCCACATTCATATTTATTGGCTATTTTCAAACACAGTTTCCGCATTCATGTGTGCAGAGGAAAAAACTGTGTTTATTTCCTTTTTGTTTTTCAATGTTATTCAGTGCTGTGTTTTTATTCCTCATTTTATTCATTGTAATAATGGCCGCTGTTGTCATTATAATGCATACAAAGTACAACAAGAAATATAAATCTATAAATGAAAAGATAAAATTCTTCGTAAAAGAAGTGTGATAAAAACGTTTGTAAGCTGTAAACAGGTATGATGGAAATTGGCTAAAAACAGAATAGAACCGGAAATAATAAAACTGGAGTACAATGGAGAAAGATACTGAGAATAAAAATAACAATTGTGAAGATAACCGACAATAACAATTCGAAAATAAAATGATAGAATATGCAAGTAAATAATTATCACAGTAAACTTTCTATGACAAGGAGGAAAATATTTGGATTATAATAAATTGTCTGTCGTGTGTGATTCTCGACGGATCATATACAGGTGAAGAGTAGAATGTGGACCATGGGTTTATTTTCGGTAATCTCGTAATTATTTCTCCTCCCTATTTTATCTTTTAATCCTATCATTCAATGAGCGATGTTTCTGACAAAGGAGGAAGAATTGCTGTTTTCTCTGTCGGCTGCTGTTTTGCATGGATAGTATGTAGCCATTTTAAATCTTCTCATATTATTCATAATCATTAATCTACCAATCCACATGTTAAGAGGCGGCTGCTGTTTTGAATAGGTGGAATGTAGAGATTTTCAATCTTCTGATATTCATCAGGATACAATTTATATATATCCAAAGAAATTGCTGACATAAAATACAAGTTTATATCCGTGGAGTTTGTAGCCTCTTTGAATATTTAGGTATTTATTCTCAAAAACATTTAAGGAAGATCGTCATTGGACTTATTAACCTCTCCCCCCTCCTTGTCAAGCGATGCAATCTTTTCAAACCGGCTTTACTATGAAAGAGTAATCACACCTTTTAAATAATTTCCTATGAAAAGATGCCTGCGTTCATCCTGTAGTTTCAGTGATGTAAATGTTATTTCAAACTTAAGCGTGACCAAACACCGATAAATATTAGCTGGATAGATTCAGACCAAGGAAACAGCAATTCTTACTCCTTTGTCAGAAACATCGCTCATGAAATGTAAGGACTAAAGGACAAAATAAAGAAAGCTAGAGTTATAAACACACCTCCCCTCCTACTACCTTTTTCATCTCTAACTGACAATAAAATTTCAAAAATAAAACGATGTAATAAACAAGTAATTAATAATCCCTGTACACTTTCTAAGATATTGCGGAAAAGATTTAGATGATAAGAGATTGGCTGTCAAATGAGACTCCCCCATTCGTAAGGGAGTGCCGACAGAACTATATATGTATAGCTAAATTAGGAGCGGGTGTGCAAAAATAATGTTATAAACGATAGTTTTCCACAGGAGGCTAGGGTAAACATAAGGTTAGAATAGTGGAAAATTCCATTAGAAGTTAACGTAGAGTTATGGCCATGTTGCAGGATATGATGATATGGGAGGAAGTACGTGTCAGAGTAACAAGATCGATTTTTTTAGGTGGTGGGTCGGGAAATTACAGTGCATCAAGATGTTCATTGCTGTAAATTGCTGAAAAATGAAAAGTGAATCTCAGAAACAAATAACAGCGTTATTTTTGTTTTTTTTAATTGCTCCCATTATTACATTATTACAGTTACCATGAAAAAGAAAAGATTAGAGGCGTCACTAACAACTTACGATATGTCAACAAAACAAGACTTCAACTGTGTATTACAAGAGATGAGAGAAAGAAACAGAGACGGCACTATCCACTGAGCAACAACTTACGATATGTCAACCAAATAAGACTTCAACTGTGTATTACAAGAGAGGAGAGAAAGAAACAGAGACGTCACTATCCACTGAGTCAACAAAAGATGCCGGAAAGCTGTCTACTCTAATAGTTTCTTTCCTCGAACTGCTTGTCTTTGGAATTCTCTCCCTGCTCGTTTGAGCTCTCACTTCTTTTCTCATTTTTACCTCAACTGTTGACTTCATTTACACGCAAGCTCACAAGAAGGCTTTCGCAAGCAAAGCCAATCTTTCTACAACTAAAAGAGCTAGCAACTGTTGGGGGCCAAAAGATGGGTGTGCACCTCTTCACATAGGATAAATTCACTGGAATGCAGGTGTCTGCAAAGCCTCAATCTGTAAATTTTCCTCTTACTGTTTGTATATCATTCTTTATTACTTGCCTAAGTAAAACTGTTTAATTAACATACACGGTTGTTCTTCCTTTTCTTCAAATGCTGTCGCTCTCAATTCAAATTTCAACACTAGTCTTCAAGTATAATTCCAATTTTCTCTCGTGTGAGAATTGAACTTTGTTTCGAGAATAAAAATCTCCACACTTCATGTAATGACAAATAACACAGAATAGATGTAAACAAATAAAAAGAAACCACCCTGCATTTTTAGCATCAAATGTCTATTCTCTCAGTAAATGTTAAACCAAGTAGAGTGCAAGAAATAACACTTTTAGCTGCTCCTGATAATCTCTATCATTATGAAGTTAGGTATATTTATATGGTTATACATTTATATGAACATAATTCACTCCTAAACTAATTTATAGATCATTATGAGTTGTGGAACACGGCTGATATGCATAAGGAGTTCGACTGTGGATTATATATAATTTCATGCAAAAGGAATAAAAAGGGGGTTGAAGCCTTTTGTGAAAATTTAGATACATCCGATTTTTGTAAAATTTTAATAAGTATTCGACAATAATTAATAAATATTCCCCAAATTCAGTTTCTTTGGAGTATTTTAAAGGATTTTAGATGGCATAATCCGGGCACAACTTTCTATTTAAGATTTCAAATATATCCGACGTACATTGAATGTGACCCATAGTCATTCAAAACCAATTAAGCAAGATTCCCTGAGTTTTAATTTCTAAATTTCAGACATTTTCTAGAATGAAAATCATTTAATGGATTTTGATAAAAATAGGAATAAGGAGTCTAAATTAATAGTTTAATAAAATTATATCTTGATTTTTATCTTCATAACGGGACATAAAAGTGGTGCAACACTTTTCTGTTCGATGAATACATTTCCCAGTTCTAACACGGGTATTCATCTAAAAAGTTGAAACTCCCTTTTTAATTTTCTGGCTGGTCTGACCAATCAGCCCGACTCTTAGGGGGGAATGCAATCTTTCTTACGCACTGTCCTCTTATTACTTTCTGTCTTTTACTGTTGTCGTGTCTAAGAGAAGCTAATATTTTTGGTATAATCGTACGCTGTGTTTATTTCATTTAGCGAGCACTAGATACCTATATTTTTTTTTTATTCTTGCATTAACGAACTTGTCAACATTATACATATTCCTTTAATCTTTGTATTATTATTTTTGGGAAAATTAAATATTTTATTTTTTATTTATACTTAATGTATATAGTGTTATTTTTTTATCTCTTGGATTTCTTTGCGCTGCTACACTGGAATTATTGTTGATAAGGAACGGTGGATATTTTCCTCAGACTTATATGTACGTGTAAATATCTAGAAAATCTGTAAGTTCGGCGTCAAGTTTTATAATCTCGATAACGAACCTACCTTAGTAAAGGTTGGGCAGCAAAAACAATATGAGGATCGGCAGTCGCGATGTTGGATTGTATTAGTGATTTTGAAGGCCCACTAATTTGGGTTTATTAAATTGTGTAAGCTGAGTCTTAATAACAGTTTCCACAACATCGATTATTGATTATCGATTATCGCTCAGAATTTTATGATAAAAAAGAATTCTGTTCAGGGAATGCGAGTGAACAATTTCTCTCTCTTTATCTCTCCCTTGAACCAGTCATAAAGATATAACCATACATATATACACACATATAAATGGATCAATACACGCATCCTTACACATGTTACATATATCTCCCCTCTTAAAGGAAGTCTAATGTCTCGCATGCCACGATCAGATAAAATACATGCTTCTCTAAATAACAGCACAACAAAAAAATACCTACTGTCTTCCACGTTCAACTAGCAATCTTTCGTGACTGAGGAAGCCATTCTATGATCGTCTCCACAAGTGAATTCTCGTTGGAATTACAGTTGGACACAACAACACAAATAAAAGAAGAAAATAACATTTACTGGGCTGTTCTCATTGCTTTCTCTTCTGCTAGCAGTGGGGCGCATTTCAGCTATCGATATTTATCGATCTTAAGTTATTCTGTACACGTGCGGTTCGCTATGAGACTTCCAAACAACTGTAATTCCCTCTCACTTACTCTCTCATTTAGCCATGTGATGTCATGTCTGTTTCCACTACACGTGTGACAAAGTATCCGGGACCCCATGGGGATCGGGTACCCTGGTGACGCGCTAGTATGCATCTTGGTGGTGATGCTATGCCGACTGAGGGCCCTGCGTCGAGACGAAGTGGAGATATAAAACTAGTATATATTTAACGTAGAAACGAACTTATTCAAACGACAGGAACGAGGCGCCAGTTGGTCTTGCGGAGTCGTGTGAGGTAGTCAGAACCCATTATCTCCAAGGCAAGGTAAGAGTTGGCAGATGGGAGGTGAAGATTATGGAATTCCTTGATCTTAAATTTAATTCCGAAATATCAATAAAGCGATATTATTGTTTGGGCTGAATGGCACGTTTTGGAATCACGATTCTGTGACGGCTGTTTTGAGGACCTGGGAAAGACGGGTCAACTTGAGAGATTTATTTCGGCCTGTCATCGTTAATTGGTCAGGGATCGCCTCCAGCTGTGTGACAGAATGAGAAAGCGTTTGTTAGGCGATAATGCCAACCTAAATAGAAAGTCCCATTTATATTAGGGAAGAGGAAGTTAGGCACCCGTCCCCACCCTCCTTGAGAGAGGAAGACACGCAGGAAGAAAGATGGTGGAGAAGGGTGTGTACGACGATAGACATCTTCAATAAAACAATCCGTTTTTCACACACGACAAGAAGAGCAGAGCAGAGTGTGCCAGTGAGAGTTGGACTGTCGGCAGACAGAGTTGGACGTTCGCCCGGTGTGGCCAAGATGGCCTGCGTCGACGAAAACAAACCGGATGAAATCCCCGCTATCGCCAGTTAATTTGTGACTAAACAACTACTTGTGTAAAGAATTCGCGCAACAGAGATCTAACGAAATAACTTAGAGAAAACACAACCTTTTGCTAAATATATTTACGAGTACTGTAGACATTAATCCAATGTAAAATCAATTCTTTTGTTTTATTAATAATTACTCTTCTATACAAAAAAAAAACAACCGAGTTGTTGAACATTGTTCTTTTCCTTTTGTTCTACTTTGAATGATCTTTCGCCCCCACAGAGTCAACCGGTTGCTGGTCTCCCAATAATCGCTCGCTGATATAAACAGTTTCAACGTGGGAGTGTGTTTGTAGCTGAACGAGACGACAAGATCAGCGACGTCATCATCATCATCATCGTCGTCGCCATCCCGGCCTAGAGAAATTTCGATCTATATATTTTTATCGCCACTACGACGATCGGCACGTGTGGGGTTCACAATCTGGCACCACGACCAGGATATCACACCTGTGCGGTTGACCAGACCATCGGCACACGAGCGGGGTTAATACACGTCAGAGTCGAGATTACATTAAATGCACTCACTGACCTAATGACACCGGTCCCCAGTGTACAAGCCAACGTTGGCCAGCGAATCACGAGATGAATACTAACAAACGTACCATCTTACTATTTTACATGAAACTAAGTACACCCGAAATCACATATAAATATGAATATAAATAAAATAGTCACAACTGTTTATTTTTACTAATGAATAATTACTGACCAAGGCCAAAATTCACTCGAGGATATAGGTTAATGAGATGGATGAATTGTCAATAGAATGATGAATAATATTATGAGAGTATTGAAAATGAGGCATGGAATGAGCCACATTTGATTACTAATAGAGACGGTTTATGACAAGTACTTGTTGACATTAGATTTGAAGACGGCCATGTTGTAGTATGCAAATCAAAGTGCACCATGTTATCTTAGAAAAAGCACTATTTTCCAGAGAATGCAGTAAATATTGTTTTATGAAATTAGGAATCCGGAGAGACATATATATATATACATACACATACATATATATATTTATATGTGTATATATACACACATACACATATATATACATCTATATATAGAGAGGAATTGTAGCCGCCATATTTGAAGAATAAATGTTGCAGGAACTGTGTTCGTTAATGTCATTCGCTTGATTCCGGAATAAATGTAAATGTGGAAATCATAGTTAGAAATAGGAAAAACGTAATCTGATATTCACGGAATATCATAGGATTCAACGGGAGCGGTCATTATTTGTTTGCGTATTGTTTTATATTATGTAGTAAATTAATACCAGGTAAATAATACATAACGACGGACCGTTTTGTGAAAAGTAAACTGTGTTTATTACTTCCCGGTGTCGATGAGTGTAGTCACAGTACACAATTGTTAGGAGGAAAAGTCTTTGCTACCAGCTATATGGAGTTGGTTTTCAAGGAGACGTTGATGGTGAGCCAAATGTAATATTGAGTGTTAGGTTGGAAAAAATAATAACAACTTTACTAAAACACGCTCGAGTGAATAAGTGTAGTAT
>OY744523.1:67490787-67553287 GCA_963556195.1 Sepiola atlantica
GACTACAGTGTCGCAAGAAAGGCAGGGACCTTTTGAAATGGGATTATAGCCCCGTGCGAAGACATCCGAAAGACGGAGAGATGCCTTTTTCAAGATATTGTCAAATACCCATATGACAGCCAGGAGAAATACAGAATACAGAATGAACGACCCGAAATTGCTTTGCCGAAGAAAATGCGTGAACCTCAGTGAGAGATAAGACCCGCTGTTGTAAAATCCCTGAAATACACGGTAACGAAAATGAAAACCACATTTGCAGAGAAGCGCGACTGCCAATGACTTGCCAGAAATACCGCTCTTCAAATGAACATTATATTCACCCGTAAGTTAAAAATTGCTGAGACCTTCTTCTCGGACATTCGCCCCCAGGGCTATTTTATATATATGTATGCTTTTGTGTGAAAAATGAATCCTGCTGCTATAGGACTAAGATAGACAACCCCCCCTTCTTAAGACTATACTTTTGTTTTCATGTTTTCTTTTGTTTTGTTTTCATAAATATATTTTTCGTCTCATTTTAGTATCTACAAATTAATATTATTTACATTTTGTCTGCGTCCGTGTTGTTGTTCTTTATGCGTGCTTCGCTTGCTCCCATAACCTATGAGGTCTTACACAGGAGAAATCTCCATCCCTTCACGTTCTGTCATTGATTATAGAACCTGGGATCATCCCATAAGCCAAATTCCCGGACTTTTATTTTCTTTAATTTTTCTTTGTCCCGTTCGTAAATCTGTCGTTCCCAACAGAGGTCCCGTCATGACAATATATATGTATACATATATATGTATACATATATATGTACGTATGTATATATGTGTATTTGTACATATATATGTGTATTTGTATATAGGATCAAAATAAACCAAAGTGAAAACTTTTAGTAGATGGAACCTATTGTGAAAAGGATAAGCTCAATATACGAGATAGAGCAATAGTAGAGATAGAAGAAAAAAGATTGATAAATATGCGACGATTGTCCAAATTTATTTCGAATTTCAATTGTTCAATTGAACAATTGAAATTCGAAATAAATTTGGACAATCGTCGCATATTTATCAATCTTTTTTCTTCTATCTCTGTATTTGTATATATATATATATATATATATGTGTATATATATGTGTATTTGTACATATATATGTGTATATATATATATATATATGTATATATATATGTATATATATATATGTATATATGCATATATATATATATGTATATATATATATATATATATATATGTATATATATATATATGTATATATGCATATATATGTATATATGCATATATATATGCATATATATATATATGTATATATGCATATATATATATGTATATATATATGCATATATATATATGTATATATATATGCATATATATATATGTATATATGCATATATATGTATATATATCTATATATATATGCATATATATATATATGTATATATGCATATATATGTATATATATGCATATATATATATGTATATATGCATATATATGTATATATATATGTATATATATATGCATATATATATATGCATATATATATGCATATATGCATATATATGTATATATATATATGTATATATATATATGTATATATATATATGCATATATATATATATGCATATATATATATATGTATATATATATATGCATATATATATATGCATATATATATATGTATATATATATGCATATATATATATGTATATATATATGCATATATATATATGCATATATGCATATATATGTATATATATATGCATATATATATATGCATATATGCATATATATGTATATATATATGTATATATATATATGCATATATATGTATATATATATGTATATATATATGCATATATATATGTATATAGATATTTATATATATATGTGTATATATATATGTATATATATACATATATATATGTGTATATATATATATATGTATATATATACATATTTGTGTATATATATATATTTATATATATGTGTATATATATATGTATATATATACATATATATATGTATATATATATACATATTTATATATATATGTGTATATATATATATGTATATATATATACATATTTATATATGTATGTGTGTATATATATATATATGTGTATATGTATATATATGTGTGTGTATATATATATGTATATATTTATATATATATATATATATATGTGTCTGTGTTATATATATATATATATATATATGTGTTATATATATATATATATGTGTATATATATGTGTTATATATATATATATATATATATATATATATATATATATATATATATATGTGTGTATGTGTGTTATATATATATATACAGGGTGGGCAAAAATAAGGGTCCTATTTTTAAAAATTCATAACTTTTTTATTTATTGATTTTTTAAAAAAAATTTTTAGAATAAGTAAAGGACCCCTTCCAAAGCAAGCATGAGCCGTATTAGCCCTAAGGAACGTACCCTCATTTAGAAAACATTATTTTTCTAAAAAAACTCAAAACAGTGTAAAAAACAATACTTTAGTTTTTGTAAGTTTTAAGAAGTGTTTTTCGGCTAAAATTTGTTTTGTTTATTTCAAAAAATCTCGGAAGGGTCAGTCTACACACACATAAAGTTTGGTGAGTTTAACTTTTATTTTGTGGAAGTTATTCAAGTTCAAGTTATTCAAATTTAAATATAGGACCCTTATTTTGGCCCACCCTGTATATATATATGTGTTATATATATATATATGTGTATATATATGTATATGTATATATATATGTATATATATATGTGTGTATATATATGTCTATGTATATATATATATATATGTATATATATATATGTGTGTATATATATGTATATGTATATATGTATATATATATATATATATATATATATATATATATATGTATTAGTTTCAAATTTGAATGTGTTTTTCTTAACTTCGTTGTAGGTATAAGGTTTTTGTTGCACTCGCCAAGGTGGGTGCCACCAAAACATCACCATACTCCTACCATAATTGTTAAGTGTAGAAATAAACTAAATAATGGGGCCTTTTGACTCACCATGTTGCCTAGAATACATATTCTATAGTTCATAGTTATAAGTGCAATAGATTAGGATTTAACTAAGCACATACAGATAATTGACGCTCACACACATGCACAGATATTTTTAACAATTTTTTTCTTTGGTATAACTCAAAATTTTATGTAGAGCATTTTTTTTCTATTAAATCGTGTGTATCTAACTTATACAGCATTCCTGCCTCAGCTCCCAATTTCGAAAACTCTTAGTAGAAAATACCACAATATTAGAACATACTACTAATAAAAAAATATATTAGAAGCTTTATACATCAGATTTAAAATAACATCCATTAACAGAATCAACTTGGATACTAGCGATATCATTCTAAAATGTTTATAATGCTAACTTTAGTTCCGTATTAATAATATAATTCCACCAAAACTACATATTAATATCAACACCAATTGTCTTTACCAAATTTTACTGAAGATGGACTCGAATGGGCTCGATAGTACTTGTGACACCAACGATTATGGCAGATTCATCGGCCAATTCCTCACTGATTCAGTTAATGGAAAGGATCCTCGGAAAGATATCGAGACATAAGTTCCCTATCACATTCAACAATACATATCCCTACACTGATGGGAGTAAAAAGCTCCAAACGACATCGTTTGTAGGTACATATTATTTAATATTTATTTATGAATATCATCATCCAGCCATTTTGAGAAAATTAAAGTTGAACACTGTTAAGAGATATTTAAAATAGACATTCACTTAGCTACAAAGCAAGACTCTGAGTACGTTCCTTGAGTTCTCTAGTCTGTCTTGATGTTTACACTGTAACCGCATAAATATAAGTTAAATTCTCTGTATCACATGATAATTTCCTATGGTTGCGAGGATAGAGTGGAAATATGCAGTGTCAAAGGTGGCTATGTGAACCGGGTTCGCGCCTTGTGACCGTCTGAAATTATCACTTCCCTAGACTAATGAGAGTAAAAAGCTTGAAACGACGTCGTCTGTAGGTAAATATATTTATTCTTAAATATTATATTTGTATATATATATATATATATATATATATATATATATATATATATATATATAGTCTCGGAAGTTTCTCAACCATTAAAACTATATAAAAAAAATATATATATAAAAAAAAACAAAAAAAAACTTATAGTCTCAAGTCTTCCAGTGGAAAATCACTCATGTAAGTCAATTTATTTTTTACAGTTATTATATTAGTTAGTTTCTAACACTATTTTAAGGGATCATCAGTTGTTTACCATGAAAAACTGTTTCGGGAATATATATATATATCCCTAACTTTATATAGAAAGAGGCAGATATATATTTGCATACACAGAAACTCATACATATATCCAAGCTCTTATGTTTATATATAAGCATATATAAACCTACATTGTTCTTCCTGATAATATGCCTTCATCGAAAATGCTCTTTAAGATTTTATTGGCTGCACATGCAAAGTTTTTTGTTGTTGGCAAGACAAAAGCAGTGACAAAAGGAAAGCCATACACACATTCGGCAATAAAGACGAAGAACACCAAATAAAACTTGCAGAAAATACAATCATCTTATCAAAAATAATAAAACGGAAAATATAAGACGAAAACGTTGTTGTCACATGATATTCACTTCGCGTCCATTTTTTCTTCACTTTCTTTTTGTTTTTACTTCTTTTAGTTCATATTACAAGAACAATAAAATCTTCCTTGGGAATTAAAATCTGTCAGGATTTGATAAAAACCTGTCTGTCGAAGAATGAGATATTTGTTTTTAAAGAAGGATAAAATCTGAAAGGACAAAACTGACAACTCTCATAGAGAACCGTTACAGCACTATCGCTTATCTCCTAAACACAAATATCTTTAACAAAAAGATTAGCTGTTCCGACCCGGCGTTGCCCGGGATTTATTATGTGAAATTTGGTTTGTAAATATTTCTATGTGTTAAATATCCAGGCCATGATGGACCAAACAACATAACTAGGTAAACTGTCAAAAGACAGATAAGCATTAAATATCCAGGCTGTGATGTATCAACAGTTCATTTAAATAAAAAATAATGCACCTAGCAGCAGAAGACCACCTGCATGGGAAGAATCAACATAACAAGATTGATTTTTAAAAGAAAAATAAATCTTGGAAGTATGAAAGTTCATTTGGCAAGAAATACATGCCAGGATCAATCGAGTCATACCAGAAGAACATAAATATGTTGGATTGTCAATTGATTGAAACAACCGTCACCGAATAAAACACTGTGGGGCGTGGCTACAGTGACAATGCCGTTCCATGGGGGCGTTTTAGGTGGTCATAAATTGTTATATAATAACAACCCGAAATTCATATTGGAGTTGGTTGACGTTTTGGGTCCTTAGAAGAATCAACCATCAAATTCCCGTGTGTGCATCTTCCTCTAACAACCCATCATCCCTCACTGTCATCGACAATAAAGATATATCGCTATATGTTCATATATCAGTGTGCCGTTATTATCTTTAACACAACATATGCTCTATAACAACAACCTTTTTGTTAGATTCATTATCGAAGCTAAAAAAGGCAAATAAAGAACGCTAACGCTTACTAAAAATATAAGAGTTATTCCCCTTAGCCGATTTGACCTTTTATTTAAGGCAGGAATGTATTAGCAAAAAAGCGAGATTGGAAGCAAGATGAGACGTTAGTAAAAGTGAAAATAGGTTTTTCTCTTTTTTTTCCAATTTAATTTTTATAATGAATCTTACTTGCCTTCAGTATCATTTGATGGTGGAGTCCGTAACACAATGTTTCGGAAAAATATCCATTTTTCAGATGTTTGTTCGAATTTGATCTTAAGTAGCGGCCGTTGAGATAAGGTATGCAGTGAAATATGCTACGGGATAGGTGTTTTTTAAATGAATTTAATATTAATAGACTTTTATTGTTTTGTTTTTTTATTTTTAATATTATTATTAATTTTTTTTTTTTTTTTTCTATTTATATTTGATTTATTCCACCACCCGATTATGTTACAAGAAAACTTTGAACTGAACTCTAGGCAAGAGTATTCTCATTCAGTTGTTTATACTTTGGTACATCTCGTATCTGAAACTCTGCCTATTAACATTGACATTTTTTTCCATAAGAACTGAAGCCAAAGATTGAACTCACGACCTCTATATCCACCAAAAAGGCCCTTTTTAACGAAATCCATTAATCAACTGTTAAGGTGTAAGCTGATCTATCTATTTCAGGAATAAATGGACTAACCCATACACAATAAATACAGTTACAACTAAATGTTGTGGCAGCTATGGCCCCAGAATAAGACACGTATCTTCTGTAACATACTTTTGTTAATACACTTTTGTTAATACACTTTTGTTAATTATACCACTGTGTTTGTCGTGATTATTACCGGTCCTACAAGGTCACAACATCAACTAAGCGGTATGGACAACTGCTATGACAAACCAAGATGATGTTGGTGTCTGGTATGTTTCTATTTACAAAATGTCAACAATTTGGGAATTATTTATTGCTGAAACGCAATATTTACTGAGACCGATTTGTTATACACTGTTAAATAACGAGGGCCGTGTTTAAATAGAAAAGTTTGAATGATACTTTTAAAGGTCAGAGGTTAGGGGTTAGGGTTTTAAGGGTCAGAGATGACCCCAAAGATTTATAATAAAAAAAAAATACAGGAGACTTCAATGAAAAAATGGATGATAGTTCTTTGGTTAGTAGATATAGAACAGGTTAATGTAGCAGGTTCAATTCATAGGAGAAGGCCAAAGAAATCATGGGAAGAAGTGACAAAAATGGACCTGAAAGAAAAGAAGGATAAATAAAGATCTGGCCAGAGATAGTCAATTTCTTGAAGCCATCTAACGCATGCCAGCATGTAAAACGGACGTTAAACCAAATATGATGAATGATGATGATAAGGTAGGTAATTCATTCAGTAGATATTTAAGAGAATACAAACATCAGCAGCAGCAGTTGACTCGATATATATGTATAGTTTGTAACGTAAACAAGACTTTTTTCAGAATTAATTTACTTGTGAAATTTGTAAGGGTTTTGAAGAATTAAAATATTTGATATTCAATTTCATTCAGTTTAGCAACGCACGGGTAACACCATATTAAGTTTAACAGCTGTTTTACATGCTGACATGTGTTGGAAAGAAATTAAGTTATTTCTCAATGCACGTGTGGTTACTAAGATTCGCTATGTATTATCGTTGTATGTATGTATGTATTATACAGACACGTGTCAGATGGTAAAAGACGATTAAGAAGTCTTAGGGAGACAAAGACATTTCATTTATTAATAGTTTGTCGTCGACAAACTATAAAGACAGTAGATGAAACAAGTAAGACATAGATTGAACATACAGAATACATTGTTCCCATACAACAGAAGAATACACAAGAAAGGTAAAATAAAAGATGTGGTAACCATAAACAAAGACTTACATTTTCCCATTGCATTCTTTTTGTAAAAGTGTACGGGCCACAGCTAATTCACTATGTATGGTGTCTAAAGAAAAAATGAGGAGGAAATCCGTTCTTAATTTTTGACCACATGGTTGTGTGAGAGTTCCAACAAAAGTTTGGCTAGGTATCCAGTTTTTTTCTAGGAAAGATAACTTTGAGTCAATCAATTTAATTCTACACCTAGTTTTTTTTCAATAGTGTTATTCTTTTTCATTACCTTTCTGGGTGTCGAGCTTGGCAGCGCATGATTTATTATTAACATTATTATTAGCAATTAAAAAGCAATTAATTAAAAAAAGATAAATATCAATTAAACAGAAATTAAAAAAAACATTAAATACTAATTAAAAAGCATGCGAGAGCATTGTAAAGAATTGTGCAATAAACGGAACCAATGAAAAAGTATGCTGTCATTTTCTGGCAGTATGAGTACACTAGTCATTATAAAACGCATCTGAGTTGCCTGGAAAGTTATGAGCGATTCTAACAGTTAACACATACTATACAAAATGTGAGTACAACTCTGTCTAAAAAATAATATCATTATTGATGATATAATTATTTGATATTAGTAATTTAAAAACAAAGAAAATGGCAAACGGCCCAATGGCTTGACGGTGTTCCCCTTTGCAAAGAGCAAAGAGCAAATCGCTTATATGGGGCGTGACTTGTGTCGACACTTTTGTGTGTTCACCAGTAACAGAATCAACAACAAACCCTGGACATACAGCTGCGTTAGCAGAGGACCACAAGCAATCAACATATGCCGGTCTTCTCGACAGATTTGTGTTTCAATCGATCGCCATAGAGACGAGTGGAGCGATAGGCCCTAACACGCATGACTTCCTTACAAACCTTGGTCTGTTAATAACGTGTCACACGAGGGACCATCGTGAAGTGACTTGGTTTACCGAGCGCCTCTCCATCGCAACTATTTGTGGAAATGTCTCAAGTTTGCTTTCAGCCTTTCAAGCCAGGAGGACATCTGATGAAACTTCCTCATATTTGCATATTGCTTTTGAAAAATAACCTTTTTTTACAACTATTGAACTAATGTCTATTTCTATATTAATAAAATTACTTTTACATTTAATTAATAAAAAACGATTAGAAAATATACACTTCTGTGATACTAAAATATGTAATCAATGAAAACGTATCCCGTCATGTTTGACGGTACGTGCACAGTAGTATCATAATAATATGTCCAGACATCATCAGGATAATAATGTGTTTAAATAATATCTATATAATAATGTGTTTAAGTAACATCTTATAATAATGATGTGTCTATATATAATCTATATAATAATTTCCTTAACTAACATCTTATCATAATAATGTGTCTATATAAGATCTATATAATGTGTTTAAATAGCATCTTATAATAATAATGTGTCAAAATAAGATCTATATAATGTGTTTAAATAGCATCTTATAATAATGTTTCTATATAAAATCTATATAATAATAATGTGTCGATATATCATCAGTATAATAATGTGTTTAAATAACATCTTATTATAATAATAATATGTCTACATTTAATCTACATAATAATGTGTTTATATAATATCCATATAATAATGTGTCTAAATAACATTTTATAATAATGTGTTTAAATATAATCTATATAATGATGTGTTTAAATAACATCTTATAATAATAATAATTTGTTTATATAGCATCTTATAATAATGATGTTTCTATACATAATCTATATAATAATGTGTTTAAATAACATCTTACAATAATAATGTGTTTAAATAACATCTTACAATAATAATGTGTCTATATATCATCAATATAATAATGTGTTTAAATAAAATCTTATAATAATGATGTGTCTATATCACATCCATATAATAATGTGTTTAAATAACATCTTATAATAATAATGTGACTATATAACATCTAATAATAATGTGTTTCTATAATATTTATATGATAATTTTTTTAAATAACATTATAATAATGTGTATAGATATCATCTCTATAATAATGTGTTTTAGTAACATCTAATAATAATGTGTCTATAACATCTAATAATATAATTGTAATAATAATGTATCTAGATATCATCAATATAAAAATGTGTTTAAATAACAGCTTATAATAATAATGTGTCGATACAACATCAATATAATAATGTGTTTAAATAACACCTATATAATAATGTGTTTAAATAACATCTCATAATAAAAATGTGTCGATATAACATCTATTAATGATGAAGATTTGGTATCTGACTGTCTAAAGCCGAAACTATACTCTTACTTTGATTATTGCGCTAATGTATTATCTTTTAATGCTCAAATCGGGAGGGGGGGGTAGTGCAGTATCAGTTATTTTGTTATAAGACCATCCTCCCAGGTAGTACCTCCTTTTTGGGGGGAAGGCGTAGTGTAACATCTATTCTGTTGTGATGAGACCATTCTCTCAGCCATTACCTCCTTTGGGGGAGGGGGTAGTGTAATATGTGCTTGTTCATCATGATACTATCTTTCCAGGCATTACATCCACCTTGTGGGGTAGTGTAATATATGTTCATTCATCATGATACCAGTTTCCCAGGCATTACATCCTCCTTTTTTGGAGGGGGGGGGGGGTTGTAAATCATTTGTTCTGTTATCATAATACCATGCTCACAAGGATTATTTTCTCCTCTTTTTAGTGGAGGTGCAGTGATTTACTAGCAAAACTATGCGACCCGAGGTCACATACTTTGGCTAGAGTCTGCTATGCTCAGTACAACGGGCACGAAGATCCGACTTTGCTCGGAATTGAATGAGGATCACTACTATGTACTGTTTCACTAAGCTCTTAACACCATATTTTCTTTGTTTTTACAGGCCCCCCCCCCCCTTGTTTCGACCCCTTATATAGTCGGAGGAAGCTGAAATGTTGGAAAAAGAAAAACTCTAGATTGGTGTCTTGTACATATGGTTTTAATTTCCTTAAAATTGGATATATGTATTTGAAGTTTTGAAGGGATTCTGTCCCAATGGGCCACTTAGATGTGGGGCCACATAGATGTGGGGCCACATAGATGTGGGGCCACTTAGATGTGGGGGCCACATAGATGTGGGGCCACATAGATATCCGGCACATAGAGGGTAACATAGAGAGTTGGGACTACTTCCATTGTGTTCTCTGGAGAAATTTATTCATATAATATAAATTTCATCAAAATAGGATATATTTGAAGTTTTAAAGAAGGTTCAGCTCCCCATGGCTCCCTTAGGCAAGGAGGGAACTTAAAAATTTGGAACTACTTCCATTGTCTTGCCTAGAAAATTTTATACATATAGTTTAAATTTCATAAAAATCGGATGAATACGTATTTGAGTGTTTAAAAGGGTTTCTGCACCCATAACTCCCTTAAATGACGCACAGAGATTCAGCACATTGAGGAGTATGTAGAGATTCATGACCACTTCCATTGTCTTTCTTAGAAAATTTCATACATATGATTTAAATTTCATAAAAATAGGATACATTCGAAGTTTTAAGAATGTTATGCCCTTATATCCCTCTCAAGGGTGCACTTAGACATCCGGGAACGCTTCCATTGTCTTCCCCGGTAAATTTTACATCAGAAAACACTTTTAGATGTTATGTAGATTCTCTAACCTTTCTCTCATTATGGAATACACAAACCTCACACAAGCCCACCCACACATATACACAGACATTGAGTTTTAAATATATAAGAAAGTTACAGTAATGTTATTTTTTGTAAAATGCTTTACAAGTGAGAAAGGGTAAAAAAAAAAGCTTAAGAACTTTACCGATTGCCTGCTGAGTTTGATTAGCAGGTGAGTTCCTTGTGTAACTTGATCCATATCGGTGCTGGCAAAGATCTGCTGTATGATTTCACTTATAACATCAGAGTCACAGTAGCCAGCATGTCCAAGACATTGTGCTGCTACCCATCTTTTCAGCAAATTATGGCTAATCAGACAATCGCGGATCACTGATTCTGCCTGCAAAAATAAAAAAAACGAAAGTATAATAATATCAAAACCTAATTTTACAATATTGCTCCTTTCTGCAACAGAAAATAAGTTCAGATTTAAAAACAAGTATCTTATTTCACCTACAGTTTTTATATCTATATTATAAATCTAATATATAAAATTGAGTCAGTCGGATTCTCAAAGTTTGGTAGAGTCTGGAATTTGACAAATCAATATTTGATTATATATAGCCAATTTGTCTTTTTCCCCTTCTAGCATGTTCTTTACAATACAAAAATGTATTTTGCTTCGTTTTTTTTCTTAAAAAAATACATATTCCAACTAGAAAAATCGTTTCAATGGAAACATGTTTCAATAATGATCTAAAAGCTTTGTCTGCACATGCTATTAATGAAAAAATTCTACATTAAACTATATTTTTCGGCTACCAGATAAAAAGTTACATATGTTTACAATAAAAATTACAATACTATTTCTAAAAATTGTATATCATAATACAGAATAAAATACTTTTCCTTCTACCAGCTACTAACAACACTGTTTCAATTACATTCTGCAAGCGATCGATTAATCATCTTGAATAGTGTATTTTTAATGATACAAGGGGCCTTTTATTATTCTTGAATAGCGGATTTTCTTATAGGGAAATTTATTCTTAGTTATTTTACTATGTAAAAGGGACGAAAGAATGACATTTACATAGAGACATTTCCACACAAAATAATAGTATGTTTTAAGAAATCTGTCATTTTCTTTGTAATTTTACGCTTCATCTTAGATCTCCTATCATGCATTACGATTACTCCTTTTTACTACGACAACGGCCGAACTAATAACAAACAACAATGCCGCAATTTTTCTCTAATTTATTCCTTTATACTTTTCATTACTATGACCAGCACCAGACAAATAACGAAAAAAAAATGGGAAAAAATTCACATTTATCTTTTTTATATGCAATACGTTCTCTTCTTTTTATTAAACATGTTTATCTCTTGAAACAAGAAACAAATATTAGTATGGTTTTATTATAATGTGGATGATGCGACCTTAATTTTTTGTAAGAATTGACAAATGTTGATCGAATGGCTGTTGAGGGTAAGCTCTCGTCATCGTCCAGATGATAGGCATAAAGAGCCTCTGACAAATAAATCCAGATTCTAGCCTTCTCGTAGCAGAAATTTTGAGAACAGGCAGGAGAAGTTGTAAAAGGCTGCTTACTGTCGGGTCCCGATAGTTATTCCATAAAATGTTTGTACTGTTGAATTGCTTGAAATGTGCTAAAGTTTTCATAAAATACCATATAATTTCAGTTCATAACTATTTTCTCTAAGAGATAAAATTTGACAAGATGTCCCATTGAAAAGCCTATAACATTCCGATATAAAATAATCATATTGTTAATCTATCTAAATTCTTTCTAACCCGGACCTATAGGACATCCAACACTTCTACCTCCTCTTCCATTTCCTCATAACCGTTTTCGGTTCTTCACGCTTCAAGAATCGGAAGACAGGAGCAAACTAGCTGCCACTGGCAAATATCAATCATATGGCCTTCAGTACAGATTAACAATTATTGGCTAACAATGAAACACTACTATAAAATTAGAATACTTGATATTCTATCTTATTGTTTAGGTAGCGCAGCATGTGTTGGAGCCCCTTCTCCTACACGCGGCCGCCATATTGAATATGTTGTGCTATTGTGAATAACACAAGGGCAGAATATAAAGGGGAAAAGACAATGATTGGTAAAGAAAGAGTAATAATAAAGCTTACAAATATATATATATATATATATATATATATATATATATATATAAGCCCCTCTTCTCGAGTCGAGCAGTGTCATTGGGTGATGTCTCCTGCTGCTTCTTAGCATAATGCACAGCTCTTTGTAAATCAACAAATTCAGCATGGTGAAGCGGCGGTTGGTGTTTATATATGTAGACATTGTAGATATCATTTACAAGCGTGGCCGAATGGCTAGAGTTTCCGACTATTAACTAGATGGTTGAAGGTTCGATCCCTGGCACAAGAGAAGTACTTGTTTAGGCTCATTGAAGAGCTGCGATTCAGCGAAAGAATCTGTCTGTAGATGACATAATGCATATATATATATATATATATATATATATGCATTATGTTAAAGAAAGTTAAATGTTGTAACTTTAGTTGTATCTTAAGAGACAAGAAAATATCTCACCTCAATTTTAAAAATAAAGCAATCCAAATCTCTAAGATACTAGTGACCACTGCTATTATATATATCTATATATATATATATATATATATATATATATATATATATATATGTGTGGGGTGTTTATTGGGGGTGGGGGGTAAGAAAGTTAAATGTTTTAAGTTTAGTTTATCTTAATGAGACGAGAAAATATTTTACCTCAATTTTACAAACATAAAAAATAAAGCAATCCAAATCTCTGAGATACTAGTGAATACTGAAGGTGTAACGTTATCTCAATGATTAGGACTTCAGACTCACAGAGCTCATATATTATAACTGAGAAGAATACAAAGTTTATGACATAATCAATAGTATATAATAATGTTAAAAAAATTCAACATCAACTAAAATTTATGTGCACATATATTTTAGAAAGTTTTAATAAATATCACTTCTTCGGCACAAAACTCCCTACCATTTCGTTACAGGTAAATAATGGAATTACTAAATGACTACAAATACATAAAACATAATTACCCATCAAACAATATTTTCTTATTTTATACTTTTTGTGGCTGGTTATAAAATTGGATTTCCGAGTCAAATATTAATATTAAAAAAAAAACTTAAAAAAAACGGTGGATTAGCTACTCAAAGCACTTATACAGATCATCATCATCATCATCATCATCATCATCGGTTTAACGTCCGTTTTACATGCTGGCATATGTTTGACGACTTTAAGAAATTAACTTCCAAACTAACATATCTCTGGCCAGGTCTTTATTTATCCCTATTTCTCTCAAGTCGATTTTCATAACTTCCTCCCATGTTTTCCTTGGCCTTCACCTGTGAGCTGGACCTACTACTTGAACTGTTGTACATCTATAGACCCAAGAACTCTCATCCATTCTTTCAACATGGCTATACCATCAAAGTCTACTATTCTGCACACATATCCCTATGCTGTTCGGATTTAATCTTCCTCTGAGGTCATCAGAATTAAGCCTGTCTTTAAAACTCGCATTACGCATCCATCGTATCCTTTTCATATCATTACTCTTCATGCAACGCATGTCCTCAACCCTCACTGACCAGGTTTCACTTCCATACATTATCACACTGCATACACATGCCTGATAGACTCTTCCATTGGTCGACAGTCTGGGAAAAATCTATTTAACCCTGATTAGATGGGACCCAAACAGGTACTACCAGACGGAGTCATAGTGGATATGTATGTAAAGACAAGTAAAAGGTGACTGGGAAGTGGCTGTGGTGCAGTGGCTAAACGAACTGGGTGTGCCAAGTTCGAATCCAGTCCTTCCATAGCACCACTTTCACTTGTTTTTTTGCAACCTTCTCATGGTCCATCATGTAAGTACACAATTCTAGAAAGAATTGGGGAAACCAATGGCAACAACAGAATCAAGCCGTTTATAAAGGGCATACCATGCTTATTTATACAAATTTGATTTAGGGATGACCCCATATTTCTCAGAGTTCACAAATTGGGTCCTCACCACCAGATCTACTTTTACTAAAAATAATGAATGGGGGTCCAAAGAGGAAAAATAATCACAATGACAAGTTAATAAAAGCGCCACCTACAGTGATGGATCATTTACCCAAATTGACCAACTATTGAAGAGGAGATAACTCTTGATGAAAATAGTTAACAGGCAGTCAATATTCAAGTGCATTTATTTAACTACTTCTACATCTATAAACATTTGATCATCCTAAAGATTATTATTTTTTCTGCAGACAGAACATATTGTTACATATCCAAGGGCTGGCATCTCAGTGTCCACCCATGTTGTAGTGATCTTGCCAGACTGTGGACAATGTCATCGTTTCAATCAAACTATCTCATGAAGATAACATTAATTGCTGAATTAATTAATAAAACACATAAGAATGGAAAAGAAAGGTTTTTTCACGTCAACATGTTGATCACCTCGTGCTGAAAATTAAACAGAGAGACAGACAGATTCTCATATTATAAGGGCATATCTTAATTATCATTAGGCCGCATTAAAATACGTCTGGTCGATTCAAACTTCTATACCAGACTCCCCCGGCTGCAACCACCACTTTCTCAAACAATCGATCTCATTTGTGCCTTAGCTTTTGATTCTCACATCATTATTATCATATTCGGTTTAACGTCTGTTCTATATGCTGACATGTGGTGAATAGCTTTTAGAAATTAACTTTCAAACTAATCTACCTCTCGCCAGATCTTTATTATGATATGTAAAAACATAATAGACGGTCAAGCCTATTGAGTGTGTGTGGCCTTCAGGAGGGGGTTTATATATATACCCAACAAAATAAAGTTGGACGAGGCCATTTTTGGTTAAGAGAGGAGAGGTAGTACAATAACTTATATCTAGGTTCTGCTTTTTCTCATTCAGTGGCCAACAAGTCGGACATTTCAATTACAGTTTTTCCACTTACAGTAGTATATTGACAGACTCTCTTATGAGTGAGATATTCCAAATTCAGTTTTTTCCACTTACAGTAGTACATTGCAGACACTCTTACGAGGCAGACAGACTCTCTTACGAGGGGGTAGCCATTTGCACGAACTGGACACACTCTTTTACGACACTGAAGGAACTCTGACTCTTAGGAGTTCATTGAGATTGAGATTCAGATTCACACCATAACCCCTCAACAAAATCGACAGGCTTTCTTACAAGTTGGTGGGCATTTGAACTAAATGGACAGACTCTTTTACGATGCTGAAGGAACTCAGACACTGAGGAGTTAATTCAGATTCAGATTCACACGTCAACCTCTCAACAAAATCGACTGATTCTCTTATGAGTAGGTGGCCATTTGCACGATATAGATAGACTATATCATGAGTCGGCGTCCACAGTTTGATTTTGCTCCATCCAGAGACTCCATTTTTTACAAGACCCTGTTGAAAGAGCAATTCTTTTATCAACCTTTCCCCTTCCGACTGCTGCTTTGGCCCCTTTCAGGGTACATTCGAGAGGAAGATATTGAATATATTTTTTTTCTATTTCAATTATTTTCTACTTTTTCTATTTTTTTCCCAACAGATATAGCATATTTTCCAAAGGTCACCCGTTTGAACCCTATCAATCCATTTTATCTATAATAATCCTGTTTGCTCAACTATATATTTAATTATTATATGTACTAGCTGATTTACACATTATTATCCAACAACAGGATACAAAGTCTTTTTCAAGCTAAAATATTTTCCTCACAACAATGGAGGCTCATTGGAGTTTGGAAACATTGATTTTAGGTTCTACTGTATATAGTATTGTAAAGCAAGATATTAATGATCCGAACACGGATTATAATCTCCATATTTTTAAATAATACATATGTAATTATTTGTTTGAATATTTCAATATGGAAATAATCCGAGGTCATTAACTCGATACAAAAGCAAGAACATTTTGCTATCATTATAATTTGCAGTTGATTTATCATCTCCTTTTCTGAACCGATGCCAAGCACAGCAGTCTGCGTCTTCGGAATCAATAGAATTTTAAGTTGCATGGCGTGAAAGCTAAGCCGGTGGCCCGACTGAATAGGAAGAAGGAATTTGGATTGTGATCAGAATAGCGATCCGTGAAATGAACAATGAAATATTAGCAGGGAAGACAGAAGAGAGGGAGGGGGGTCGGGAATAATCAGCCAAATGCTTTGAACAAATTCAAAGAAGCTCAAGAGATGTCCGTATCTGGATTTAAGCCACTTGGCATTTCTGGATGATGGTACCAGAATTTGGATTAGACAGGCACTGAGAAGATATAGTGGATTAAACCGAGATATATCTTAATCCAGTTACACATTTATTCATTTTTATAAATATACTAGACGTACCCATGACTCATTGGGTCACAACAGCTATTTATTCAACTTGGATTTAATTCGAATATTCATAAACTGTGACATATCAGTTAAGACATTCTTCTTTGATAACTGAAAAAAATAAGTCTCTTTATTCTATAAAGTGACGAACCTAGGCAAAGTTCCACCCGGGCCCTATTCATAAGATCCACCACTTTTTTTCTTGGAGGACAAAAAAAGGGGAGATTTATAATGATGTTCATTGAAGAACTAATGAAAAACACTGAATTTGAAAAAGAAACCAAACATTTTTTAAAAATTAGCTGATAAATAGATTTATAGATTTTGACTTTGCAAGCTTTTGTAGAAGCAAAGTCACTTATTATTTTGTCAAGGTCGTCTATGACCTCCACAGTTTCATGCTCAATTGATAAGACTCACGAATTCGAAAGGCGTTTTTGCGACACGTTCGATCTTAAATAAGTTTTGAGAAGTTTCTTTCTGCGGTTGCAACAGAAACTGTAACAGTCAAGAACAGACACAGATTAATAACAATATTTGACACTGTTTATTGCACTTTCCACTGATGCATCACCATAGCTATTCAATAGCCGATGATTTGGCCATCACTTTTAGGCTTATAGCATTTCCCTCCTTGAAAGTTGCTGCTAAAAAGTCCCAAAGACAAAGAAGGAAATATAGAAACATATTCTTTGCCGATGCTATTACATTTTTGTTGCAACTCCTCCTCAGTGTCTTCTAGGATTGCTGGCGACAATAATCTAGTGAAGACAGTTCGCAGATGAAATATGGAGTCAAAACTTGCTTCCAGTTCAGTAACAATCCGATCATAACATTCGAATAGGTCTCTTTTAGCTTCTTGCTCAAGCATTTGATCAGTATCATCCTCAGTTTCTCTAGGTAGCTTTCTTTTTCTTCTAAATGGTTTTCAACTGGAATTCCTATTTCTTTGATCTTGATTTAACTTAGATTAATCGATTCAGACACCAGAGCGTCCTTGCTTCGGTTAAAATAAATTGTGGCTGCTTCCATGTGAGTTACAGACATCCAAAACAATGTCCGGTTCTTGGACTTGATTTTGGGTCAGATTAATGTCTCACTGTATTCTTTCCCAGAAACGCAAATGGGACACGAAGGAGAATGTTGCATGTTAGAAATAAATATCCAGAAGAATTGACTCTTGTTAAAAAAATAATCTCAAAAATACACATCCAAATAATTCTACAAATTAAGAGTAGAGATTCTAATCCCAAGATTATTTTCTCAATCCCAAGATTTCATATTCGGTCTTGATATCTCGAAGTTCAGATTTCAGAACTGGCAATAATTGATCGATTATTAGGCCTGCTTGCTTTAAGAGATTATGCATTCAATCCTTACTTTATGGAATATGTATCTTCGATATTATCGAATACATGAACATTTGTGTGATTTATTTTGTAACTAACAGAAACAGCATCTCAGCGTTGCTCGGGAAAGTATATTTAATCAAGAATTTTCATGTACCAACATTGAACTACGGAAGTGAAGCAAAGTATGGATATTGTTAATATTTATATATTTATGTATTCTAGAATACTTTGTAAGTAAGTTTAAAAAAACAGCAACATGTTACGTTAAAGGTATATGCGAAACTAATACCCCACTGCAAATTCTAAAATAAGTGTGTGTGTGTGTTTTTGTTTGTTTCAGCCCTATTTGACTGAACTCTAACAAAATTGTGTGTAATAAAAAAAAAACTACATGTCACGTTAAAGTTATTTTTATTGGGCAAAAGTGAATCTGTATATGTCTTGTTGGTGATGTAGAATAGTCGCTGATTTGTTGTTTTTTTTCGTTTAATCAAGAAATTCTTGGCCCCAACATATAACTACGGGAGTAAGTCTATAAATGTTTAAAGGAAAAAGAGAAAAAAAACATGAAAGTACAGGTATTGTTAATCTATATAATAAAGTAAAGTTGATTTTTACCCTGGTGATTCAGAATCAATCAGTAATTCCGGTTAAGATATACAACGACAGTGTTATTTCCTAGTTTAGTCATCGAAATTATTATTAATTGTTTAGATTTCGCTATTATTGTTTGCCAAACGTTTTTGTAAATGCTTTTTGCAATCAGTAATTGATATATTTATGTATTTTGGAATACTTCTAAAGTAAGGCAAGTAAAACACAATTACACTCAAATAACATTAACTAACAATTAATGCTTTCTGTACGCTATCGAAAATGGAATGGCAGCGCTTCTTTCGTCAATAATTGAAAGTTCTATTTTACCTGAAACAACTGTGTTAGTCAATCGAGAACAAGATGTGTTATTTCTTTTTACCGGTGCATAGAAATTGTAAAACATTTAATGAAATTTAAATCTGCGAAATGTCATATCAACGAGTGTGGTTCCCACTTAGTATGTTATTTTAAACTATGTGTGAGTTTTGGAAGCTTTGTCACGACCGAAGGGCACTTTGCTGTCCATGATGCAATTGAAATTCTTTCTTTGCCAAAACTAAATATCGATCGGATGAAGCATACAAATCAGTAAAATTTTGATTTTTAAGTTGCTTTCTTGAACTCTTTTGTACTTAGCAGTCAAAAATCAAGATGGCTACCGGGAATTAAGCTTGTGTCTCACAGTCAACCATCATAAGGGTTACAAGGAAAAAAGCTGGCTTGTCTCACAATCAAAAATTATGATAGCTACCAAGAAAAAAACTTGTTTGTCTAACAGTCAAAAATAAAGATGGCTCCCAGAAAAAAAGCTTGTTGACCGGCAGTCAAAGATCAATATTGCCACTAGAAATAATGCTTTTTGGTCCCACAATCCATAACAAAGATGGCTACCAGGAAAAAGGTTTCTGTGTCATGCAGTGAAAAAACTTGTTTATCTGGCAGTCCAAAATCTAGATGGCTACCACGAAAAAAAACTTGTTTAATCTCACAGTCAAAAATCAAGATGTCTACTAGGAAAATCGCTTACGTTTCTCACAGTCAAAAATCAAAATCGCTACATGGGAAAAAGCTTGTGTGTCTTGCAGTCAAAAAACAAGATAGCTACCAGGAGAAAAGCTTGTTTGTCCCACAGTCCACAACCGAGATAGCTACCCGGAAAAAAATTCAAGTTCATGGAGTCGAAAACCCAGATGGCTACGATGAAAGAAGTTTGTTTTTCTGGCAATCAAAAATCAAGATGGCTACCAAAAAAAAGCTTGTTTTACCCACTGTCAAAAAAAACAAACGGCTTCCAGAAAAAATGCTTGTGTGTCCTCCAGTCAAAAATCAAGATGGCTACCAGGAAAAAAGCTTGTGTGTCTTGAAATCAAAACCGCTCCATTTGCACCTTAAAAAAACCTGTTGAAAAATTCAACAAATTTCCAACATTATTTTGAAATAAGTCCCTATTTACTTGCCTCCACATTGCTGGATAAACAATGAGCCCTCCACTATTTGGCTGCAGCAAATAGGAACATGCTCGTTTCTGTAATATACTCTGCATATATTGCTGTATTATGAGTATTATTGCATAAGATATTTTGCGTATATACTTGTTGCAATATTTACTTTAAGAGTTCTCAATACATGAGTAGAGCATAGTAATTGTATGAAAAGATGTTTATTGTAAGCTATACAGAGAAATTAGCATTCGCTTAGCATATTTTCATACACCTACTATATATATAATTTATTATTTCATGTATATACACATATAATATTATAAGGTTATATAATATATTGTGTATAGATTTTCAGTATTTACTGCGACAGAGCTCAGTATATGAATAGAACTTAGTAATAGTGGTATACAAATCTAGCTAACGATTTCATGCAGGAATGAAACATGGACGTCTCTGTGTAGCTTCATAGCAATATACATGTTTTATACTATTACATAGAAAGTCAAAGTCAAATATTTTAACTTAGTTGTATCATAAGGAGACAAAAATAATCGATTATATAAATATAGCAAAATGAAGCATTCCAAATCTCATGATACACGGGAATACTGCAAACTGAAGTATACCTAAGCAATACTATTTGTTGATGTTGACGTTTAAGAACATGATTACAAACTATTTATTATGTTATAAATTTTGTATTCTACTGAGTTATATATATATATATACTTATATATATAATAAAGTTTTATTAATACAAAGATTTGACGGCTACACATCAAGAAGGGTTTCTTCTTGACCTTTTGGCTAAGATCAAAGTGTAGTATCTGTTCCGATGGATACTGCACCCCATGCTGGTGTTGTCTTGGCCTTCGGGTCTTGATTTACGCCGGTCAATGTGTCTGTCCTGTGCAGTTCTGGGAGGTCCACCTTCCCAGGCTTTGCCTCTCCTCTTTGGGGAGGAGTAAGTTTATTGCAACAGGGCTGCCCAGGCAATTTTTAAACCCCACTTTCCTGATCCGACCTTGGGTCACATCTTACTTGTGGGAGTAAGATAAAAACTGGCCTTGTGCCTAACTCCTGGAGAGGAGTAAATCAATACACATCAAGACACGTTTCAATCGCAGCTTGTAGACATCAAATGTCTGTATCAATAAAACTGTTATCATTTATATAGCTCTATTTATTATTTATCACTATTTATCAAAAACTTTTATTATATATAAAGTTTTATTTATTTTTTAGCACTATTATTTAAACACAGTAAGATTCTCCAGATTGTAACCTTTGGATAAAAACCTTTATTATATATATATATATATATATATATATATATTACATGAAAGGTCACCGCTTATCAAGGCCCAAAGGCCAGTTGAGGATAAGGTTTAAAGAGTTTGATTTAAAGATAGGGGTTAAAGAGTTTGACTGGTGGATGGTGAGACAGCATCGCGTTCACCGGCATGATGATTGTAGCAGGGCATACATTGATTATTTACAGGGACGGTGCAACAAGAACTTGTTTACATTGGACTTGAACACGACCATATTGTAGTCAGGAGGTTTGCAGCTCTGTGTTTCACAGACGGGCAGTTCTAGGAAAGAAGCTCTGCTCATGGAAATTTTGTTTCATTTTGGGGACTCAGACGGAGAAAGGGAAATCATTGACAGTAGCTAGGCATGTTCTTATATATGTATTTATTAATCAATATTTGTATTACAGAAGATCAGAACAACATCTGTACCGTCGGTTTCAAATCCTAACAAAGGGGACCTATAATATGCCTCTTTACCAGACTCTCTTTAGCCTCTGCCTTTAAACCGAAGGTATCGATCTTCTGTAATACAAATGTTAATAAATATTACGCTCTTATTTTTTATTTTTCTTAGTAATCGAGCACTCATCTGGGGTCCCCTCTAACTAACCTTACATATCTATCTATCTATATATATATATATATATATATATACTAGCTCTACCTACCTAGCATTACCCGAGATTTGGGGTTATTTATTATTTGTTTGCACATTTGAAAAGTTATACACAAA
The DNA here is from genome assembly GCA_963556195.1 of Sepiola atlantica. Classification (NCBI taxonomy): domain Eukaryota; kingdom Metazoa; phylum Mollusca; class Cephalopoda; order Sepiida; family Sepiolidae; genus Sepiola; species Sepiola atlantica. The sequence goes on from OY744523.1 coordinate 67,513,813, forward strand.
AATAAAATTATAGTTTTAATTGTTTGTTTATTTCAAGATATATTGGATTAATACTAAATAATAATATATAATTCAAGTATTGACAAAACACACACAAAGTGGTCAAAATTAATATAGAGATGGGGAAAAGATGGTCATGTAATAATCTCGTTTTTAATATCAAAATGAAAATGTGAGTTATTTTCTTTATATTAGTTGAGTTGTTCTAAGAAAAAAATGATGAGGCAACTTTTTAGATCACTATTTAAATTTTTTCCATTGTAGTAATATTCCTAGTCGGAATAACAATTTTTTTTCAAAGAAACCAAAGCAAAATACATTATTTTTTGCTAAGAAATAATAGAAGGAAAATGAAGACGAATTGGCTAGTCAGAATGAAATATCGATACCGAAGATGCATTGTTATTTAAGTTTCACTTTGAAAGCCCGACCGACTTAATTTTATATATTAGATATAAATATATATATATATATATATATGTATATGTTGTGAACTGATTCGGATGTATCCATAGTGACAGGATGGATTGTCACTATAAAGTTTACACCTTTGTTTAACGAAAGAGAACTCGCTTAGCGTATGACTTATAGAACGTCTGCCTACAGCCTGTATTTGTGACTGACTTATTGTATCTAATTAAGTATTCTTAATACATTTCTTATTCTCTATCTTGTGTTCTTATTTATCTATTGTTATAACTACAGTATATATATTTGTATATGTTTAACTATAACTAGTAGACAATTATTATTTGCAAGTTCAGTTATAATACAATTCCCCTATATGTTATCTTTTTGCCAAACCTTAATATGCTCTATTGATAATTGCAAACTTGTGTGTTGATAAAATTTAACCCATGACCAATTCCTTGCTACTCTGACAACATTAATTATGAGATACATGCCATGTTCTCAAGGTTGTTCACCCGCTCACTCCCCAAGTAGTGCCATATGACAGACTCAATCATTTAGCCAGAAAATGAATGGCTTCTGTCTAGAATAACATTTTCAAATGATTTAGGTGGCACAGTTATGTTTTAGAAATGGAATTTTCTCCAAGAACTTGTGGCTATGGGCAAAAATACCAAGATAGCTCATCATCAGGAATTATTCGTCTGATCAAGTTGTGCATCTACATTCGTACTGTATATGTATATGGATATAACTGTGCCTACATGAAGACAATCGAGTGGATAAACACACATAAATATACACATGTATGCTTGTTTGGTTGTACGGCATATCAACCATTTTCGGGTTATTTAATGCCGAATCCGGTCATTTTGGTAAAAGTTTTTATGCTTCAAGTTCTTTATATGTTCAAGTATTTATTCATGATGTTTGCTTGAGTTAAAGGGGGAAGGGATAGAGAGGGGTAGGAGACGGAGGGAAATTGTTGTCTTTTGTTTGTGATTTTGTAGAACATGATTGAGTTTTGTAAAGAGAACAAACAATAAAACATCAATGTTTGGTGCATTTTGGGTCAGAAAGCCGATATATTCAGACCACCTAATCTGGTAGCACCAAAATAGTGTAGATGAAGATGTTTGCATATATATATATATATATATATATATATATGGGTAGATGAAAGAATAAAACAATCTGACGAGATGAAATTAAAAATGAAACATTGCAAGACCCATAAGCTCCACGTTTCGCCCGATGTGATGTGGACTTTTTCAAGAGCGGACGAAAAATTGCTAAAAATGACAACAGACAGGAAGGTCATATAATTGGGGAATATATATAGTTGTAGGGTTTAAATGGAGGGAAATATATGCAAATATGTAAAGTATCAGAAATAAGTATACAAAATTTCAGCATATAATTATACATATATATTTTTTTATTTTCTTATTTTTTAAATATATGTATGTATACATACACCTGCATTTCAAATGTACATAGTAGTATAAAAAGGAAGGAGAAACAGGTGTATGTATACATACATATTTATATTTGAAAAAAATATATATATATGCACCCAAAGAAGGTCGAATGTTACATCGGCCAAAACGTTGTGAGAATAACATCCAAGATGAGAATAATCCAAATAATCCAAAATAAACAACAACAAAAACAAATAAAAAGAAATTCTGATGCCGATCGTTTGAATCCATTTAAACTGCTTCGACAAAATAATATCATTCTTTGGTCTTGTATTCTCCAATCGGCGAATCCTACTTAATGTTATGGCCAGCCTTTAAGCTGCACTAAGTCCAGGTCACAAAAATGGTATCAATTCCACCAGCTTTGCACTTGCTATTCCAAGAATCCTTAATTAAAAATAATAAAAAAAGAAAATGTGCACACAAAGCTGACGAAAAATCCCCTTTTAAAAATTTGGAGATCTTGAATTTTTTATTTGTGGATTTAATTTAACGTTTTGGCATTGTGTTCATTAGTGGAGAAAATGCTGTTTTTGACCATATGAAATCTTGATTTCTGTCGGAATGGACAGAAGACATTGCTTCCAGTAATTCCACCAATGGACAGGAATCACTAAAATGATAAACCAAAATAGGATTCTACAAAATAATGATTCCTTCAAAAATTATAAATAAATAACAGAAATAAATTTAGTGAAAAGTTAATTATCGTAAGTGCTAAAAGAATTCTCACTGTAATCCAAAATCTTAATTTTCTGACTCTGATAGGAAAAAAAAAGGCTTTTTGCATGGATTTTGTAAATTAATCCTAAGTGTTTATTTTAAATTTTCTTTCAATACAAAAATGTTTTCGAATAATTTAAAGTCTTTTTTTATTTTATTCATCAAGATTATTTTTATTACTATTTTAAGGTTTTCCTTTCCTGAAATGAAAAGGCCTCGTTGTTATTGGCAATTTATTTCCTAATGCAATAATCATTCTTATTGAGTTGCAAATCTATTCTTTCAAATCGGATTTTGGTTTTCATAAGAAATGTCATGAAAAAAATTGAGATAAAAAAACCTGTCACTTTGTCAGTATTTAAAAAGCAAAAAGCAAAATGATCGAATGATAGAAAATCAAACGATCCCTTAGAAAGAAAAAAGGATCCTATCACATAGAAAAAAAAGCTCTTGGGTTGACAAAAAAAAAATTGCCTTAAAATAATGACTTTTTACATTAAGTATTACTATTCACGGGGTTTACGGTTCCAGACACACCTGTGAATAGCAAAAATCCGCGAATAGATTTTGATATGTTAAAGTTAACTAAAAATCAGGTTTTTGTACATTAGTATGCGTTTTTTGCATGAAAACCAACAAATTAGTGTAGATTAGCACTTTCTGCTTGCAAGTTGGTTGATTTTATTTTTAATATTTCACTTTCGTACAAAGTTTGACAAAATTTGGAATACCAATGCTTTTGTATGAGCCGAATTTAATATGAATCCAACTGAATAATTAGCGTTTTTAATTGTTTTTTTGTCATATTGACCTTAGTTGGACTTAAATGATTATTATATTTGTAAGTTCTACCGAATTTATTAAGAAAATGTTAAGCTAGACAATTCGCAATTTTGTGAAACTGCGAATAGCAGGGGTTGACTGTTGTACCTTTCCGAGATAGCCTTCCATGGTGTCCTTGACTAATCTTCATGCCTCCAGCACTATACGATGTGCCTCAAACCACTTTTGTGCAGTAGTGACTGTAGTTAGCCTTTCTACAATGAATGACTGCCCCTGCATGGTGAATAGTCACACCCATCGCGAGTTAACCCTGTTAATGAGCATGGACATAGTAAGAACACAGCGGATCTAGAGGAATATAACCTTGATAAAAAAAATCCCTCAATCCTTTAGTGATCATTGAAGTTTCTGTGGCGATCATCGACAAACAGATGCTTTGATAGTTTAGGAGTTCACGCCGAATGATTGGCAGCGCCACTGCGATACTTGGGCTGTGCCGCTACTCTAGTATATTTATATTTGTGTTCACAATACAAGCGTGTACTTATGAGAAATAAGAAATAAGTCGTATGTGATTCAATAAAACATTTATTGTATGTGGAATAGACCATGAAGTAGTGTAAGAAGAATTATGTATACACGTGTGTGCATACATATGTATGTACGTAGAGAAGAAAAGTGTATGTACTGAATGGTACGTGTGTGTGTGTATGCGCACGTTAAGACAAAGTGTCCATTAGGAATGTCTATAGTAGAAAGTCTAAGTATTGTGTACGTGTGCGTGTGAGTGGAGAAAAGTTCTTACATGCCAGGATAGTGTGTTTGTATGAAACGTACACATGTTGAAGCATTTATCAAGGCAACCCCCACACCGAGGTCTGGGGTGTGTCAGTGTCAGTGTCAGGGCCAACCGGAAGAAGAGAATGAATTGTGCCCGTACAGCGTTTTTTTATATCCCCGATCATAACGTCGTCTGGCGTTTCCAAAGGGTTAATAACTCGGAACTAAAAACGACTTCTTCTGTGAGGCTATGTAATTGTATTTGAGAAAGGGAGGTAATGCTACTGTTCGGTTGAGTGCATTTATGTTCTCAGTCTACAATAAACAGGTTGCGCTACTCGGGGAAAATACAAACATTCACAATAATGCCCATGTGCGTCAGCAAATAAGGGAAAACACAAAGAAGTGATTTAAATTCATATGCTTTTATTTAACGTTTGTCTTGACAAACGCTAGCACACTCAACGATAAAGAAATAAACATTTACTATGAGTCCCAAAACAATTGAATGCACTTAGTAGTTAGTCAAATAAATGAGCTGTGTGAAATACACAAAAGGGTCTACTTACAGTCGACGCATTTGGGTTCCGGGAAGAGCTGAGAAGAAGGGTGACTTCACTCCAGGAAGTCAGCCGAGAAAGAGAAGGAACGTCAGAGGGATTTCTGAAATCTCGCGAGAACTAGGTCCAAGTCTTGTGTCTTCCGAGATCACGAGACTCGATCCCTTGAATCTATCGAGAAGTAAAATCCTATTCAAGGGAGGCAACTCTGTCATCCCTACACTACAATAGGGAGAAAATTGCAGCATTGGGGAAGATCATTTTGCATGAAAACTGGAATTTTCATTGCTCCAGTTAGTGGAGAAACATAATATATCTATAGTAGTGGTGCACATAGATGTCATCGGCTATCGAAAGAATAAAATAACCGTTCCTAGAAATAACAAGATAATCTGCGAAGAATTCTCTGATTGATCGATTGATCGATTGATGAAAAGAAAAAAGAAGATACTTTCTGATGGAAAAAAAGTCACCCTTTTAGAATGAAAAGCAAACAAAAAGAATGTGACCTCTTTGAGATAACTCACTACCTATTGTAAAATAATTAATTTTACTAGCAAAATTATGCACCCTCCGGTCGCATATTTTTGCTAACCTGAGAGGATTGTATAATGACGAACAAACATATACTAGGAGCAAAGTATCTGTTCTGATATTACACTTCATCTTTTCTATCCCCGGACAGTGAAGGAGAAATCCTTCTAGACTAAGAATATTTTATTTTTGTTTCAATCTATAGTACTATTTTAGGGGGGGGGGGGGCTGGTTTTTCCTCACATAAAAACCGACTAAGTAAATAGGAACATATACTAAACTGCCTCTCCAATGAGGAGATAATGACTGAGAGAATGGTATGCTGAACTAACATATACTGCACTAAAGGAGGAGATAATGATTTCAGAACAGATACTAGACTATTCCCCTCTGAATTGAACAATGTTTTTTTTACACAGTCGTAACTGGAAGATAAATGTTCACTTCTTAGCTAGAGAAAAAAATAAGTGTGTGCAAGCTTATTTAAATGTTCTTGATTAAAGAACATAAAAACGAAGAAAAATAGACAGGCCTCTTGTTATTTTCCGTGGTCGAACGATTTATATTTAAAAACCTCATGTTAGGGAATGATTTGAAATCTTTTTTCATCCTCCTCAAGAATGAAAACCTTTTTTTCTAATCCTATTTTCTGGAATTAGAGACTTTCTTTTCGCAGATTTGGTACACAGTGTGTGTTAAAAATCTAGTATGGTTTTTAACTTCTAGTTTTTACTGTTGTAATTAATAATTTTTCCGAGCACATCAGCAAAGTCTTTTTCGAAAAATCAAACATCGACAGTTGTAGTAATGGTAATGTTGTATCTAACACAAGTCAGAGTTCTCGTAGCAAGTGTTGTGTTTGACATAAGCCCGGATTATGTTGTGTCCGAATAAGTTCGAGTTCCTCGTTGCCAGTCTTGTGACCTTGAAGGGCTGATAGCAAATGAGACAACACGATGGTGTATTTACAAGAGTGTGTTTTTACAACAGTACAGAATAGTACGTTAAAGAATTGCTGATCGTCTTCCGTTGTAGGCTCCTCTATGCATAATGTCTTGAACAGTCCATACATTCACGAAATATTGTAGATCAACTCCATTCTATAACAAAATCTCTCTCGTTACTTACTTTTACTTTAATATATATAATATATATATATATATATATATATATATATATATATATATATATATATATGGAGTAAGGTACACAATAAGTCATGAAAATGAAATGCCGTGATAGACAAAATGTGTGAAAAATGACAAACGGAAAACAGGTGAAAGTGCAGGAGAAAAAGAAAAACAAGAGATTTGACCGGTTTCGTTCGTTTTAGCGAACGTATTCAGAAACGGCGAAACACGTGTCCAAATCTTCACTTTTTCTGAAGACGTTCGCTAACACGAACGAAACCGGTCAAATCTCTTGTTTTTGTTTTTCTCCTGCACTTTAACCTGTTTTCCGTTTGTCATTTTTCACATATTGATTTTATATATATATATATATATATATATATATATATAAAATCAATAACAAATAAAGTAAACAAAAGTAAAAAGATCAATATAAATATATTGAAAATAGTATTACAAGAATAATACCTAACTTTAATTAACTAAATAAAAATAAAATAAATAAATAAAATAAACAAACATATTTCATTCGCTTTGAATTAAAAAAGAAAACGTAATAAAAAAATAACATTTAATCAAATTTTAGTCACGAAATAGGGTAGATCATCATCACACTATTGTTTATCATTCAACTGACAATCCATCTGTCTCATTAATCCTTACTTTCGAGTGGCTTTTGCTCTTGATAAGTGGTTGTTCCTTAGTAAGGATAAATAGAGACTTAGCCAGAGCTAGGTTAGTTTGGAAGTCAATTTCTAAAAGCTGTCCAACGCATGAAATCATGTAAAAAAGACGTTAAATCGATGATGATGATGATGATGATGATGATGATGATGATGATGATGGGATCGGATCAAATATTGAATTTACTTTGTAGCGCCCAAACTGATTTTGCAGATGGACTTAGTACACAGCACACTCACGTGACCGTTATTTTTGTGTTTTTGTCTGGGAGCTTCTTTTTGCAGGAGAAATGTAATTGCTTTTTAGAGTTTGTTCTGGGGTATGTTTGTGTGTTTTCGCTGGTTAATATATAGGATTGGGAAAACATGTCAATCCTATAAATGTAAAATGATTCTCCGGGTAACGTTGTGCGACATAACTAGTATCTTTTTAAAAACAGATGTATATGCTGTTTGCTTTGAAGTATATACCTAGCAAATCCCTCTGTAAAACAAAATAATGCCAATCATTTCCTCTCTTTTTACATATTAACAAATAAAAAGACGATATTTGGAGAACCACATTTCGATCAGATTCACATTCCTTTGAACTTTTTATCTATCTTGATCAAATCCTCGCAGAACAAAAGATGTCGATCGAATATTCGTATTCAATCCCTAATCTTTTTTTTTCTTTCAGACTAAAAGAACCGAAAGATTTATAAAAATTAAAACAATAAAAAATCCCAAGTTATAGAAGTATTTTCAATCTTGTTTACCAAAATTCTTTTTCATTTTTTAACTTAGAAAAATATTCCTTCTGACTGAAGAAAAACAAATAACCCAATAACTGCTCTGAATTTTATAGAGTTGATCGTTCAAGTGCGTCAGTCAAGAAAACTAGGGAAAGTCTATTTAATCCATATAACCTGAAGAATAAAATAAGATGAACACTCTTCTTAAACAATATTTCTCACTCACTCTTTACCAAATTCCATCATATTTTTTGTATTTTTCGTTTTCAAGGGAGATAAATCTTCTTAAAAAATAATGCAAAAGCTTTAAAACTAGCATATGCTTTAATCATACAAAAAATGGATACAGATACCCATCAAATAAAATGATATATATGTGTGCGTGTAAATACATATATATATATATATATATATATATATATTCGTATGTATCTGTCTGTATGTGTACATATGTTTCTCTGTATATATATATATATATATATATATATATATATATATATATTAGTATTTCATGTATACGCATAAAATTTTATAAGGAGATATAATTTTTTTATGTATCAATTTTCAGTATTTACTTCAACAGTGCTGGATACGTAAGTAGAGCTAGGTAGTAAGCTATGAAAATATATTTATGGCAATTAAGCTACACAAAGGCTCACGCGTTTCCTCCCCGGGGGAATCTTCAGGCTAAAATGCATTTTAGCCTAAAGATTCCCCCCGGGGATGACATGCGGGAGCTTCTGTGTAGCTTAATTGCCATAAATATATTTTCATAGCTTACTAATACATATATATATATAAAACATATATATATATATAACGTTCATTTTGTTGTTATTGTTTGCGATAAATGGCAGTACTGCAGCTACTGGTACTTTCTGCTCCCTGAGCAGTTGAGAGTTCCCTCCCTAACATATGCAATGACGCCCCATTTTTAGGGACGTGTACATATTAAATATATATATATTTATTTAATAATAATAAATGAGACTAAAAGTTTTAAAAGCATGTTTAGATGGGATATTTATTAATAAAAATAAAATCAGAACACATCTTTTTTTTCATTTTTACTTTGGTCCTTTGACTAATCATTTCTCTAGTATACCTAGCTCCTTCAGAGTATGTAATAATTCCGTTGGTGCTGTTAGTTATCATCAGAATGGAAAAAAATCTGTTCTGATTTTATTTTTATTAATAAATATCGCATCTAAACATGCTTTCAAGGCTTTTAGCCCCATTTATTATTATTATTATTAAATTCTTAAAAAGATATTAAATTTTTTTTTTAAATTAACTCTTCCAATATACATATGTTTTTGTTGTTTATTTATTTATTTTAGATATAGTAGATTTGTTGTTTATTTTTTGTTTTTGTAGATATAAATTTTTTTTATAGATATCTGTGATCGAGGGATTGAATCTTGCCATAGTCAGACACGCTGATGAGCCTCAGTAACGGCGAAACACGTGTCCGTGGATAACTATTTTTATCTATAAATATATATATATATATATATACATATAGCTGGTAATAATATAAACGCAAATGTATATAGTTCAAATAGGAATTGTATAAAATTCAAATAGGAATCAATTTCCCAAAGGAAAAATGAAGCTCAATATATAATATTTAAAATATTCAATATAGCTTATAATAAATAAATATATGTGTGTATTAAATTCAAAATTATATTATTCTATGATTTAATAACAATTTCGAAACAAAATAACTTTAACACATGTTTCTAGAGGAGCAAAAAGTAAACGGCAACCACAGGTGTCATTTAATGTTTTCCTTCTCCTCGACTAGTTGGCATTACTGGAGCTTGTGCATCTGTCTACACTACTATTTCACCCTTAGCTGGGGTGGGGAGAGATGGATTCATACCTTTTCTATGGGTATGACTGAAAGTGATACAATAGTTCTGACAGAAGTCAAACACGGCAAGCCAAACCCACAGTCACTTCAAGCATGGCTATCGTAAGAAGAAGGCCTGTCAACTGAGTGGAGTTTTTCTAGTGATGTCATTGATAGTTGTAGTAAGAACAACTATCAATGAGGACCGGAAGTCCTCAGAACGTTTAACACGCATGTGTCCATCTTTAATCAGAGCAAGTAATCAGACTCAGTCCCATAGAGTTATTTGTTTACTTGGAAATCATTGGTAACTTTTTCCTGCTATTGTGACTTTATTCCCCTGCCAAAACACGGCTACCCTCCTAAGGATTATTTATTCACTTGCAAATCATTGTTACCTTGTTCCTTTTGTCAAACGTATATATGTCGAGCACAAAATAATTTTTTTTTAAATCCAACATGGCATCCAAAGGTTAGAGCATTGCATTAAAATTCGAATTTCAAGTCTTACAAAAAATAAATTAGAATGTTATTTCGGGATAAAAAATACAATTTTTAACTAATTGATAAGTTTCGTCCAAAATCTATTCGAAAATCCAACGAAATAAGTGAGATATTGAAATAATATATTGTAAATAAACTGTCCATTTAGAAAAAAATCCCCTCCCCCAACAAAAACATGACTGTTTTAATTTATTCAAAATTCTTACTATATTGTAAATAAACTGTTCGTTTTGCAAAAAAAAAACCCAACAAAAAACACACATTTTTAATTTATTTCAATAAATGTTCTATCAATTAATTATTTTGGATTATTGATTTTGTTTTACTTTACTGACTTCATAATCTTTCATGTTTGATTTACTTTTGCATGTTTGATTTACTTTTAAGTTAAAAATATCAAGAAACATCGTTTATTTTTTTTCGAAAATGAGAGCAACTCTTATCAAATTATTCAGCTAAAACTAATGATAATTAAATGTTCATATAAAGAATAAAACTGCCTAAGAATAGGAATTTGTCTTCTTGTGTTTATAAACCAAGAGATATTTCCATTCAGTGTAACATATACTAGTCTTTTCATTCGATGTAGAACCGGAAAGAATGAATTTATTTAAGGAATGAATATTAAATGAGACAAATTATTTTTCAAAGAAAAATGTTCATGTTTTAAAAATTAAAAGAATTATGACAACACCATTTTATTATTAAATTTAATGCTTGCTGTCTAGCCTACGCAAATTACACAAAATAATACATTTGCACTAAGATTTCTAATTAATTAATACGTAAGTTATATTCCATGATCGTTAATTAATAAATACTGAAAATTTAATTAAAATTGGTTATTTCCTGAATTTTGGCTTAAAAGTGAAGGGAGGGGTCAAAATACCCATAGTCTGACTGTTCAACAGATATCGTTTGTTACTTTATAGCCTGACGTCATTTTCCAATGCTCTGGCCTCCTTTATTACGATAATCGTGGTTCGGGTAACGACTGCACTACTATCAATAATTATGTACCTACCTATGTACATATCTATACGCCACAGTCAACAGTATTTAGAAAAGGGCTTATCAAATAAATACTGTCATATTTCTTTTTGACAATTCGCGAAAATGCATCCAAATTCCTTTCAAGTCAAATCAAATTTTTCTTGTAATAAAAGATTTAATACTGGTACAGATTTTGAACCAGATAAAACCGACATTTTGGTCGGTATCTTCTGGATGTTTATGTAAACAACCGGGAGATACCGAAGAGTTTAGCCAATCAGAAAGCTCGAGAATTTACCTGTAAATCGAGTAATTCTTAACATTCTTGGCATACAGAAATCTGCTAAAGGAACTGGACAAAAAGCGAACTGTTTTAACCCTAACCTAGTCGGTTTCTGTCCGTTTCGAAAGTTGTTCCAGTACCAAAAATTAAAACGCAAAAAAAATCTTTAAACATCATTGTTGCATTGATTATGTAAAAAAACGATTTTCAGAAAAAAGATTAACTTTTAACTCTCCCTGTAAAATATTCTTTTAAAATTTATGGATTCTCTTCTTCAGAAAATAAATAAATAGTCAGCATGACAAAATAATGAAAAAAAGACTCCCCGTGTGTTTGTTTAAAAACAAACATACGGGGAGTCTTTTTTTTTCATTATTTTTTCATGCTGAAAATCAGCTTTGTTTAATTTTGACGCTGATTTCTTTTAACTGTTTACATATTCGGCGTCGGCAAAAGTCGATTCTGTCTGGTTCAAAAGCACCAGTACCAAAGATTTGATATACTGAGTTTTAATCAGTACTTTTTATGGAGTACTGTTTTCATATTTGCACTGGTAAATTTCTGTCCCATTTGAGGGTCCTTGATAAGGTGCAGAAACGTATCTGTAATTTCATTGGCCCTACCCTTTCTTCTTCTCTGCACCCTCTCTCTCACAGACGTGATGTTGCTAGTCTCAGTCTTTTCTATGAATACTATTATGGTATGTGTTCTTCAGAATTATGTGATCTATTCCCCGCTTCTTTTGTTCTAGCTCGGTTGACTCGTTTATCTAGTGGTCTCCATCAATTCACCGTTTTGATACCTCATTGTAATACAGCTTCCTATTCCAGTAGCTTCTTTCTCAGAACCACAGGCTTGTAGAACTCTATTCCTGCTGACTGTTTTCCTCCTACCTATAGCCTTGGTCTTTTCAAGACTAAGGCCAATAAGCCTTTCCTGTCTTTGCGATAATCATATTTCTTTCTTTTTAGTTCCTTACATCAAGTGGCTTTATACCTTGTCTGAAGCGATTTCCACAGTAAATCAGTTGATGAAAAACCTTATCCTACACTGGTTGTAAGCCAGTGTCCAATGTCGCCCTAACTTTACCTGATGATCATATTCTTCCCCACTTATCAAAGCAACAATCCTTATCTTGTTTATTGTTAACAATTTAATTAACACCTACTTAAGGATAATAAAAGAAAAAAACTAAGAATCAACTGTTTTGGCCTGTGTTATTAAAATTATTGTTTTCTTTTAAAATGATTACAGACGTTTGGAAATAATTTATCTGAAGCAAAATCGTATTCGTAGGAGTAATCTTATCTATTTGGTGTGGAGAGTAAGAGAAGGAGAATGAGTAAGATGAAAACGATTAAAGAAATTGTTAATAGTAGTAATATTATCTGTTTGCTGTGGAGTGGGGAAAAGAGGAGTTAGATTGAAATAGATAGCATATGAAATAAGAGTGAGGGGTCATTTTTAGGGGGTGAGGGCGAAATAAGACATAAGAATTTTTTTTGTCATGTAAATCTTTTAGATTTTAACAATATTATATATAAGTACAGCAGTTTTACATTTTCTTTATTTAAAGACATAATAGAAATACAAAAATGAAAGTAAAAGGAATTCTATGCAATGCCGGGTAGGTACAGTTAATATTTTTATTTGGGGGGAAAATTGAACCAGCTCGATATGATATTATAGTCACCACTTCAGCTGTTGATCTTGCAGAGCGAAATCCATATTGCTTGTCTCTGAGTAGATTGTTTTTGCTAAGGTGGCTGAAAACTTCTTTATTATCAGAGATTTTTTTAAATTACGCATGACGCACAGGAGACTGAAACAACTCTATAGTTAAATATTTAGAGATTTTAAAAGAATCATATTCGGAATACGTAATTATATCGGAATCGGGAAAAATATTAGAATCGTCGCACCACTAGTTTTAACAATATTTTCAGGGCTTTTCTTTTTCTTTTCCAGTATACATACAAAATACTCCCGACCCACCCAACCCATAGAAGAAGGGAGAAGCTGTCCAGAAAATCATATCGCTCTTTCTCCCAGTTCAGAAAAAAGAGAAAAATTTTCTCAACTTATTCCTCTTTATGATGCAATATCCTGACACATAGCCCTAATTCTTATCTTTTAACTTCTAATGGAATTTTCCACCTTTCTTCTTACTGTAGCCTTATGTGGAAAATACTGTTTTTCACATTATTTTTACAAAGACATTTCTAAATATTGCTACACTACCAAAACACTGACAATACCTATGTATCTACCTATCCATGTACATATATACACATAACAGTTTACATGTACTTACAAAAGGCTTATCAAATAAATATTATGACATTCTTGAGTATTATTTGTAGATTTGCAGACAGAATGGACACCGAAGTAATGGAAAAGACTAAGAGGAGGTAAAAAAAACAGTAGAAAGACGACCTTGACGGCCAACTGGGTCTTACATGGCCACGCCGAGTCAGGGACAAAACAAGGTGGAAAGGTTTTCTTCTCCAGGAGTGATCAAAATCCATGATGATGATGATGATGATGATGATGATTCAGACTACTATGGTCATCTTAGTTGTTATTTTCACAAAGTTTCGGCCGATATAACCTCCGATTTTCTTCAGGTGCATTTTTTAAAACTCAAGTATCTTTATGTCGAACTCGGGAATCTGTAAAATATTTCTAACTGAACCCTTTATTTAATCCATGGAGTAGATTGTTCTAGTTCTGTCAGCCATTATTGTGCAGAAGTGTTAATCAATTTTCTTATTTTATTCTTAGTTATCATCATCTGCAGCGAGGATTGAACTATCAACCTACAGAATAATATCACTTTGAACTGACTAGTATGGCTACCCGGTGTTGCCCGGAGGCATGGACAACAAAATAAAAGAGATAAAAATGTATCTTTTCTTAAAAACTTCTCTCTCTCTCTCTATCACCTCTTCCCATCCCTTTATCACTTCTATATCACAAGTACCATTTTACACCAAAGGGCGATGAAAAACAATTGCTCTAAATGTCGACCTTTCCATGACTAATTTTGTTTGATTTAACCTCCAAAAAAATGAATATTAAAAAATAAATGTGTCCATATTTTATCAGAGGCAATGCTGAAAAAGAATATATCAGCTTTGTATGTCTTGCATAGTTTCTGACGTTTAGGTGGACACACACAGAAAACTTCCCTTTATATAATAGATTAATACTCAATGCATTTATCTGTTGTTGTATTTTTCTTAGCATTTGAACTTGTAGTTTAGTATCAGATACTTGATGGAAATATAAGCGCTTAAATGTGGTTTCTGATGAAGCAGAGTCCAAACTTATCAAGCCATTGCTTTGCTTAAACAGTAGTTTTCCCATCAGAAGACAAGGCTTTATCAAACACGAAATTCAGATTTTTCGATTGTTTTGAAAATTTGCAACACTTTCTTCACTTAAATACCTGTAAATCTTTTTCTAACGAGTCCCCTTTTATCAAGGCTCAAAGGCCACTCGAGGATAAGGATTAAAAAGTTTGTCAGGTGGACAGTGAGACAACATCGTGTGGATTGGTAACGATGGTTGTAACTGGTCAGAATTTGATTATTTAAGAGAACGGCTCCAGAATTTGTTAACATTGTACTTGAAAACAATCATGTTATAGTCAGCTAAGAAGCAACCTCATGGTATTGCTCATGGAAGTTCCGTTTAATTTTAGGTACACAGAGGGAGAAGGGAAAATTATTGGCAGTAGTTGTAGCTAGACGAGTTGAGATTGGAGCTCAGTTGAGCACCTACGATAAAAATAACGATAGAGCAAAGAAAGACTAGCAACATCTCTTCTGTGAAAAAGAGGTTATGGGAAGAGAAGAGAACATCCCCGACTAGATTTCGAAGTCGTTTTTCTACTCTGTCAGGCCAGAATAGGGTCCTCTGAACAGCACCTCCCTAGATATGGCAACAATACTCCAACTTAGGACGTATTTGACTCTTATACAGGTAGAGGATTGTGTCAGGAGTGAGATACCTTCTGAAGCGGTAGAATGATCCAACCATTTTTCCAGCAACCTTAGAAAAATATTTGATATTAGTCTTCCATTTCAAGTCTGAAGTAAAGGTTAGTCCAAGAAGTTTATTAATGCAGGAGGGTTTCTTCAAAGAGAGAGCTATTCATTTCAATTGGCGCAAAGTGAGGATCTGAGCATTGGTGGTGAAAGGAAAGAAGCTTGGTTTTAAACGTATTAAAAGTAACCAACCACCTTTTTCCCCAATAAACCACATGTTCCAGATCAGAAGAGAGAGAATCAGAAATATGTTGATCATTAATGCTCTTCAACATGTTGCCATAGATAATTGTGTCATCTGCATAAATGTTTACGAAACTGTATCCAAGACCTTTAATATCTCAAGATCTATTGCTTTAGACTCACAGTAAATCTATTGATTGCAATAGATTTACTGACCTTGTATGATATTACAGTCAGCACATCAGCTGTTAATCTTGCAGGGTAAAATCCATATGACTTGTCACTGAGTAAGCTGTATTTGCTGAGGTAATTGACAACTTTTTGATTAATCACAAATTCAAGAAACTTACTCATGACGCACAAAAGACTGATTGGTTTGTACTGCGATGCCGAACACAGATTTCCAGTATATTTAAATACTGGGCAGACTGACAAAGTTTTCCAAGGTGATGCGAAGCATTTCTCCTTTAGCAACGATTGAACATCTTCGTAAGAATGGGAGCTATTTATGGATGATGTTTTTTAACCATTATTATTGGAATGTTGTCAGGACACCTTGCTTTGCTGGCATCAAGGTTCTTGATAAGTTTGGCAACATCCCGAACAGATATATGAATGTCGCTCAGAGTGTTTTCAGTCATAGAGGGAAATTCAGGAAGTAAGCGGCCTTGATCGGAAAAGCCACCCTTTACGATCTGATGCAAAGTTTTTTGCAAAACTTTTGGCCTCATCGACTGCTGAGGAAATCACCTCAGGTCCACTGATGAAGGTTGGAATAGAGGTCATGAATCTGTTCCGGATCCTGTTAGTTATTCGCCAAAAATTAAAGGAACTATGCCTCTGCTCAGCTACACTAGATTTAAGTGATTGGCCATATGACTCTCTGGCAATTCCTAGAACCTTTTTACAGTAGTTGCAGGTAGTCTTAAATGCGGATTTGGTGTCAGAATATTTATTTCGTTGAAAGCAACTTAAATAGTGGTTTCTGTGAGCAATGGCGGTGGCATATTCTGGGGTTGTACCACGCTTGGCAGTTTAGTTTCCGTTTGGTTAATCGTTGGTATTGAGAGCTTAATAGCCTCCAAGAAATTCCAATCAGTTAAATCGGATTCGGTACAGGACACATTCTTTTCAAAGATAGAATGCAGAGGAATTTCTGATATGAAAGATCTGAAGCTGTCCCAGTCAGGCATCGAGTATTGATACAGTGTGCAGTGGATAGAAACATCAGAGGTTATGTTGCACTTTCTTTTGATCTTGATTGAGACAACTGATTGATTGGAAAGTCCCAGCAGAGACAAAAATGTGGATGAGCACAGTTCGAGACAAGTTGTCAGGAAAAGATCAAGAAGACTGTCAAAATATCCTTCAGCATTGGATACGCAAGTAGGTTTTCAACAATCTGTGTTAGATCATTAGCGAGGAACAAATCGTGACAAAACTTCCATTCATCATCTGTCTTGTTTGAGTGGACTAACCATTCAAACTAATCACTAATTAATGTGCTTAGATTTTGACATGTCATTTGAAGGTTAGTACTTTATGAAAATCATATTTATATATTTTTATTAGTGGTGCCATCTATATATTAGGCTCGGGACTTGTTAGTCTCACAGGAATGCAGATAATGTAATATATTTCTCAAAGACATTATGAAATTTATCAGAACTATCGGATTGACATCCTCTATTTTATCAGCAAACGGCATGAACACAAAACCAGAAAGCAATACCAAATTCACTTCAACAATAAAAGTTTAAACTGGGGCCATAAAAACCAGCTCCCAGAGACAGTCAAACAAAAAGGCGCAAAAAAGCCAAAAATGTTGATCACGTGCAGTTCTTCCAACTATAACAACCAAACCACCGTTGCTTCAAAATCTGTCTCTCCTCTCTTTCCTTTTTTCTCTCTCCTCTTGTACACTTAACTAAGAACACAAGTTCGACTACTCTCACCTTTGGGTGAGGGGTACCAGCGCGTCGGCTGACTGCTAAACACACACAAAGGTGTACACTCCTATCATTCTTCAACGCATGCAACCTCACACTTCTGACAAAGACACACGCATACAAATGCCTAAACGATGTATCAACTCTACGCTCGCACACACATTCACACACTTCGACGTACTAACGCCAAGCCTCACACATGGCTACAAACATACATAAAAACATGGTCGCACACGCGGCTTTCTACTATTCTCGGAACTGACTTCCAATGAACATTTCAAACTAACATTTTACCATGTAAGATTTGTAAATATATACATATTTTGTGTTATTTTTAAACTACGTTTTGTTCTTCCTTCAACTTATGCATGCTTTATCCTTAATTCAACTTTCACACATGTTTTTCCATGCTTTATCTGTTTTTACTCTTTTAAACATCCCTTTACACAATCTAAATTTAAGCGTGGATCTTAGCATTTTCTCTAAGACACAATATCTTACTAAGTTAAGGTCTGCGCTGCTACAGAAAGGGTAACCACGGAACTGCCAAAATTAATCAAATAGTAAAATTAAATCAAAATAAGGCAATTTCAAAAGAAAAGTGCTTGAACAAAATTTTGCAGTGGAATTTAAAGAGAATCTCTATGGAATGCAATGGATCCAATTGATAATACAACAATGGCATTTCTTAATTTATTTGCATCTGAAGTTAAGAGATACTATTCACACGGTTCCAAGTGGACCACAAACCAATTGTTTTGCAGTTCAATCGAAGAAGATAAAAATAAGGTTAAGTATTCATCCTATGCTTGATTGAGCTCCATGATCTGGTTTCTCTCTGTAAAACATTCACAGCAAGAACTCGGTTTTCTTTTCTTTTTGTTGTGTACCCAAAACTAAATGGAATTTTCATAAACAGTTTATTTCCAAAAACTTCCAATCTTTGCAACAAATTGTCACAGGACTGCTTCCCTGCAGACTACAAGATAGTTATTTTCAAATCTAATGACTACAAATACTTGTCAAGCCATCTCCTTAAAAAAAAGTAAACTGGTCGATCATAGTCGAGGAGAACCCAAAAGCTCTCTTATCATTAGCTACTACACCGAGATGTAAGGGAGGGTGACACTCTTTTCCCAGGATTATATCACTTACCCTTGCTCCTCACCTTATAATGCTGAGTGTTTTGCAAAGGGGGCATCAGGTACCATTTTTTTTTTAGTCTTTGGTATGACTCGATCGAAGATCGAACCTCCGTCTCCTAGCCCATTAACAAACGCTATTACTATTATGCCAAATAGGTCTCTTAAGTATTCAAACTTTGTCTATCATAATATTGTCCATCATCGAACTGTCAATCTAATTAACACTGTATCCCCGAGTGGCTTTTGGCCTCGGTAAGTGGTGGCTCATTAGTATTAAAAATATCGTAGATCTAACATTTGAAGCGACTATTACTCTTACTACTAACTAATATATACACAAGAAGTACAATGGTACAAGAATTTATGAAAATAAAAAGGACAAGTAAACAGACGGCCGAAAAGCAGATCATATGAAGCATGCTTATATATTCTGATCTGCAACGACTTTGGTGTAAGGGAGGGTGCCACTCTTTTCCCAGGATTATATCACTTACCCTTGCTCCTCACCTTATAATGCTGAGTGTTTGGCAAAGGGGGCATCAGGTACCATTTTTTTTTTAGTTTTTGGTATGACTTGATCGAAGATTGAACCTCCGTCTCCAGGACATTTGCAGCATCCTAAATACCAAAACCGATGATGATGATGATGATGATGATTTAAAAAAAAAAACACGGACGGATGTGACGTCATACTACCAGGGCAGAATAAATTGCTCCTTCTGACTGACCAGTAAAAGTTTAAATAGAAAATAAGAATAATATAACTTTAAATTTAACTTTTTTTTCACTATTTGCATCACCACTTATCAAGGCAAAGAGCCATTCATAGTCAATTAGATGGAATGATTGTCAGTCGATATGTATGTATAGAGGGTTTTTAAAGTAATTGTTATTAGTTACAACTGTTTTGAAAGTTCTTAACAGAGTTGACCAGTTACACTGCTTAGGGAGTTCTGAAAACAGTTGATGAGTTCCAGTGCTAATGAAATTTCTTAAAACAGCTGATAAAGTTTACTGCTTAGAGAGGTCTTCAAACAGTGGATAAGTTTCTCCCTCTCTGCTTTCGTCACTTAATCATGTTACTATCTATATATGCCTGCCAGCAGATGTAAAGAGATTGAGCATAGGAATGTAAACAAACTTGAAATTTGCTTTGAAGTTGGTTGAGTAAAAGTGAAATGTTGCTGTGAAAATGGTCGGATCATTCTACCCTTCCAGAAAATATATGATCCCCAGATACAATTCCCTACTTATATAAGAGTCAGATACATCCTAAGATAGAGTACATCTAAGAAGGTGCCACTCAGAGTACACTTTTCTGCCTGAAAGTACAAAATCTACTTCGAAATCTAGTAAGGTATGATCTCTTCTCTTTCCTGCAGCCTCTTTTGCACAGAAGAGATTTGCTAGTCTTTCTCTACTCTACCATTATTTCTATAAAAGGTGCTTGACTAAGCTTAAATCTCTGGTTACTTCTTGTAAGGCATTCACAATGGAAGAAGACTTTCCTTTCTTGTGCCAGGCGAAATTTCCATGTGGAACACATTGCAATAAGACTTCTTCCCTGCAGCTTACAAACTAGTCATCTTCAAATCCAATGTCAATAATCATTTGTCATAAACCCTCCCATAACTAATCAAACTGAAGAAGGCCGGAGGTTACAGCGGCCGAAACGTTGTGATGATAACACTCAAGATGAGAAATGTAGTCTGAATAACCAAAATTATGCAAATTAGTCCATATCATTGATCAATCTTAGTACTCCCATTGTCTGGTGTGGCAGAGAAGGAAAGTAAGTATGAAAATTAATTAGCTCTGCTAACTCTCTCCTTGTTAATATGTAGCAAGACGGGGGGTTGGAACTGTTTTTTGATTCATCTCAATTTACTATGTCTTTTCAAATTAACCCAATTCGGAGCCCTTTATGAAACCATTTAGTTTTCAATCTCTTTTTCTAAGAGACGTTGCTATTCATTTTTTACTCTATCGATATTTCCATGGTAGGTTCTCGACTGAGCTCCAATCTCTGGTAACATCCTGTAAAACATTACCAACAGGAACTCCACCTTTTACTACCACTGCAAAAGACTGTCCTTCCTTCCTCTATGTACCTAAAACCAAGCAGAATTTCCATGAACAGTGTTTCTTTCCAATGTGGAACAGATTACTGAGAAACTGCTTCCCTGCAGACTATAACAGGGTCACCTTAACATCAAATGTCCACCAATGCTTACTCTTACGGAGTTGTCCTCTCTGTCCATTGTTTTCAACCCTCTCATAGTTCAGAACTCAATTTTTAACCTTTATCCTCGAGTGGCTTTAAGCCTTGGTAAGTAATGGCTCATTAGTATAAAAAACATATATTCTATCTATTTTGGCTATCTTTTTGGATTTATTTTGTTTCATTATTATTATTTTACTTTTGTGCCTGCATGTCTGTAACCAAAACTACGCCAGTTTTCAAAGATATGAACATACGTATATTCTCACATTTTATTATTGAGAATAATTTAAATATATGTGAAACATGTGCACATAGTTTAGCTAGTTTAGTCTCTGTTTATATAAAGTTAAGCATGTGTATATGTTTATATATTTGTATGTACACGATTCACTTATAAACTATTTAACTGATCATTATGATTTTGGAACAAAGCTGCTCAGTGTAAGGGCTCGTAAGTAAGCTATATTTAGTTTAATCTAATTTCATGCAAAGAGAAGGTCGAAGCCTACGTGAAAATTCAGATACCTACGATTTTTGTGAAATTTTAACCATAGGTATTAGATATCAGTTAATAAATATTTCCTAAATTTCAGTTTCTTTGGAGTATTTTAAAGGGGTTTGAGGAGCAGGAATATGGGCACTACCTCACATTTTGAAATTCAAATATTTCAGATTTGCATTAAATTTGATCCATAGTCATTAGACACCAATTAAGCAATATTCCCTTAATTTCAAGTTCTTCTTTAGACTGCTTAAATTTTTTAAGATATTTTCTAAAGTCAAAATCGTGTAATGGATTTTGATCAAAATTAGAATAAGGATTCTAGACAAACGTTTAGTAGCATGATATCTTGATTTTAATCCTCATAATGAGACATAAAAGTGATGCAAAACTTTTCTGTTCATAAAGTTAATTTTACCCGCCCAAGGGCGGATTTTCTAGTATTATATAATGGAATATTGATCTGTATGTATGTCCGTATAAAAGTAAAAAATCTACTAAAGAAACATTTACAAACATTACATCCTTATGACCCTGAGCTGATTATGGCAAAATAAAATACTGTAATATTCATACGCTTTAGTTCGCCAGAGACCAACTTTGTACAGGGGGATAGGGGGGGGGATTAACTTTTTTATTTCTTACGGCTAGTTGCTCACTGAAACTAGGTCAAGCTATTAGTCAGCTGTTGACGACCTTTTCTTTTTTTCTTTCTTGTTCAAGTTATCAATTTAGTCAAACTGCTAAAGCCTTTTATTATAGGGATTAGATTATCTCCCCTTTTTTCATGATTGGACAAGGTGTTGCAGCAAAATCCAATGCAAGAGCTATGCCAAGATCGCCGCTGACATGGGATGTCACAAGTCAACGATCTGCCGAACGATAAAAAATGAACATTGTTTACTCCTCCTACCGTAAGTCTAACTGCATGCTCATCACAAATGCCTCCAAGAAGGCGAGGAATGTCAGGGTGCCGACTTAGCTGAATGAGCTCAAGCACAGGTCTGCCGGGATGTTGAGATTTATCTCTGATGAAAAGAATTTCGAACAGGCAGAATAGCAGGTGTATCGTTGTGATAGGAAGACGTTATGACCTTTGCTAATTGGAGCAAACGTCACAAAACGGGGGATAAACGATTGTAACAAGGATTAGGTGAGCTAGTTCTCCCCCACACTTTACAACCCTTCTGCCAGACTTGGGAGACAAGTACAATTTATTCACTGCACTGAAAAATGTCAGCTTGCATACACAGCCATGTTGTTTGTAATTGGGGTCATTATGTGCGATGCAGTAGAGGTTCTTATTGTGAAGCATACAAAGTTTCTCTTCTCCATCATAGTCCTTGGTGTCATCTCCAGTGAGGGGGACATCATGCCTACGTTCTTGTTTAAAAGAGCCTGAGAGTCACCCCCAAGATCCACCAGGAGATGCTGAGGAGCATGGTGAAGCACTGGATGGTCAAGATCGTCACCAGACGTTTCTCTATCTTCCAGCAGGATTCCGCTCCTGCACACAATGCTAAGATGACCCAGGCGTGGCTGCTCAACAATGTTCCTCACCACTTGTTTCCAGACTTGTGGCCACCTTCCTCACTCAACTGCAACACCCATGACTATCTTTTCTGGAGCGTGATCGAGGCCAGGACCAACAAGCATGCTCACAAATGGTTACTTTCTGAAGGTTGCAAACAGAGGCGTTCACCTCATTTCACCCTGTTTTGAGATGGTCGTCTCGGCCAGTGGTGGTTACGTTGAAAAATAATGTAGTGTGTAACTAACTATTGCTAAATAAACTGTCGGGTCTCTGCATATACAAATTTTGTTTTTATTGCTTATTTCGTTTTATTTTTGTCAAGTGTCGGATTTTGCTGTAGTTATAAACACTATAAATAGACTAGAACTCTTTAATGTAAATAAAATAAGGGCGTTACGATAAAACATGTTTATTCACTTTTATTAAGTGTATTCTCCAGTTTGAATATCAAGTCCACATAAAACAAAGGTATGCTTTTGATTTGATATATCTTTGAATTTGCAATCAACTATCATTTCTTTCTTTCATTCAATTGCCAAAGAGGGTGAGGGAGAGGTTTGTTCAAAAAGTAATGTGACTTAAGATGTGTAAGGAGATAAAAGTTTTAATGCAGACATATTTTTATGATTCATGCCCCCCCTTGCGAAATGCCAAGTATCCCTACTAGTTCAGTAATAAATCTTTCTATTCAAACAAATAGAGATCAAACGAAACTTCTGCACTATTAGTCACAGGCATGCGTGATTTGTGGCCCTTAACTTACCCCAAAACGGTAGATAACCTTGCTTAATGTAGTTGTTTTCTTGATTGTCCTGAAAAGGACAGATAATTCATAAGTGTAGTGGTGTTATGCATTATCGTGTAAAGTACAAATTTTGTCCAGGGAATGACAAATAAATTGCAAGTTTTTGGTCAGGGGGAAACGGGATGTTTATTAATGGCCTGGGTTCATGGCTGTTTGAGTATGATGACTAGGATGCAGTTGTGGAGTTAAATGGTATCTCAGTAGGCCGATTCAACAGGTGGACAAGTTGAAGTAGTCGATAGCCAGATAATGAGTAGGATCTGCTGCTGAAGTTTATAGCTTGACGAAGTGATGTTAGTCAACAACCGAACGCATGGGCTAGTGTAGTTAGTAAAACTGTAACAAGCGTCCTGTTGCCAGACAATAAAATAAATTGGACCAGTAATTTAATATGGTCCCAGAACAGAGAATCAGATACAAGCTGATATTTGAAATGCCTTTTTCTCACTCCGAACTTTCAAGCGAGAACACTTAACTTTTTTCAATGAATACATGAACAATCCTCCCACAGAAAATATCTTTCAATCATTTGTACATTTGTAAATATATAAATATGTTTTGTCCGTTAACCATGTTTTTATCTATTTCATTCAGAACATGCATTTTTGTTCATTACTCGATTTATTAGAAACTATCAGGAAGACCCGGCGTTGCTCAGGATCGAATGAGGATCACTACTATGTATTTTTTCACTATGCTCATAACACTATATTACTTTCTTTGTTTTTACTGCCTCCTCCTCCTGTTTCGTCCTGTAATATAGTCAGAAAAAGCTAAAATATTGAAAAACTCTCTGAGTTAGTGTCTTATATATATGGTTTAAATTTCATTAAAATCGTATATACATATTTGAAGTTGTAAGTGGGTTCTTACCCAATGGGTCACTTAGAGATGGGGGAATGAACATATTCGTCACATAGAGGGTAATGTAGAGATTCAAAATCACTTCTATTGTTACTCACAGAGAATTTTCTACATATGAAATAAATTCCATAAGAATAGGATATATGAAGTCTTAAGGGGGTTATGCCTTCCTATACCCTTTAGGGTGAACTTAGAGATTCAGGAACACTTCCATTGTCTTCCCTGATAAATTTTACATAAGAATACACTTTTAGATTTTATATAGATTCTTTAACCTTTTTTTTCTATAGCGAACACACAAACATCCGACGAACACAGAAATGCACACAGACATTGAGTTTTATATAGCTGGGCACACTGATACCATTAGAAAAGGAATGAAACTTCAATTTTAAAGATGCTACAAAATGCAGTTATGACGTGCTATGTTGTGGGTTTTATTTTTTAGCTTGCTGCATCATTCTGACACACACACACACACACACACACACAAGCTGCTTCGAGAATTTTATAAGTTTGGTAGTGCAAGGGTTAGGAGGATGGTATTTTTTTTTCAGGTTCAACTCAGAGTTTTTATTTTAATTTTACAAAAAAATTGCTTCAAAGTAAAACATTTTTCCAGAAATAATTTACCTGTGGCGAAGAGGTTAGGAAAAAAGTTGTCTGATTCTTTGGCAAAATCGAAGAACAGTTTATGTGAAGTATTTGTAAATAATTACTTTTGGAATCATTTTGTACAGGAAATATAATTTTATTAATTCAAGATTTTAAAAAAAATGTAATAAAACTATTACATTTAATTGTGTTCAATATATTCGTTGCCATTTTTGTTCAAAAGTGTGTATAAATTGAATCTATTTTCAGCCAGTTCAAAAGTTCCATGTTTCGAGCTGCAATTACTTAAGAAATAATTATTGAAATAAATTTGGCGTTCTTCCACAGGATTTGATTGCGTTTTGAATCTTTTTAAAAATCTTTCCAATAAATTATTTGAATGTGTCAAATGTTTTACTTCAACGATTTTCTTTTTGCATTTAAGATTTAGTAGAGACATACAACATTCTGATTAATTGTAAGAAGACTTATTTTTGAATCACACTTGGATATTCACTCTCGACATATGATTAAAAAACTAAGGCTGTGTGTGTGGGGTCGATGCCTATTCTAAATTCAGTTCAGAACTTGTTTAAATAGGTCCTCGTTTCGATGAGATATAGACGATAGTCTCGTCTTCGGATGTACAACAAACAAGGTGTGAAGTCACTGAGCATAAGGGAAAATAAAATGAAAGGGATTAATATATTTTAGACTTAAAAGAGTTCAGTCCATAAGAAGAATTTAAACAATGAGATGTAAGAAGAGGGTCCCAAAGTCTAGCAGTTCGAGAGGAAAAGCTACGACCGTAGAAATCTGTCCTTATTCATGGAACAACATCAGCGTTTGGATGAAGCCACTTTCTGCAATGGACTATGAAAAACGAAATATTAAAACGAAAGGTCCCTGGTGATCCCAAATGAATGACTATTGCAGTAAACGTTTCCTTATCATAACACATGACCTGCTCGAGGTGATACTAAATCAGAATATGTAAGGTTTGTAAGTGTATCTTTTATAGTTTCTGAGTTTTAGTAGGTCAGACAGAAAAAGAAATTCGTAATTAAAAGAGAATTCAATATAAACAAATGCAAAAACATAATTTCTCTTAACAATTAATAACAGAGGAGAACGCTATGGGGAAGATGTATGTAGCACATACCTTTTACCTCTATCAGCAATAGCTTGTACTCTCTATTATATTGGGACTGATAGAGAAATATTTCATTTTCAAGAAATTTTGTTATTTTTTATTATTAATTCAAAATGAAAAGTGGATTATGGATATTGACAAAAAAAAATCCTAAACCCTTGCACTACCAGAACTATGTAATTCTCGAGGCAGCTTGTGTGTGTGTGTGTCAAAATAGTGTAGAAGACTAAAAGAAAATCCCACAACATATCACGTGATAAGTGCAATTTGCATTTCTGTAAGATTCGACTTTTATATCTTTTCTAATGATATTCTTAACAGCAGAATTTATATTTAATATTAATTACATAGTATCATAGTAAGATTCCATAATTTGTACGAATTATATAATATCATCTTTAGATTCTACTAATGGGATTCTGTGGAAATTCCCCGGTGCTTTCTACATCAATCTGTATAATGTACTGTTAATAATTAATAAATGTCTCTCAGAGTCAATACTTTTAAGGGAGGGCCTCAGAAGGGGAGAATGCCCCCCCCTCCTACTGACATGGGAATCTCCCCTTCTGAGGCCCCCCTCCCCTCTCGGTTCAGAAGTACCTTGACTCCAGTAGAAAACACTCAACCGTCTGAGAACGAAAAGGGGGCGATCAAAAGCTGCTATTACTAGATGGGGCTACAAAACTGACCCAACCATCTGCGAATGTGGAGAGAAGGACTATACGATGCAACACTGCCTTGTCTGCCCTCTACTGCCTAACCGGTGCAGAGTACAACAATAATGCACAGAACTGCATAAAAAAGTGGAAAACTGTTGTATGACCACATAGAAGAAATACTGTAAAAAAAAAAAGATATTTTTCTTTGGTAAAAATAATTTTCCTTGTCAGCTAAATATTCTTAAAAAAAAATAAAACGAATATCTCTTCTCTATTTATTTATTTAAAATTGTAGCAATTTAATTCTTTTGAAAACAATAAATATTCTGTCTTCTCACAGTAAAAATAATCGTCAGCTAAATATTCTTAAAATCAACAAAATGAATGCCACTTTATGAAATGTATTTGGTTTAAATTGTACTGTTTTAGTCGATGGGACGACATAATTTGATTTTGAAACAATTCATTTTAAAATTGGTAAAATCGGAATTGTTTACCTTAGCGACATCAGATTAATCAGACGATCTCATTTTTGTTAATGTATGTGAAAGGTGATAAGGTATGCCCGAACATGAAATGCCTTAGCGTATTATTATAAAGACTAGCAGGACCCAGTGGAAATTAAATGGTGGCTTGCCTACTCTCTTCTCTTTCTTCTTACTGTACAAATACTTGTCAACTAAATATATTTGTAAATAAAAAAAACAAACGCTTTAACCTTTTAATTTGTGTACACACACATACATATATATATATATATATATATATATATATATATGGGGTAAGGTGCACGATAAGTCATGAAAATGAAATGCTGTTGTAGACAAAATGTGTGAAAAAAGACAAACGGAAAACAGGTTAAAATGCAGGAGAAAAACCAAAACAAGAGATTCAACCGGTTTCGTTCGTATTAACAAACGTCTTCAGAAAAAGTTAAGATTTGGAAACAATTTTATTTTGAAGGCACACACATGGGAGAAGGAAAAGATGATCCGATTGGACCACATGAGAAGACTTTTAGAGACATTGAAACATGATTTGACAAGTAGGTGACATATTTTTTTTCACACACACATATATATATAACAGTTTAAACTATTTTAAAATAAATAATTGATTTATTTAAAATTGTAACAATTAGATGTAATAAAATAAAGAATATCGTGAAAAACTGTTTTTATCGAGGGGGCCGACAAAATTCTATTTTTTTACAGTTTATTCGATTTTAGAATAATTCATTTTGAAATGGGTAAAATTTTTAGCAAACAGTGACATTAGCTATTTATTAGTTACTTCTTGCATTTCATCTTCGTCGATCGGACGATCCCAATTTTTTTCAAATGAGTGTGAAAGTGGATAACATACGTACGAACATGAGATGTCTTAGCATATTATTATATAGATAATTGGTATGAATTACATAATATCATAGTTAGATTCCATACTCGCTATCAATTATATTGTATTATATTTTAATTCCATCTCAGTATCAATGGCATTATCATAGTTGATTTCTGTAGTCAGTATACATTACATATTTGGCTTTTATAGTCAGTATCAATAAAATAATACGAGATAGCATAAATTAAAGACCACCCATCGAAATAGATAAATGCAAAAGATGTTTCCATTTATCACACATACACTACCATCAATTTACTGTTATTTAAATCAATAATACAACATAATCTGTTGAAATATATGAGTTAAAAAAGGAAACAGCAGAAGACCTGCTCTTGATAAAGCCCATGCAACAATTGGACGAAACGTTGAGTTTTTAGGTTTGCCGCTGTTTTCTTTTTTTTAATTCATATCGTTTGATTATTTTTTCATATATATATATATATATATATATATATACAGTAGAAAACAACAACCCACACACACATCTGTGTGTATGCTTAGTTTTCGTAACTATTTTTAAACAGTTTATAATAAATTAATGTTTAGTGTTATTCTTTATTAATTTTATTTTCATTTATTAACATATATGCAACAGCTTCGTCGATATTAACAGTAATTAATTAATTAATTAATTAAAGTGATTTAATAGAAAAAAGA
Source organism: Sepiola atlantica (assembly GCA_963556195.1). NCBI lineage: Eukaryota > Metazoa > Mollusca > Cephalopoda > Sepiida > Sepiolidae > Sepiola > Sepiola atlantica. The sequence continues at coordinate 67,542,995 of OY744523.1, forward strand.
AAAATTACCAAAACCTTTCTTAAACATTGTTATTGTGTATTAATTTTCAAGTGAGGTAATTCAAACGAAAACTAATAATTTTTAAAATTACAATAAATTAATATTAAAAATATATGTTATGTAAAAAAATACTTCGAGATAGATTAATAGATGACGGGTAGTTTTTTGTTTTTTTTGCTTGTCATTAATAAAATTCACAATCCTTTCTGAAATCCAACCATAGTTTTATACAAATAAACTTCAGTCTATGTCTTACTTGTCCACTAAGTTTTAATCATGAATGTCCAACAGTCTTTGTGTTATTGTCGTTCAAGGATATGCAAAGTAGTAGGTTTTTTGGAAGACAATTTCCAAAAGCCGTCCAACACATGTCAGCATGTAAAACGGACGTTAAACAGAATATAATGATGATAATGAAGAATAGGTTCAGATGTCCCAACCATTGTGGCAGCAATTGCAGGGATATGCATTGCAATGGCAAAATACCCAGAAGTGATCTTCCTTGAACCTTGTCCAAGTTATGTCCTCTAAAACATTACTACTCAACGAAAGAATGCATTCTACCATTTCTGGAAATCAGATGGGGAATATAGAACTGGTTATCTCTATCTGGCTTGGACAAATTAACAACACTTGTCTCATTGGCTGACATTTTTTGCACACGTTTCACTAACACAAGTCACAGTCTTTTTAAATTCCCTCTCTTCTGATTGCAGTCAGTGCTCCAACTTTGCATGGACTTTCCTGGTAACAGTATTCCAGACATCCTTAACAGAGAAAAATCATGTTTCGGAATACTTGAGATGACGATTGACAATTTGTATTATTAGGATAATTCAGACTACTGTTCTCATCTTTGGTGTTATTCAAATAACGTAACAAGTTCGATTCGAAATTCTATACAAATTCCCGAGTTCAACAAAACGCACCTGAAGATGGTCGGAGGTTAAATCGACCAAAACGTTATGAGAATAATCTTCAATATGAGAAAAAGTCTGAACTATCCAAATAATACAGAGTAAATCATATTTACTTATGTATTGTTCATGCATATTTCTTTCAATTTGTTCACCCTAGCAGCATATGTATTTCAATTTTGTTGAAACATTAATTTAGTCTTTCCTTTAATGATTACCTCTTCGGTTTTCACAACTTTCATGTTTCGTACGTTCCTCTTACGTTTGTCTTACCTGGTGCTACCAGACCAAGCTGTCTGAAGATACTGGCTTCCTGATCAAAAATGCACCAGACATTTATGTTATTGTGTTTGTCCTTTCTCTTTGCAAAGCCAAAAACAAAAACAAAAAAAATGTTCTTCAAAACAACCAAACGAATAAATATTTAAAGATATAAAGAGCTTGAAGCATAAAAAGTAGTCAGCATTAAATAACCTGAAAAGGGTTGATATGCAATAAAACAAAACGAAACACCATTAATAAATATTTTAAGATATCTAGAACTTGAAGCATAAAAACCTTTACTAACATTATCGTATTCGGCATTAAATAACCCGAAAACGGTTGATATGCCATAAAACAAAACAACCAACCAACAAATGTACAGTCTAAGATATAAAGGAAAGTGGTTTGTCTGTGTGTCCAGCTAAAAGTTAAAAACTACACGACACACCCACAAAGCTGATATATTCTTTTCGGCATTGTATCAGGAAAAAGATGGCCACTTTTGTTTCTCTGATATTCATTCTTTTAGAAAACAGGACCAGAATTAGTAAGGGTGCAGCGACATTTAGAGCGAGTTTCGAATGTTATGAGTAATTCGTCAACGATTTGTTTTCAATTGCCAGAGAAACCGAGATAGCGGGGGGGGGGGATAGAGAGAGAAAGATGTAGAGCATGAAGACAGAGGAGAGAGGAGGAGATAAGAGAAAAAGAGGGAGAGGAAAGAAGAGGAGCAGATAAGAGAGAGGAAGGGGGAGTGACCGTGAATAGAGCGGGCTAGAAGTTTTAAAAGAAAGATGTTATACACACTTTTTAACTCTTCTATTTTGTAGTCCATGCTCCCAGGCAATGCCGGATAACCATGCTAGTATTGATATAAGTAAATCCAACTGTTTCTTAATTATTAACCTTTTTTCCATTGTTTATTTAGATCCTTATGTGTGTACTCGAAAGAACACAACATAATCAAAATCTAGTGGAGCATGTCCTCTTTTCTTCCCTGTGGCCTCTTTCTCACAAACGAGAGGTTTCTAGCCTTTTTTTTCCATGGAAATCGCTCCAGACAAGGGATGAAGCCACTTGATTTAAGGAGCTTACAAGAATGAAAGATTATTACCGCAAAGACAGAAGATGCCTATTGAAAGACTAAGGTAGGAGGAAAACAGTCAGCAGGAAGCCTGCAGTTCTTGGAAATAAGCTACTGGAATAGGAAGCTGTATCACAATGAGGCATTAAAACAGAAAATTGATGGAGACCACTAGACCAACGAGCTGGAACAAAAGAACTACTCTATCGTTATTTTCAAAGTAGATGCTTGACAGCTTCAATCTATGGTTACCACTATAAAACATTCACAACAAGAACTTGTCTAGCTACAAACAATGTGAATAATTTTCCTTTTTTCCTGTTTACCTTTAACTAAACATAGCTTCCATGGGCAAAGTTTCTTTCCCAAAAACTACCTTTCTGTGGTACACAATACCACGGGGCTGTTTCGCAGCTGACTACAGCATGGTCCTTTTCTAAATCCAATGTTAACAAATTCTTGCTGAACCGTCCTCTTAAATAATCAAATTCTTCCCAGTTTCAACCCTCGTTACAAACCCTCAAGTTGTTGTCTTACCGTCCACCTAACAAACTCATTAACCTTTATCCTCTAATGGGTTTAATAAGCGGTAATCCATTAGTACAAACAAAAACATGTCAGCCTTCTTGCTGGAGAAGAGACTCCAAAACGTGTTGGGTAAGGGATATGTCAGCCTTCTTGTTGGAGAAGAGACTCCGACACGTGTTGCTAAAAACGTAGAAAATCTGAGCATAAAATGTACGTATTTACAAGCACCAAAACAGTACTTATAGTTTTCAAAAATGCATCAAGAATATTTCTTTCTGTCATTTTAGAGTGAATCTTGCACCACATAAATATTTTCACACAGAACTTGACTGCTATATTTGCTGAAGTTAAAAGTGCTTTATATATATATATATACACATCAATTTATATATACATACACATCAATTTATAAATATATATATATATATATATTCGCACATAAGTTCTGTTTATGACATCCAATAGAATGACAAGTTAGAACATACCATCATATTATATCTATATATATGAATGTAAGCTTATATATATCATGAATGTATATGTATGTATGTATATATATATATATATATATATATATTTCGGATAAATACTTAAATATTTTGCTATATCTTTCTACATAACATTCGATTTGTGAACATGCCAAAAAAGTATACCATCTTCAAAAAAAATTGTTTTTTTTATTTGTTTCTCGATCTTTGGAATTATAACGTTCATCTTTGGAATTATAACACTTATTTTTTCCCATCGAAATGATTTTTATCTTTACTAAAAACTGCTTTAACATTTTATATAATTTTCAAAAACATATTTGATGCTAATTTTTATAATTTCCAATATTTACTTAACCTTCCGATGAGAGAAATTTAAAGGACTCACATGGGCTCACCTCTTGCTTTGTTGCATATTATGAAAATATAAAAATAAATATGCTTAGTCGGTAGCAATTTAATTAGTTATTTTCATTCTCATTCAACCATAATAATGCTCTATTCTCAATATTGAGCATGAAGTATTGTATTAGGAATTATTTTATTATACCACTGAAAATATATTTATAAAAACATTTTTTATAATATATTTGAATATATATATATATATATATATATATATATATATATATATGGAAATTGAAAAAAAGAAAACCAAAAAGTATTTATGTATACATCAACGTTTCATCATTATTATAAGACTTCCTCAGGAATATTGTCTAAAAGAAAAAAAACAAATACAAGTACTAAATGTTAGAAACACGCGGTGGTAGTGGGTGAGGGATTTAAACTGGGGTCGTTTGTGAAAAAAAAAATTATGAGATACAAATACATGGTGGCAATGGGACCCTGATTGTTTTAACCCTCCCGCTCTCTCATCTCAAAAGCTAATTTTAAAAAGATCTAATAAATATGTATCATGTCCCCTCCCACCCCTTCATAGTTTAAATTAAAGGTACTGTTTTAGATATTGACCCTAACTTTCGTGACTGCCCGGCAGCAGCGAGCCGACAGCTAACGGAAGCGTCCGAGACCTGCCGAGTCGGCAGACGACAACAATGTAAGACGATGAATATACGTAAAGAAAAAGAAATGCATATATTTTTATACAGAAAATGAAATAAATGAACAAACCCATAGCTGAAATGAATAAACTTTATTTTTTATTAATAATTAACCATTTTATGTAAGAAAACTAACTTTTTAAACTCTTTTTTTTTGTTTTTTTAACTGAAAAAAACTTTTTATGAACGCTAAAATAATAACTTTTTTAAAACCATTTTTTTTTGTTTTTTTTTTTTTGCAATTACGCATTATTTTTTTTGTTGTTTTTTTTCAATTATTTTAGCTGTAGGGGTAAGGGCTTGTTTTTCGCTTTTGGAGGAGGGCTTAGCGAAATACAGGCAGAAGAGGAGGATGGGGTAGTCGTCGCCGAGGATGTGGAAGGAGGCGGAGCAGAAGAAGATTGTTGGTCGCCGACGCCTGGATAAAGTACGGCTATCTGCGATAATATGGCGGCGAAAGGGTCTTTTTTAAAAGTCTGTCGCCACATGAATTCCCGCAGGTCGCCATATACTGGGACCACAGGTATATCATCTTTAGAATTGTTGATATGGTGAGTTTTGACCGCGAAAAAAACGTCCCCGATCGCAGCGAAATCCAAGCCCGGCATTCCTGGGTGGGGCATCTCCAGGCATATTTTTCCGAAACAATCTTCCGCGGTACTAGCCGGCAAAGTCGGCCGCCGCCGCCGCATCGCATACATCGCATATCTTTTGCCATCAGAGCTTTCTGCTGGCAAAAGTTAATGCACTGCTCCGGAGAGGCAATCGAACTACACAACACTTCGAAATTCATTTTTTAATTAGTGCCAAGCGTCTCTCTTTGAAATCAATATCGTCTGCCTGCCAGCCTCGTTTTCGATTTCGGCAGGTCTCGGACGCTTCCGTTAGCTGTCGGCTCGCTGCTGCCGGGCAGTCACGAAAGTTAGGGTCAATATCTAAAACAGTACCCAATTAAATATAACCACTACCAATGTTCGTCCCCACTCCTTCTCCAATTATTGAAATGTCTCTCCCTAATGATCTTATAACTCCAACCGTCACCATACTCCCACCCTCTCTACTGGCAACTCAATCTCCCACTATCACCATCTATTTGTATCTAATCATTTATTTTTTAACACGCGGTGGGGGGGTATTTTAATTTCACACCTGCTACCAGCCCGTGGTTCAAACATTTGGTACTTGTATTTGTTTTTTTCTTCAGACAATTATTCTGAATACGTTGATGAACATATAAATAACATATTTTTTTTAAATTACCATTACGTCGAAACACTTTTTCCATTCTTATTCATATATATATATATATATATATATATATATATATATATATGAAAGACAGAATTGAAAAACAATAAAACACAGGAACAAAATAACTGTGTTTAATTGTTTTGTCATTCGGTTTTTCATACATTGTCTCCATGACATTTCATGAGATATTATGCATTTTATCCTCATATATGTATGCATATACGTAGTGTGAAATATATACGTACAGTGTATATATATATATTTATTCATATACGTACAGTGTATATATATATATTTATTCATATACGTACAGTATATATATATATATTTATTCATATACGTACAGTATATATATATATATTTATTCATATACGTACAGTATATATATACATATATATATATATATATATATATATATACACAGTATATATATATATACGTACAGTATATATATATATATACGTAAAGTATATATATATATATACGTACAGTATATATATATACGTACAGTATATATATATATATACGTACAGTATATATATATACGTACAGTATATATATATACGTACAGTATATATATATATATATACGTACAGTATATATATATATATATATATATACGTACAGTATATATATATATATACGTACAGTATATATATATATATACGTACAGTATATATATATACGTACAGTATATATATATACGTACAGTATATATATACGTACAGTATATATATATATATATATATATATATATATATATACGTACAGTATATATATATATATACGTACAGTATATATATACGTACAGTATATATATATATATATATATACGTAAAGTATATATATATATATACGTACAGTATATATATATACGTACATACAGTATATATATACGTACAGTATATATATATATTCATATACGTACAGTATATATGTGTATATATATATATATTCATATACGTACAATATATATATATATATTCATATAAGTACAATATATATATATATATTCATATACATACAATATATATATACATATTCATATACGTACAATATATATATATATATACATATTCATATACGTACAATATATATATATTCATATACGTACAATATATATATATATTCATATACGTACTATATATATATATATTCATATACGTACTATATATATATATATATATTCATATACGTACTATATATATATATATATATTCATATACGTACAATATATATATATATATATATATATATTCATATACGTACAATATATATATATATATATATTCATATACGTACAATATATATATATATATATATATTCATATACGTACAATATATATATATATATATTCATATACGTACAATATATATATATATATATATATATTCATATACGTACAATATATATATTCATATACGTACAATATATATATATATTCATATACGTACAATATATATATATATTCATATACGTACAATATATATATTCATATACGTACAATATATATATTCATATACGTACAATATATATATTCATATACGTACAATATATATATTCATATACGTACAATATATATATTCATATACGTACAATATATATATTCATATACGTACAATATATATATATATATATTCATATACGTACAATATATATATATATATATTCATATACGTACAATATATATATATATATATATTCATATACGTACAATATATATATATATATATATTCATATACGTACAATATATATATATATATATTCATATACGTACAATATATATATATATATATTCATATACGTACAATATATATATATATATTCATATACGTACAATATATATATATATATATTCATATACGTACAATATATATATATATATATATTCATATACGTACAATATATATATATATATATATTCATATACGTACAATATATATATATATATATTCATATACGTACAATATATATATATATATATTCATATACGTACAATATATATATATATATATATATATATTCATATACGTACAATATATATATATATATATATTCATATACGTACAATATATATATATATATATATTCATATACGTACAATATATATATATATATATATATATTCATATACGTACAATATATATATATATATATATATTCATATACGTACAATATATATATATATATATATATATTCATATACGTACAATATATATATATATATATTCATATACGTACAATATATATATATATATATATATATATTCATATACGTACAGTATATATATATATATATATATATATATATTTATTCATATACATACAGTATATATATATATATATATATATATATTTATTCATATACATACAGTATATATATATATATATATATATATATATTTATTCATATACATACAGTATATATATATATATATATATATATATATATATATATATATATATATATATATTTATTCATATACATACAGTATATATATATATATATATATATATATATATATATTCTCATCCTCAAAAACAATAACAGCCTTCTATTTCAAGTCCATCGCAAACCAACCAACAAAAATGATTACTTACATTATTATTCACATCACAATAACTATATAAAAAACAGTATGATAATTGGTTTTTATCTCAGAGCTTTGCTTATTTGCAGCCCTGAACATCTCTCTCAGGAATACAATAAAATAGAATCTTCTCTCACAACGTTAAAATATCCCAAACATGTCATTCTTTCCGCTAAAAAGAAAACGTTTCAAATACATCTAAAAAAATATCAAAAATACTAATACAACTCCTAATACTACACAACCCATATTAAGGAATGTTTTCCTTCCTACTAACTGTCGTAACACACATCTCCTTTCTTCGCTTTCCTAACATAGTTTCAGAATTATGCCAGCTACCTCACTCACCATCAAAAACATTTTACAAAAGCATAAAAACAAAAATAAAGTCCTTTCATCTCCCACTCCAGCTGGAATGTATACTATACCATGCGCCGACTGTGGAAAAAATATATTTCGGCGAGACACAACGTCCGTTTAAGAAACGAATATATGAACACAATCGTGCTATAAAAAACTGTGATACCTCAAATGCGTTATGCACCAACATGATTTCTTTCGATCATCACTTTAATACACAGAGGGCAATTTCTATTAAACATATTTATGATACTAAACTTCGACGTCTCACAGAATCTTGTTTAATCCTATGTCATAAGAACATTGATTGTGCAGAGACTAGGTTTTTATAACATTTCTACACCTTCTACTAGATCGATTCTATATGAAATGAATTTAAATCAATGTGACAACGGCTAACTTTTAACCCTTGTTGTTGTTCATGCTCCTTCTCTGCTACCTCCTCATCCCTAGTTTTAATTCCTCCGTCAGTAGTTTCAAATTACTACTAATTCTGTCATACATTTGACGTTTTCAATCAGAATGCGGCATTCAATCGCTGATTTTTCTCTCTTTCTTCTTTTTTAATTAGCGTTCGGCAGTCAATCTGTTGATTTTTCTCTTTCTTTTCTTCTTTTTTTCTTCTTCTTCAATTGGCGTTCTAAAAACATTGGCTGATTGTTTTAACCCTCCCGCTTCTCTCTTTCTTTTTCTTCTTCGCCTTCTTACTCTTTCTTTTTCTTCGCCTTCTTACTCTTTCTTAATATTTCTCGCTTTCCTTCTTCCTTGCTGTTGTTTTCTGCATGTGACTATTTCTTCCAATCGCATTCTTTGTATAAATTTGAAAACTTTTCCGTTTTTAATTAAAGTTCACCAATCGATTGATAATGGTCGTATTTTAAACGATTGAAATATTTCGGCAGTTTTTGAGTTTATTTTTGTTAGTTGTTGATTTGCTTATCCTTATTCAATTTTTATTTTTACATATATATATATATATTTATTCATATACGTACATTATATATATATATATATATATATATATATATATATTTATTCATATACGTACATTATATATATATATATATTCATATACGTACAGTATATATATATATATATATATATATATATATATATATATATATTCATATACGTACAATACATATATATATATATTCATATACGTACAATACATATATATATATATTCATATACGTACAGTACATATATATATATATTCATATACGTACAGTACATATATATATGTATTCATATACGTACAGTACATATATATATATTCATATACGTACAGTACATATATATATATATTCATATACGTACAGTACATATATATATATATTCATATACGTACAGTACATATATATATATATTCATATACGTACAGTACATATATATATATATTCATATACGTACAGTACATATATATATATATTGATATACGTACAGTACATATATATATATATTGATATACGTACAGTACATATATATATATTGATATACGTACAGTATATATATATATATTGATATACGTACAGTATATATATATATATATATATATATATATATTCATATACGTACAGTATATATATATATTCATATACGTACAGTATATATATATACGTACAGTATATATATATATACGTACAGTATATATATATATATACGTACAGTATATATATATATATACGTACAGTATATATACATATATATATATACATATATATATATACGTACAGTATATATA